>CM053583.1:27206533-27331518 GCA_028627135.1 Pseudochirops cupreus | reverse complement strand
GGGCGGGGTGAGAGAAATAGGGAAGGGTTTAAATGGAGATAGTGGTGTTTGGGAGAAGTTTTGAAGAAAAGGTAGGAAACCAGTGAGGGAAGGGGTAGGAAGAAGAGGTTTCTAAACATTGTCAACAGCAAGGGCAGAGGAATAGAGGCAGTCAGGAAACATTTGATAAGCCCCTGCTTCTGTGTCAGGCACCGTGTTAAAAATCAGGGATACAAAAGGAGGCAAAAGACGCTCCTGCTCTCAAGAAGCTTACAATCCAAAGAGAGGAGACACTGCAAACCATGCACAGAGAAGCACCAAGGACAGGGAAGCCAGGACATAACTGGAAATAACCAACAGAAGGAAGGTGCCAGAATTAAGGGGGATGAGGGTAGGCTTCCTGTAGATGGTGGGATTTTAAGTGGGACTTGAAGGAAGCCAGAGAAGCCAAAAGAGTAGGGAGCAATTCCAGGCATGGCAGAGAGCTAGTGAAAATGCCTGGAGTCAAGAGATGGAGAGTCTTACCCAAGGATCATCAAGGAGGAGAGCGTTCTTGGATCACAGTGAGTGAGAGAGTGAGAAAGACAGAGACAGAGAGTGTGAGAGAGACAGGGAGACAGAGAGAGAGAGACAGAGTGTGTGTGTGTGGGGGGTGGGGGAATGAGGTATAAAAAGACTGGAAAGGGGTTGAGTTTAAGATAATCTACTGACATCCAGTTGGAGGGATCCAAGAGGCAACTGTGGAAACACACCAGAGCTCAGTAAAGAAGTTAGGGCTGGGTAAGTAGATGAGCATAGAGGTGGTCACAGAATCATGGGAGTTGATGGCATCATCAAGTGTAGTATAGAGGGAAGAGAAAGAGGACCCATACTCTTTGGAGTATGTCTAGTTAAATTATTTGCCTTGGAGTATTATGATTTCCTGGAGGATCAGACACATATTCAAATATAATCACAAAACAGGATCTCAAGCCAAATACACATGCTCTGGGTTTCCCACTGCTTGTAATTATTCATCACTGCTCTGCTCTATAAGCAAGGACAACTAAAAAGTTACCTCTATAAAGTAACTATACTCCCATTTCTCAAAAAAAAAAAAGTTAACTTTATTTGAACTTTCTAAAAGTGCCAAGGTTAACAGAAACTGAACTAGAGAACAGAGATTTTAAAGTCAAATCTTACGCAAAATAACTTGTTGGGAATGTTTTAAAAATTATAAATCTTTGATGACTTATTTTCTTGGAACGTCTACCCTCAAAACCTCTGGAAAAGTTCAGCTTTTCTATAAAATGTCTTAGAAGTGTTTCCATCACTCCGTTCTAAAATTAATTGGCCTGTTTTAAATGCAGCAGGTGCTGATACTTAGGAAGGACTGTACAAATGTGTCTCCCAGCCAAGGCAAGGGCAGTTCTTGAAGAAAAGAAAAAAAAAGGCCCTTTGAAAGAAGGTCCACAAATTTACAGCTGGAAGGGACCTTAAAGGTCATCTAGTCCAATCTCCTATTAGATAAGGAAACTGAGGCTCCGAGAGGTTAGGTGGCTTGTCCAGTCACACAGGCAAGTAACTGGAGGCTGGAATCAAACCTACATCTTCTGATCCAAATGCAGACTTTCTACTACATCCCATTATTCTTGTCACTTCAAAAAGCTAACTAGTCTAGGATTTTCTTTTTCTACAGTCCCTTTAAATGAGGTGGGCAGATAATGCTGTCAGAGGAGGGACACCATTATCTAATACAGGTCCTCTGAGCTGCTTCCTTTCTCTCTGACTCGAGCCTGCCTTAAGACTGCCCCTCTCCTGCATGAACCACGGATTAAGATGAATCCATCTCATTTCCAGGATGAAAACAATTTCTGCTCACCTCTCATGAGGTAAGACCGAGGGAGCTGCAGTACATAGACGGATTCCAAGGTCTCTCCCAACTCAGTTCTCCTGTATCTCTCCTCCTTCTCAATCTATTTACAATCCCCCTTCCCCCCCCCCCCCCCCCCCCCCCCCCCGCACAGACAACAACTTGATCGTAACATTAAAACAGTTTATTAGTTTTTAAAAACTTTTTCCAGGAATACTAGTGATATTTTTAAATCACAAGGGAAAATACAAACCAATACACATATTTATTGTGGTACAGTGCAATAGGCCCAGGAGGGGAAAGGGCAAAGACCTGTTCCCTTTGCCACTGTGACACACGACTTCCACAAAGACATTCATGAAGGTGGGGTGGGCTGGAGGGCGGGAAAAGGAGGAGGACACGTTCCGGGACCACCTCTCTCTTTGTCCATACCAGTCTCTAGTAGTCTAAAGTCTTAGGCCATCAAGTCATGCAGAAATATCCTATGCTAGAGCATCATGGTCTCTTACAATCAAGATCTAGAAGCAAAGGCTTCTTACTATGCCCACCAAATAGAGGGGAGAATTGGGAGAACTATTAGGGCTCCTCCTAGCCCTCAAAGAAAAAAAAAAGCCAACAACTGTTTGGAAAGGGTTAATCTAGATAGTTTCCCCCCCTAATCTTGCACTTCAAATTTAAGTCAGCGGCCATCTATCATGGGGCTAGAATCAGGGCCAGGTAAGACCAGCCCTGCCCAGCTGGAGCTCATAAACAGTAATTCCCTTTACAAAATTTCTCTAAGTAGACAATCTATTCCAGGTTCTCATCACAACCAGCTTTTCTGCAGTACTTATATCCCATCATCCTTGAATTTTACAATGGTTTCAGCCCCCTCAGAGGCCTTATATGGCACTTGTTTACTACCTGAGGGTGAATTAAAGTTTTATTTGGAGGACTTTAAGAGATCTACAATGACAAGAGATCCAATAGGGCAAAACAAAACCAAGGCTGGGTAATTCTGCATGTGAACATTCTTTCTCTCTCTCTCTCACACACACACACACACACACACACACACACACACACACACACACACACCCCTTCATACCATTAAACAAGCAATTTACAAACGGTTACAGGTAATATTTAAGAAAACTAGGTCCCAGCAGTTATGTGGCGAGTTTATTTTAGATATACATATATGTATACACACATATATGCATATACATACATACATATATGTGTATGTATGTATATATAGAATATGGCAGAAACTTCTAAAGCAGCAATCTTGAAAAAACAAAAAATATGTATTCAATTAAGACACTTGTTATAGATGACTAAGAAGTGCGTTAATGTGTTCATTTCATAAAAAGACCAATCAATTCCTAGCTTTTCTCACCATTTATGGATTAATGGTTACTTTACAGAACTCTGGATTTATTGCCGTTTCTTTTAAAAGCACAGAGCATTTTCACCAGTGTGATTTCCTTGTTCAATGGTCAGAATCCAGTCCTTTGCCTTATCTACTCAATAATTCTTCATCTATCCTGATATAGGATTTGGGAAACTTGGGACTTTTTGAAATTAGTGCAAAAAACTCATCAAAGTCATTATTCATGACCACTAACAGCAGAATGAGAGATATCTTTGTTTAAACACAAACAACTTACACCACGGTAATGTACAAAAGTAGTATTTCTTCATGCAAAAATATAAATAAAACCACAAAATGTACTAGCTATGTAACACAAAAATTTTCTAAATTATTTCTGGGAACTTTTAATTACATCCCAGTTGTAACGTTCCCAAATAATAGCGCTCTTCTGCTGAGGAAGACCAACTGTTTCCTTTACAACAGCAATGGAATTCAAGAGAACTGGCCTCCAAATAAACCTCACTGAAAGCAACCTTTGAAAATTACTAACCCTTTTTCACATGCAACTGGGAAATAGGATATGCAGGCACTGGGGTATAGAAACCCATCCTGCCTTACTAGAAAGTTGGGGGGAAATACGGGGAAGGGTGTAAGAGACAACAGATTCGGGAAAGGGATACTCAGCGGACTCGCTATTTTGGAGGGGGGCGGGTAGGGAAAGACGGGGAGAAAAATTTTTAACTCAAAATCTTGTGGAAATGAATGTTGAAAACTAAAAATAAATAAACTGTGAAAAAACAAAAAAGAAAATGACTAACCTTTGCTTACATGGGAAATTACTTGCAAATCAGTCAAAATTTTTCCCCTTTGAAAACAGGAAGGCACTAAGCTTCATATCCTTCTGAGCACCAAGTAGGGGGAAAGAAGCCTCAGAAGCAACCTCTCCCTCCCTGCTCCCCCATACTCACTGCCTTCAGCTTTCACCGGGAGGTGTGGGGCAGATCGAGGGCGAGCTTTCGGAGACCAGGGAAACAATGACTAAGAGAGCCTCTCTTTCAGAGAGCTGGCCTAGGAGCACCGCTGGAGCTGTGCTTTGGTGCCTGGGCCAAGCTTACCCTCCCTGGAAAGTCAGATGGCCACGTCAGAACATACAGCATAAAATATGTCCTTTGTATCACAGTAGAGTTGAACGCGTCCATTTTACAGACTCCTTTTTAGATCTTCCCCAACCAGAATTACTTTTCAATATTTCATTTTCATAGCTATTAGGAGAAAATAGCCTTGCATTTAAAAAAAAATTAGTTTCTGTAATAAAAAATGCAGTCCGTTGACTAAGACAAGACTGGGGGTAACAATAAAAAAACCAGCTAAGTATTTCTTTTTTTGGTGGGGAGGGAATATGTGTGATTGAAAGTAAGGTTGTACTGCTTGGGCGTAATAAAATCTATGGATCTACATTGATTTAATTAGACCAGACCATCTCTACTCTTCTTTTAGGCAGCCGGCCACAAGATACCAGGAAAGAGTGCTGCAGGAATGAGGAATGGAGAACATAGAGGAAAGGTGAATATACTAAGAAGGAAAGAAAAACCACTTGTCGCCAGGTTGTATAAGACTACATTGTAAGATGGCTTCCCGAGTGGAATAAAAGAGTTACGTAATCTAGTCGCTAGCACACTGGTATCCATTAACAGTCAAAAGGCCAAATGACAGCGACTACAAATAAACAAAACTATGTGGTTCCGTGACAAAGAAATGAAAATACCCCCAGACGACAATGTTGTCTTCACAATTAAACTAAATTCGATAGTAGAGTAGTTTACCAGCTTTCACGTATGTATCTTGCTGGTCCTTTCAACCGCCCCGTGAGGGAGGCAGTCAGCTGGGGAAGAAAGTAAAACTCAGGAGGGCTGTGCCTTTCCCAAGACCACACAGCAGGGGAAGGACGGGGCCAAAACCACAAAATACAAGGCCTTAACAACTTGGCAGAAAAAACTATTACGAGTATCAATCTTTTTTTAAAGAATTTAGCAAACACCCAACTGCTTAGGCATTACAGAAACAGGCATCCTGGAAATATAGCATCGCAGCGTTTTCACTTATTTAAAAAAAACTGGAACGGGCTTTTAAAGTATAATACTCTTTTTCTCCAAAAAGATAAAAAGGGCTTCATAAAGACATGAACTGACTACATGACCTCCAGGGGTCTCTCCAATTCTATGATTATAAATGGCAAAGGTTTTAAACATGTGCTCCAATAACATAAAATATTTATTAGTAAAACAGAAAGCTATGAGGATCTCTCCTGAGTGAGGGACTTGTAAATGAACTGGGCAACTGGGGGGGCATGAAATCTATCTTCAAATGCCGATAGTTAGAGTGATTTCCTAAGCACAGCCTTGGTTTATTTCAAACCGTACTGGTTTGAAGATGATGGCTAAGTCTCGTGAAAGATTCTAGGTTTGGGAGCAGAAGTGTAATTCTTCTAAATAATCCCTAGAGACTCATTCTTTTTCTTCTCGTGTTCAATAGCCCTGGCAAAGCTGTACAGGTTTCCATCATCTTACCTTCCCTACTTCCCAGGAAAAAAGTTAACTGATTATGCCACCAAAAAAAAAAGCAACCATTACCAAGGTTTCTTAAGGGTAGAAGTAATTACTGATCTGTGATTATACCCCTACTCTGTCAATCAGTAGCAAAATGTGTGACTTACAGCAAATTAAGTATAAACACTGGCTAGGCCAACTCCCTCCAAACAGGAAGTTGCATACGGAGCTTTATTTAGCAAAGCACCACATGATGTAGAACTATAAATTTGAGGACAGTGACAGGTCAGTTAATAAAACACCAATACGGTCCCAGCTCTTTATGTCTGACTTGGTCAAACTAAGAAACTCCCCCTTTTTTGGGGGGGGGCACAAAAAGACTAAAGGGGGAAATGAGTTTATTGGGTTCTGAGTCAAGGTCAGACTGACGACCTGGGACAGGAGGATCTTATTGTCCTGGATAATGCCTGCATCACCAGCCTTTGTCATGACCCTCAAATACATTTAGCATAAAGTAATTAGCTACCTCAGGGAAGGAGCATCCACCTAAATAAAGAGGCAGAATCAAGATGGGCATTTAACAACTCAAAGCCATCATTTGTTGGTATTGGCCTAGAGCAGAGATAACTGTCTCCAGATTTAACTGACCAGTTTAAGCAGCTTTCTTCAATGCTGCAATAGCTTAATGAGAATTGTCAAAGGATCAGAGAGAAGTTACCTTCTGAAAACACTAACTTCTAGCTGTAAGAGACCTTAGAAATGATCTACTGTGGTGGTTCTTAACCTGGAGTCTACGAATTTGATATTTTAGAAAATATTTTGATAACTGTATTTCAGTATAATTGGTTTCCTACAAAAAGGGTCCCTGACATACAAAGAAAGGCCTGATACACTAGAACTTTCTTATTTTAGAGACGAGGAAACTGAAACCCAAAGTTGTTGTGGCAATAGACTGGTATTTGGTGTCTTCTGGGGACAGGAAGAAAGGATCAAGCGATTCTGTCACAAATAATCACACATTACCATGCTTCCTTCTCGTAAGCCAGTCAGTAACAGATTTGATGGAAGAGTAGCACATATATTCCTTGCCAAGTAGAAAACAAAGACAGAGGGTGAGGGGTAACAAGAAAGTTGTGCTCATGCAGATGTGCAAAGATGAAGAGGTGAGCGTATGGGGCCACAAATTGTGTCAGAGATAAAAAAGGGAACTTTAGATGATTTCTGTTTTGGTGCTGGGGCAATATAGAATTATTAGCTTTCCTTGCCATTTAAAAATCCCACCAAAGCCAAAATGGCAAAGAGAGGTCCAGGTCTGCCTAGAACTAAAAAATCCCACCATTTTGGTCTCTGGGATACAAAGAGGAAGTAGATGATCACTAAGGAGCATTTTCTATAGCAGCCGTATGTGAAATTCCAAAGAGGGAACACCTGCCACCTCCTGTTTGTGAAAGCCAGCTCAAAAGGCAGAAGTCAGAAGGATCGTATTTACCTTTCCTAGCACTATCTGGTGACGATGAAAGTACAATGTGGACATGGAACGGAGAACAGCTAAGTGACCGATAAATCCATGAGTCTGGCCTCTGACACCAAAGAAATTCCATCAACCCTTAGCTTTATTCTCACTTGCCTCAATCCTGAAAGGTAAAGTCAGAGGTCCTTGGGATTTTACTCACCCTAGACTGGAGTATCTGTACAAAACTCTTCATCAGCAACAGCCACCAGCTGAAGTCCTCCTATGTATGGACAGAGTTAATATCCTAGGAGCATGAATGACTTCATTTTCTGAGCCAAACCAAAAATGGGACCCACACTGTGGCAGTAAATGCTCACATTTCCTTCATCATTTTTAGGCGACCATGTCCACTGGGGGTGTGTCCAGTATCAATAAACCCAGGTTAGATCAAGTGAGGAGTTGTGTCACCATTTCTTGAAATTCCAAACACAACTAAAACATGTAGGTGCTTGTGAAGAGGCCTGGTGGTCTGGCTGGTCAACATTTATTACTCCAATACACCATTCTGTTCCTATCCAGCAAGACGCTCTCTCTACTCAGCTCCTCCTCAGTCAGTAGTTTGTAACAGGAACTCCTAGTGTAACAACTAGGATTCAGAACTAGATTTCTCTCCAATGTTCAATATCCAAAGGGCCTAAAATACTAAAACAAGGAGCCTATATGGACTTCTACAGGCCCTCTCCTTAGGCCCTTCATTATTGTCACAGGAGAGGATGTAAAGATATACTGAGTGAATCCAGTGTTAGCTTTTTTAAGCTTTCTTATTCAGATCCCATGGTTTTGATGAGTTCAGGTAACTGCTCCAAATACTGGACAACAGAACTGTTTCCACTGACAAATTCCATTTAGTGATTCTAAGGCTCTCTCTCAAGGCAGTGCCAGAAAATTATCAAAATTCATCTTAATCAACCTTAATTAACCCTCCCCAAATGCAACATCACCTTATGGATATGTCAGGATGTAAAAAAAATTCGACCATAAATATCCCCAAATAGCTTTGAATCACTGGCTTACACAAGTGGCCAGTGGACATCCATACTTAACATACAAGTTACTATTCTGTGTGCTGTGCAGATGCAATGAAATTTGGGGCTGTGATTAAATTTGTGATTGTGTGTTTATGTAGATAAATACATTTTAAAATACTTATGATGCAACATATCAACAAATGAATTTACACACACATCTGTTTTAGCCTCAAACTTCAGTGTAGCAGGTGATCACTGATCAGTCAGCATCTTGGCAGCAGATAAGAAAAAGATGCCAGAACCATTACCCACAGGGCTCTTGACAACAAAACCTACCAATAGAAAGATAAAAGGACAGAAAATAAAAATTGTGCTTATGTGTATTCAAGGAAATCTGCACTGTAATTAAGACTCAGAACTATTCAGTAATGAGTTTTCAAAGTCTTCCCCCAACTGGATTATGCTTTTACTTTGGCTCAGAATTTGATGGATAATATTTCTAGTACAGCTATAAGAACTGAGTTTGGTGAGGACACATGACAGGAGCAGCTCCACAACATGCCTGCTGACAGTGAACACTGGAATGATCTGACCAAACAAGCTCAACAACTTATTAGACAGCGAGAAGCCAAAATACATAGTGTCCCAGGGGTCTCAAAGGAACCACTGATCAAACAACTTTTCGAGAACAAAATGCTCTTTCAAGAGCTGAATAAAAGTTGAAGCTACAATGAAAATCTACGATGATCTGTGGAAGAACGTGCTTCAAAACTACAGCAGCAAACACAAGAAAAGTGAAATAAGGCAGAGATGATTTGAACGCATCTTGGATTAAGCTATATCAAAGCATTTGTGACCAACAGCAGACTGCCTGCTAGGCTGGCCTCCTTCCAGGATCTGGAAAACTTCCTAAAGTGGATGCCAGAAGCAAAAACCAGTTAATGTGCTTGAAGATGCAGCTCAGGGGGACAACACTCTCTAAGACACTGGCTTGGCCAAGAAATTAAAAAAGAAGATTTAGAAAACCTCTTTAATCACGTTTATGAAGCTTTCAGTCCAGCATAGCAAGGGCATATGGGTTGAGACTGATGCCCACAATGACATCTTTAAAAATATTGATGGAAATAGGCAAAATATGCTAAAGCAGTGGTTCTCAACCTTCCTAATGCTGCAACCCTTTAATACTCTTATGTGGGCGTATCTGCACGTGGGTGGACCCAACTGGAGACAGACAGAGGAGCCGTGTCTCAGTTCCTAAGACCATCGGAAATATGTGTTTTCCAATGGTCTTAGGCAACCCGTGACCCCTGTGAAAGGGTCATCCAACCCCCAAAGGGGTCGCGACCCACAGGTTAAGAACCACTGTGCCAAGGGCTTTGGGAGATTCAGATGAGGTGGTCATGTTCCAGCTGATGGAGCATACCTATGGTATGAACCAGAGGTGGAATGATTTGAAAGCAAAGTCTGCTGGCATCATCCATTTGAAGACCAGTACTGAAAAATGGAAGAGTTTTCTGCCATCTTTAGAATAGCCAATCCAATGGCTAAATATGAAAGATGAAGAGCTTAAAAAACACATGCACATTGGAGGAGATGAAACGGCCTTACAGCTCTAGCATAACCACTCTAAAGCATTGAGACATGAACTGAAAGAGAAAGAAGCATCTATATTGAATACTGAGTCTTTCTTGCTGACCTGCCAACTGAGACTTCTGAAGAACCAAGACCTGACCTGCAGTCTAACATGGAACAGAGGCAGCTAGGTGGTCCAGCACATGGAGCACGGCCTTGGAGTCGGGAGGATCTGAGTTCAAATCCAGCCTCAGACACTTGACACTTACTAGCTGTATGACCCTGTGTAAGTCACTTAACCCCCAAATGCCTTGCCAACAACAACAAAAATCCCAACAAAACAAAGTCTCTAACATTCACAGCCCTTTGCAAAGTTCAAAGTCTTTTATAAAAATATATATTGTCTTGGTGAAAAAAACTTTTTTTGATAAGTCTAAGATAGCTATAAATCACTGTGCTTGCAGCTGGTAATTCCCTGGGACAAAAAAAGCAGCAAATGGAACCTTTAGCTCAGATCTCTTGACCACTAAAAAGGGGTCAAATTTTTGAGAACTCAAATCTCTCTCTTCTTTTAAGGCAGATAAGGCACTACTGATTCTCAGTTTACTTAAATCTACTATCATCACAATAACATGGCTTGAGGGAAATTTCTGATTATCCAAGGAAGAGGAGGAAGAGGAGTCTTTCAAATACTTTGTTATGACCTTCAATAATAAATAAGATCCTTCAGGTAAAGCTCGTGGGAAAACCCTTTGGTGTACTTTATCTGAGAAAGAACAAAGGACACCCTCAGACTAACAGAACAGCTAACATACATTAAAGGCACCTTGGATTCCACTCTTTTGTATAAGCAGACTAAGTGTTCATCCCTAAGGGAAAACTATTTCAAGGTAGGTTGTCATAGAAGGAGTGAAGACTCAGGAGAGTGATACAGGTTCGGACTTCTGAGTGATGATTTTCAGGTAATGGTACAGAATTTACGATAAGAGTAATAAAATACTATATTTTTATATCACTGTTTTGATTTGTGTTTCATTGCTTAGAGGTTTTCAGAGAACTGAGACTCTTGCACTGACTTCAAGGCAACCAGAAATAAAGCCTGGACCATATCACTGATGTCAATCATGTGAGGCGAGTAGGACAGGAGCCAGGAGCCTCCAGAAGCATTCAGTTTTCCTGAGCTGGGGCTACTCACTACACCCCTGCATCAGTGCTGCGCGGCTGGAAGCCCTCCCTTCTTAGGCTATTCATGTCCAGGCGTGTCAAAACTTCACAACGCACAAGTAAAGTGTCATCTTTGATGAAGGTTCTTTGCCTCAGGGCTTGCAAGTGCATGAAAGTCACATAGCCAAAACCTTTGGGGTTCCGGGGGATGGTGGGCCTCTGGAAGGCAAGCAGCTCCGGTTTGGCATCCATGATCTCTTCGTGATTCTGCCTCACAGGAGCTTCAGACTGATCAAGAATAGTAAGGCGTATCGTGCCCTGGAAGGGCCAGGGAAGATGGCTGTCATACTCACCTTGCATCGTGTGGACAAAAAGGGAAATGTAGTTAGCGCAGCGCTGAGCGCTTGGCAGCTGCAAGTGAAGGCGCATGCACAGCTTGTAGCCAGGTTTGCCAGTATAGAATCCAGGGCTATGGATGACAACAGGCTTCTCTTCTTCCTGCGATTTCAAGTGCATCCCAAAATTGTTAATCTTCCAGATGTAAATGCCATTGCACTGCTGCGCTTCCATCTCAGCAATTCTGTCCTCGAGGGTCCGAATGGTCCGTTTAAGGTCCCCCACGCAAGCACTCTGTGTTTCCATCTTAGCGGTCAGCTCTCTGATTTGGTGGTCTTGTATTACAAGGCGACTCTCCAACTGCTGGATGGTTTCTTGGAAATTCTGAACGTCCTGGTGGCAACCTGAGGGGGTCCGGGATATGGAGCTATTATCATAAGGAGGGGCCTCACGCTGGTGGAGGCCGGAATTGAAAGCTGCAATGCTGATGTTCTGGATGGCCTGGGCCATCATTCGCATGTGGGCCAGAGTATCCTCTTGCAGGTGGCGTGCCAAATGATTCCTCTGCATCTAGAACGAAAACTGATGAAAGTCAGTGACTAGAACAATCAAACTGAGAAAAGAATAAGGAAAGGTCAGGGATAATCTAAAGGGAAAAGTGAAAATAACTAACATATCTCTTACTCTGAAGCTTGCAAAGCATTCTATGCACATTATTTCACTTAACTCTCACCACAACCTTGTGAGTTAGATGCTCTGGTTATTATGAATCCCATTTTATAGAAAGGCAAAATGAGCCTCAGAGAGACTGAATAACCAGGCCATAGCTGGTCAGTTTTACCAGCAGGATGGAAACTCAGGTGTTCCTGAATTCAACAACATTCCATCATCTCTTGAAAGTTGATTATGGTTTGCTCAGAACTTCCAATGGCCAAGGACTAGATCTCCTTGAAGCATTTTGCTGAGTTGCTGAGTGATATGCCACAATTTAACAGAAGAATTTTTCTTGATGGTTAAAGCAAAACTCACCTTTTCACGACACCCAAATGTACTGAAAGTACATGGAATTGGAGCTATTGGGCAATCTATATCATAGTGATTAGGCATCTGGAAAAAACAAAAACAAACATTTCCCTGTGACATGATTTTCTCTAGACAGTGAGCAGATCACATTTAAAGTGACTATTTCAATTTCCAATAAATTAATAGTAAATGAAACCTCAAAGTCACACACTACAGGTTAAACAGTATCAAGCCCCATATTATTCCAACAGATTTCATACAAATTAGATTTTGGGGAAGACAAGAAACTTATTCCTCCTGCTGGTATAGACTTCCCTCTAGTGGTTTTTAGAGGAAAGAGACTTTAATGACAACCAGAAATCCATCCTGGGCTAGCAGCGTGGTACAGTCATGAAAACGGGGATAAGCGCTACCTTAAAGCAGGACAGCTACTGACCTGTGCTTCAGGCCATCGGTGCTGGGGACGCTCTACCACACCCCTGACAGGCACATTTGGCCTCCATATTCTCCTTGCTCCCCCTGCTTTTCTTTTTCCTCTGTTCTCAGGTCTGCCCACAGTGGTATAGCATTGCTCAGTTCTATTGGTCAACACTGTAGACAGAGTTCCTTGCTATGGGACAAACACAATCCTGACTCTTGTTTCTGATATCCTCATTTTGAAGCAGCAGGAACCTTTACAGAGAACACACTTCTCTGAATAGTGCCTGAATGGTTTCTTCCTCTGCTTTGAAGGCAAAATAAGACACTGAAACTATATTTAGAAGCTGAGGTTAGCGCAACCTTAGTTATTTTATGAGATCTCAAAAGTGATACGTTTCTGTTTTAAATAAAAGGGAACTGGGGGCTGGGACATGGGAAACAGGAACAACGCAGTATATTAAAATAATACTTTTTGTCTTTCAGAGATAAACCCAACCAGTCATTTCAGCAGCAAATCAACCAAACAGAAAAGTTTAGAGAGCTCTCCTAGCACCTGCTGAGCAAGTTACTACATACTGATCTCTGCGCTGGCAGATTCATGGCTATAGTAAAATGCCTACCAATAACTCCTATTTTTGCTGTTGAATTGTCCACAAGTTTTAAAATAGGAATGAGGCGGAATTTTCCATCCAAACTGTCAGAGACAGTGTCTGGGTCCCATATACCCTATTCCTTCTGGGATGCCCAGCTTGCTACCTAAGGCACACTCATGATGGACTATAAATTCCAAGATACCTCAGAACTTAATCGGTTTGATGGCCTACAGCCAACTGATGTCTGAGAGGAAAGAGAGAAAACTGTGGAACTGACTAAACTTGCTTTATCTTATGTTTTCCTCTTTCTCAGATGGATTCTGTCTCCCTAAGGGACACTTACCATAGCAAAGGTATACCTGACACAAAATTTTTAGTCTATAACTTAAAGATTGGGAATGCTCAGTTCAAATAACCCTTTATCTAGAAATTACCCATTTTTTGGAGGTGAAGATAAATACACACCACAACACACCCATATACACAGTCAACTTATGTAAATCAAGTGCTAGAAGGGCCCTTAAGAAGCCACCTAAGCCATCCAACCCAACCCTCTGATGATACTGAGGCCATAGGTGAAGCATCTTGACTATCTTGTCACATCTACAATTCTAATTTAGGTCATGGCGCTCCAACTTTACCCTTCTCTTCATTGCAGAGATTTGGGACTCTCCGGGCTTAAGCTTCTTCAGAGTTCTGAGCAATTCACAGACAGTAACTGATACTGTTGACCTGGATCAAGGAGGCTCCTTCCCGATCTAAAAACATTCCCCGACCCTTGGCCATGCCACAGAGCATCTCTCTTTATAATACTTTTTGATATTTCATTTCTAACTCAATGACAGACTCCCTCCCTGGGAGATTTTCCATCAACGTATATATTTGTGAAAAAGAATGAAGTCACTCTACCTGTTCACGGATGAGCATGGTGTTGCAGTATTCACAGAAGACTGTTGCCAATGGGCAATTCTGGTCATGGAACTGCATTTTGGAGAAAAAAAAATGCATAAACTATATTGTATCTTAATCCATTATCAACTAACCAAGGGTGCAGCTGATTTTTCACCTAGCCAATATTACTCAGGAATGGTGAGATTTGTATAGCTAATAGCTACTTCAATAGTTTCAAGAACTTACTTTTCCACTTTTCCCAGGATATTCATGATACTAATTCAGTGGTCTAGTTCTCTGCAATAGCTCTTCAACTTTTACCTAATTACTAGCTAAAAACAAAGCTGGGGCTGGTGGGATTTATGTTAAGTACTACTTCTAATTCCCTACTGACAATCTTTTCCCCAAAATTTCTCCTACAGTATGAAACCTCCTAACAAAGCCCTTGTATAAAGAGGAACCATTCCTGGTATATAAGTTTTGCTATGTTGAATATTCATTGTGTTACAACCCAAATCCCATTATGAAATTCCCTCGTCACCAGAAAGTATCTTCAAGCCCCTAGTTTGGAAAACTAAATCCCATGCCTAAGGTTAAATTTAGTCACTATACTGGGAAAGAATCAACATTCCATGTTGGTTCTACATATATATAGGTGGGGACAAGGAAGGAGGTGCGATTTAGCTCTATGACTCTAGAGCAGTGGTTCTCAACCTTCCTAATGCCGTGATCCTTTAATACTCGTATGTGGGCATATCTACATGTGGGCAGACCCGCCTGGAGACAGAGGAGCGGTGTCTCGCTTCCTAAGACCATCGGAAATATGTGTTTTCCCATGGTCTCAGGCAACCCCTGTGACCCCTGCGAAAAGGTCATTTGATCCCCAAAGGAGTCGTGACCCACAGGTTGAGAACTGCTGCTCTAGAGTGATTCTTTCCTACCACTTTCCATAAGTCAGCTAATTTCATCTGTCTCTAGTTCAAAATAAGAGCCAACATTTACATATCACTTACACCTCACCAGGCAGTTTACTAAAGAGCTTTACAATTATATCTCATTTGATCTTCACAACAACCCTGAAAGGTAGGTGCTATTCCTATCCCCATTTTACAGATGAAGAAACTAAGGCAAACAGAGGTTACATCACTTTTCCAGGATTACACTGCCAGTGACTGTCTGAGATCATATGTGAACTCAAATGTTCTTGACTCCCAGTCGGACCCTCTATCTGTTGCACCAATGACTGCCTCAATCATTTAAAGAACAGCATCCTATACTTAAGGAATAGAGTTTCAGGAACTACAGAAAGAGCAGCAGATATTACAAACTCTATGAAGGTTAGTCTTTTGATGGGGACTCAGGAGGTCTGGATTCTTATTCCTAATTTTGTCAATGACACTATAATCTTAAATCACAGAAGCCTACTTTCTATGAAGTCAAGAAACAACCTTCTACATCATCAAGGTGCTCTAAAGGTAAATGGGAAATGTTTCAGGTTTGCATAAATCTACCCAAAAAACACCTGGGCATCATGCCACTTTTGTTTTTGAAAAGATGTTTCCTCTGTGCTCTTCACATACTTGACCTGAATACCGTAGATATTTCCAAGAAAGGTCTTTGGGAAACAAGGGGCAGGAACACAGATCAGAACACCTTTTCTATAACTTTGTCCCTGTGAAACTTTTCAATGGGACAAAATGTTAAGTGAACACCCTTCTTTAAGTTAATATCTAATACATTTTTACCTTGCAGTCATTTCAGTGAGAATATATTTCAGCCTTAAAAACTAATTTGCCCAGAGCAGTAATGATGTTAAAAAGTTCTATTAACCAATAAATGAAGACTATGTGATTTCATCAGTGGAAGGAAATACCACTAAGGGAACTTCATCCACCAATGCAGACTGCAACCTTTCTGGGACATAGTATTTAAGACCAAGCAGTTGCCCAGACTATACAGAGGTGAAGGGCCTGGCCCAGCACCACACAGATAGTTAAGTGTCAGAGGCTGGATTAGAACCCACATCTTCCTGACTCCTAGCCCAATGACCCACTCATTATGTCATGGTGCCACATGGCATAAGATTTCCATCCCTTCCCAGGCCCTCTCAAAATGCAGGCAGGGATCGATTTTGAGGCCACCTCTGAAAGGTGGCAGAACATAGGTCAGTACGTGCCTCTTTCTCTTCAAATGGCATTGGAGCAGCACAATTCACACACGACACTTGTCGTCTTGGACACTCCATGAGCATATGATTGTGAAGGAGATATTTCCGAAAGGAAAGGTGGCACTGTGGACATTCTGCAAGGGCAAATTCACAATGTGTCTGGTGATCCTGTAAGAAGAGCAAAATGAAAACTAATTAATATCTGTCAAGATGAAAGGTTCCACCTACCTCAGCAAGGTGATTTACCTACTATTCAGATATGAGAGAACATGGATATTACGTAACCCAGCACAGCATAATATGGCTGCTTTAATGAGTACTTTCAAATAATAATTATGATTTTAAAATTCATAGGGCAAATGCAAATTGGCCAAGTTCATATACACAGAGGCACACGAGCTAGTCTGCAAACCAGAAGGTGCTGTACTGGAGCCTGGTTTCTGACACATACTGGCTGCACGGCCCTGAGCAGGGCCCTTTACTGCTCAGTGCTGTGGGCAACTCTCTAACACTTCATGTGGCAGAGAAAACTCCGACCTACACCGGCAGAGGAAAGGTCCCCGGCAAGGAAGTCCCCACACTAAGAAATCACAGGTCTCAGTCTCTAACTTGATCACTATTGCAACATATTTGGGCAGGAACAGATTGGGAGTCACAGAACAAAAGCACTCCCGATGTTCTTCTCCATACTGAATTACCTAAAGAAGTAGCTACTCTAAGGCCCAGTGCAAAATTTACGGCCAAGTCACTGAACTCCAAGTGCGACATAAGCAACGTGGTAAAGCCACTGAGTGACAAGAGTGGTCTCGCTACAACTACTTCGTGTAAAAACAAAGGCCACTGTTAGTTTCATCACTTCATTTAAATCACTAGCTACAGGGGTGTCCCATCTAGCTAATAAAGAAGCGCACAATTTATGAAAGCAGGAAAGGAAAGTACAAGGAAGACAATGATAAAGGGACGACAACAAAAGGTGCTGGGGAGGAGACTGGCTCCTTCCTTCCAGGCGGCAGAACTGGGGGCATGGGAGTCAAGGGGGGCCAGCTCTGCTGCAGACCAAGATCACACAAAGACATCTGTGGCAGGAGGAGAAACAGAGCTCTGACTTCTCTTTCACTTCTGGGTCTCAGTTTTTCCATGTGTATGTGGTGACTTGTCAATAAACAAAGGTCACCAAAACGAGACTGCTTTGGAAATACTACAGAAGAGAGAAGAGATTTACAATCCACCTCTAGATGCCTCAGCTCCATCTTCAGCAGGCAGCCTTCATTTGGACATTTCACTGTAAGTGAGAGGATTTCCCGTTTAGCAAAGTTGTCAGGAAATAGTTGATTTTCCAGAAGTATTTCGTTGTCTACAGGGCATTTGTGACCAGCATCTCTACAATAAATAAATGGAAAAAATGTATACCATTATTAAGGGGGCAATTAAAAAACTCTCATTCAACAAACACATATAACTCTCCATTTAATATCTATTATAGAATGTAGTACTAGTACTGGATAACCAACTGGACTAACAAAATAATCGGTGGTAACTGTTGGAAACAGGGCGATCACATGCCATCTTTGTGGTACAAATCAATAAGGGAATTTTTAGATTGTGGGGCTGTTTAACACCACAAGAGATGTGGAACCCTTAAATGGAAAAACTCACTGGCAGACAGTTAAAGAAGATAAAAGTATGAATCTGAACAGTGTGGACAGCCCTTGTCACAACAGGTCTAGTAGTCAAATGACATTCTAGGGGCCCTGATTCAACTTAATATGACCAGAGAACTTCCAAGATTCCCAAGTAAGGCTCATCTAATCAAACCAGTGAGTCAGCAGTAGACGGCCAAGTCCTGTTGGTGCTCAATGATACATTTATGTGAGCAAGTCACTTAAGTTCTCCAGGCCAGAGTTTCTTCATCTGCAAGATGGAGGAGGGGGAGTAAAGCCTCCTCTCATCTTGTTATACCTCACAGGGCTGTTATGAGGAAAATAGGAAGTGAGAAGTAAAGCACAGAAATGGGAATCATTACCATTAGGATATATATCCCTGGTGCCATGTCCTGGCTTACTCATATTCTAGGACTTCCTTGTTCCTTTGAAGGCAGTTACCACTGCTGGCCTTAGTTATCTGCTCTAGCCAGGGGTGGGTGGCCTTCTAGGTCCCTGGGTGCGGTCTTTTGACTGCGTCCAAGTTTTACAGAACAAATTCTTTTATTAAGGGGATTTGTTCTGTGAAGTCTGGATTCAGTCAAAGGCTTGAGGACCCCACCCCAGTCCTGGCTTGTGCCCACTCATTCCTATCACAAGTTTTAAAAAGACAAACTGGTGTGTGATGCACATTCTAGGATCCTTTATCTAGGCAACATGGAGCTTCCTCATAGTGAATAAGGTGATGCCCGAAGCATGAAATTGTAGGCATTTAAATACTTTAAAAATTTTAAAGTGCTAAATCTAGATCATATACAAGATGCCTACAAAACATACAGGGTATCTATACAAAATATAAATGGAGTACCAGAATTCTTTTTGAAATAAACAGAATTAGATTTAGAGGAGTGGATACATTTTGTTGGTTACAGGGATCACTGGGTTGGAAGATTACTTTTGTACCATCCTCTCATTTTACCGATGAAGAAACAGAGGCACAGTGAATACTAAGTGGCAGAATGGGGATTTGAACCCAGGCCTTCTGACTCTAAACAGCAGCTGGTGATGACATTACAAAATATCACTTCTACGAGCATTAATGTTAGTGGAAGTAGATAGCTGAAGTTTTAGAAGGGAACGTAAAAAAAGAAAACCTTCAAATTTCCTCTTGCGGATTTTGCTTCCTTTTCTAGTCCCGTTATGTATAGCAGTGGTTCTCAACCTTCCTAATACCGCGACCCTTTAATACTCATATGTAGGCATGTCTGCATGTGGGCGGACCCACCTGGAGACAGAGAGAGGAGCCGTGTCTCGGTTCCTAAGACCATCGAAAATATGTGTTTTCCAATGGTCTTAGGTGACCCCTGTGACCCCTGTGAAAGGGTCATTCAACCCCCAAAGAGGTCTTGACCCACAGCTGAGAATTGCTGCTGTATAGGAAAACCTCACTAATTTAATTTAAAAAAAAAAAGTTTCACCTTGCCTAGCTTTCTAAGCCTGGATGTCACTTTGTGACACATTACACATCTCTAACTTAATAAAGAGGAAACTCAATAAACAAACCCTAGTTCTATTTGCTACATATATCATGTGGAGAACCTTCAAGGGAAACAAAGAAGGCAAAAGTTGAGGCAACAAGTTTGGTCTCCTGGGTGCTTTCTCAAAGTAATGCCCTGAGTTTTTCAATCCCCACTACAGATGCTGCTCATGCTTACAGAGAGGGGACCTGGGAAATACACATGCCACAGAAATAAAGTTCCTTGAAATACTCAAAAATAAATATTCAGTGTAGCATTAAATTAGGAACTCAGACAAGCCGGGTTTTAGTACTGAATCAACTACTTATGGCCCTAGGGAGACAGAGGCCTTAATTTGTTCATGTCACAGACTTCTTACCTGGAAATAAAGATATTAGTTACTCAGCCACTTCATAGGAATCTCAGAAGAACTTTTTTAAAACAAGGGGGAAAGGGAGGAAGAGAAGGAAATGGAAGTTGTAGTAGTGGTAGTGGTGGTGGTACTAGTAGTGATAGAGTAGTAGTAGAGTAGTAGTAGTAGTAGTAGTAGAAGTAGTAGTAGTAGTAGTAGCAGTAGTAGTAGTAGTAGTAGTAGTAGTAGTAGTAGAAGTAGTAGTCGTCATTATCATCAGGATGAAGCTATCCATTTTTTTTTTTTAGTTTGAGTGGTGAGAAGTATCCCTTGCATTTTGAAATAAAGTATGGTGAGTTACTCACTTACAACTGTCATTGTACTGGTCTAGCTTTTATAAAAGAAACCCTCTAAAATGTTTTAAGCTGCCCTTGGTGAACAGAGGTACACAGAAAATTAAAGATTTCTTTGAAGTTGACCTTCAATCCATTCATGGAAATCCCATCAATAGCTGGAGTATCACTTACGAATGAAAGGGTGTGGGGTAAATTGCTCTTACTGTTGTGCATAAATAGGGCCACACTGAGTCAGATATTAAAAAATATATGAATAGCTCCTTTACAAAGACAGCTGGTTAGCAGTTTGATTCTTCACCAGTACTCTAAGCTTGGGGCTACTATTTTGTGTGCTGGTCTTGTCATCTTAGAAAAAAGTAAGTAAAACTTCTATGTCCTTTCTCTGAGTAGGATGATTTTACTCTCAATTTTCACAGATCTGGAAGAAATGGTTTTATAAACTGGGGGGAAATAGCACTTACCTTAACAATTGTTGCTGGAAACAGAAACCAGCTTTCTCAGCTTACTGTCTAGTATCCTACATTACGCATGCAACTTCTCACCCAGTAAAACTACCCCTTAAGAAACTAAAAGCTCTTTTCCATGTTTTGTTACCTTATTGACTTGACAATGCAGGCTTTGCAGAACCGATGGCCACATGGGGTTTGCACGGCTTCCCGTAATGCCATCAGACAGATGGGACACTCATATTTGCTTTCAAGGGGTGGATCAAACTCCACATCATAGCCTTGAATCTCATCCATCAAGGAACTGGAAAGGTTTCCAGGAATGGTGCTCCCATTTACGCTATCCTCCTTTGTGCCAGTGCTACATGCACTGGCCATGGCGGTACAACAGTCGCTGTCTGGCTGGTTGGCACTGCAGCTGTCTTCACAGTTTACCAGACTCATGGTTGCTAGATGGCCAAGCAAATTCTCTAGAGAAACAGCAACAAAAATGCTTAAAACTGAATTTATTTAGCACCCATTGCTTTTGTCCAAAGTTTTGCTTTAAGCAAAGCAGTTATTCCTTCAAATCTAAGCTCAGATGTCACCTCCTCCATTCAGCCTTCCCTGATACTACCCACTCACCCACCCTTCCTCTTCAAACATTCCAACGGCCCTCTGACCCTCCCTTGTATGCTTGTTTGTGTATACATTTTTTTTCTTCTGTTAAGTTTTAAGTTCCCTGAGAATAAGAATTGTGCATATCCATCTCTGAATTCCTGATACAACGCGGTACAGTGGAAGGAGTGTTAGATTTGGAGGAGATGGACCTTACTCTGAATTCCAGCTCTGCCCTTTACTGATCTGGGTGGTCTTGGGCACTTCACTCAATCTCTCTGGGCCTTAGCTGAGGGGAATCAAGTGAGACTATCAGGTTTGTGCCACCTTTAAATTCATGATGCTATGGTCTCTCTTTGGTCCCAACCACTTCCCATTTGGTATGATCAATTTTAACAGCTGACAGACATAGAACTTTAAACTTAAAACAAAACAAAACATTATCTCATTGATCCTCACAAGAGCCCTGTCTGAGTGCGGGTGCTATTATAATCCCTATTCTGGGACAAAAAAACCCTAAGGATCAGAGGGCATAAGTACCTGGCTCTAAGGTCACATGATCAAATATCTGATGTGGCTTCCTGCCTCCAAGGCTGGCACGCTTCTCTCCTACCCTGAGCACCTTCATACACGACTTGGCTCCTCGAGGTCAAGGACTCTCATTTTTGTTTTCGGATTCTCAACCCCTTACATTGTTTGTATGTGTACACATGTGTACACATTCTACCTCTTCTGTGCCTCTTGTCTGAGCTTTACATATGCATTCATGCATGGATGTATTTTAAAACTAAGACTATGTCTCCCCATCTTACCCAGGTGGGAAATGCAAGAGATACTCCTAAGCCCATTGCTAGCACTAACTGGAGGGAGCTTTTACTTGCTTGTTCCATTTCAGACCTAGGCTGGTTCTTCCTTCTTTAGGCAGACAACCTGATGGCCTTCTACTTCCAGAGGCTCTAATGTCAAATGGTGCAGACATCCAATCAGCACTGCCCATGATCAGCATTGCCCAGTCTGCTTGGAACTCGTGAGCTCAAGAGATCCAGTAGGCTTAGCCACCCCTGAAGCTGGGGTTACAGGTATGCCCTACTATACTACCCACACAGAGGTACCACATCTCTCCAGCCAGACTGGCTAAGATGACAAAACAGGAAAATGACAAATGCTGGAGAGGATGTGGAAAAATTGGAACACTAACACATTGTTGGTGGAGTTGTGAACTGATTCAACCATTCTGGAGAGCAATCTGGAACTATGTCCAAAGGGCTATAAATTACTGCATACCCTTTGACCCAGTAACATCACTTCTGGGGCTGTATCCCAAAGAGATCATAGAAGTGGGAGGAAGACCTGTATGTACAAAAATATTTATTGCAGCTCTCTCTGTGCTGGCAAAAAACTGGAAATTAAGGGGATGCCCATCAATTGGGGAATGGCTAAACAAGTGGTGGTATATGAATGTAATGGAATACTATTGTGCTATAAGAAATGAGGAGCAGATAGACTTCATATTTACCTGGAGAGGCTTATACAAACTGATGCTAAGTGAGAAGAGCAGAACCATGAAAAATTTGTACACAATCACAGACACATCGTATGTGTGATGACCAACTTTGATAAACTGGACTCTTCTCAGCAACGCACAGTTACGAGACAACTCTACAAGTCTCAGGATGGAAGGAGATGTCTACATTCAGAGAAAAATCTAGAAAGAATAGAGTTTAAATGAAGACTGAAGCAATCTACTACTGTTCTTTTCCACGTTTGGATTTGTTTCATCTTTCCCAGTTTTCACTCCATTGGTTACGACCCTTCTATACAACCAGATTAATGTCCAATGTGAAAGTATTTGCAGATCCTATACTTGACTGCATGCCACCATGGGGGGAAGGGGGAGAAAGAGGGGAAAAAATTTGAAACTCAAGGGACTGTGGAATTGAGTCTTGTAAACTAAAAATAAATAAACAAATCAATTTTTTAAAAAAGAGCATTTAACTAATAGTCTACTATGGGCCACAACTGGGGATAAGAAGCCAACAGGAGACAGTCTCTTCCTTTAAGGAGGAGAAAAAACAACAGGCACACTGATAAGTTATATCCAACAGACATAAAGAACAGTGGGAGGAAGGTGGGGCATTAATCACTGGGGGAATCAGAAAAGGCCTATTATAGACATACACTTGAAGGGAGCAGGGAGCAGGGAGGGTCCAAGAGGCAGAGAAGAGGTAGAAAACATTATAAGGCCAGGGGAAGAGCCGTTCCAAGTCAGGAGTTGAGTGAGGAGCCAGAATGTTATATAAAGGTGATAGTCAATAGGCCACTGTGACTGGGATACAAGAGTTCTGAATGACACGTTTATAGGTTTATATGGTGTCTATAAAAATTTTAAGATCAATCTCTGATCTGCTCCTTCAGAAAACAAAGCTGAGATACATATGAGTCGCTGGTGTACATCAACTATAATGAATAACTAATAACCTCTTTTCCATGGTCTTTTTATTAACTGAAACCTAGGATACATAAAACAGACTCTTTCTGAAGCCACACTAAGCCACATCTTATTTAAAACACTAAGATGTTGTGACTCCTTACTTCCTTCTCACCTCTCCAGTTTTCTGAATTAAGAAAATCATCACTTGTAGTTCTAAGGGCCTTTGACTCAGTAGTGAAATTATAAACCATTTTCATTTTATTAAGAATATTTTTTTTAAAAAGAATATTTTACAGCAAGACTTAGTATGTAAGGTGAGAATACAGTGACTTTGTGAACAAAAACAGGCTTAGCCCGGGACTCCCTGCCTACTTTATGTCAGCCAAAGAAACCTTTCAAGCTGATAAAACCTTCACTCCTTCTGCCTCTGCCCTTGACTCTTCCAACTGGTGAGTTCCTACCTGGAAACCTCCATTTAGGGAAGTGTCCATGCAAGCCATACCCCCTCCACACCTGGTTCCGCCCAAGGCTACTTTTCACCTTCCTCTAGCTTTTTTCAGCTCCCTTTTAATTTGCCCCATTAAATGTAACCTCCCTGAAGGCAGGCACTGTCTTTTGGCTAGTACTTGTATTTCTGGGACTTAGTGAGGTACCTGGAACAACCTCTGTACTTAATATGAAGAAATGCCCTCTTGTTCTGTCAGTCTGGCTACCTGGTGTTAAGAATTGGGAAAACCGGCTAGCTATTATCTGATACTATTTCTCAGGAATCAAGCAGTTTAGAATCATAGTTCAAATTAACCCAAAGAACTTTGACAATCAAAATGAAAGCAAATGGATATCTACAGGATCAAAGAATCATAGATTTAGAATTAGGAGAGGCCTTAGAGGCCACTGAATGCAACTCTCATTTTACAGCTGAAGAAACTGAGCCTCTGAGATGAATGACCTGCTGAGGACCAGAAAGTTAGTAAGGGTCTGAGGCATCATTTGGACCCAAGTCATCCATCCTGAGTCCTGTTGGGGGGGGATGGGTGGGCGAGAGAAGAAGAGAGGTTATTATTGTCTTAAATTTCTGGGTAACTGATCTTTGGCTTCAATGTTTTCTAGTTTCAGAGTCAAAAATATTTTAGGAAAAAATAGATGCTTCCAAGGACGAAAAAAAAAAGATACTTGGTTTGAATGAGAGATATCTTGTTCACACTCTGTAAATTACTTCCCAAAGCCAGTCTAGCTACTCAGTATAGTTCTGCCATGAAAATGCTGAATTTTTTTTAACACTGATAATAAAAACTGACCTTTATCTTTCACTTTCAGGCTTGCAAAGGGTGTCACATAGCCTATGATCTCATTTCAGCCTCACAAACATCTTGAAGTAAGTAAGTACTCTGGTTATTTTAAAAGGTAGCAATACAGTACCAAAAAAAGAAACCCACTCAGGTAAAAAACCCCAAATCCAAAGTGGAATACATGAGGTTCAAGTATTGGCTCCACCTCTTGCATGAGTCCCCTTGGACAAACTGTTGAACGTCTGTAGGCAACACTTTCTGTACCTGGAAAATGAAAGGGTCACACCGAAGGTCCCTTCGACCTCTACATCTAAGACACTATGAAGAAACTGAAATTGACACAGATGACAAAACTTGTCCATCATCATAAATACCATGAACTGAGGTCTCTCCTTTATGTACACTTGCCTTTCTATGACATCCTCTTAGATTCTCATCTGTCACCTCTTTTGTCTTACTGAAATCAGTATTGTAACAATTCAAGCAAAAACACAATATGCTTTAAATGGCTTTTTAATGAACAAATGAAGCAAAATTGGCAGGCAAAATAAATTCATACTGACATACTCACTACAGAAAAGTCACTGTTTTGCTAGCCCTGTTAGAAACACTCTAGGTTACTGCCATACATGACATGTGCAACTCTTCATAAAGAAATCCTGCTATTTCTGAAAGTAAGAATAGTACTTTTTTTTTCCCTGAATGTATTTTGTAATATTAAACAGCAAAATCAGGGAGACATATGGGTTTCTCCAGTCCTTGGAGAAAAATATGAATATGCTTTTATATCATGACTAATATAGCACTTTACACACTTTATATATATATTATCTCAGATCTTTTTCAAAGACTAAAAAGTTGAAAAAGAGAAAAAAATCAGCACAGCGGAGCAACATATCAAAAAAGTCTGAAAATATATGTAATATACACCACTAATGGACCTCTCACTTCTACAAAGGGATGGTTTTTGGTGTCTTAAGGTTTGCAAAGTACATATTAACTCCTTTGGGCCTTATAACCACCAACCCTGTTGAATACATTAGGCAATAGCTCAGTTTTACATATCAGGAAACTGAGGCTCAGTGAGATCACACAGCTGGTAAATATACCAGAGGTAGAAGAATCTGAACACATCTCTTCCTGAAACCAAGGCCAGCACTCATACACCCATTTTTTCCTAAAATGTATCTCTTGAGGTGGTGTTACTGATAAAGCCTCAACTCTGATCAAATATTTGGAAAGTAGTCTATTTAAATATTTCATACAAATTTCCCAGAGGGTAATGTGTCCATTTAAAACCAGCATGTTTTTTCCTCCATATACGTATTCTTCCCTCCACTGGTACAGACTCAGACTTGTGCATAACAATCAGGCTGCAAAATTGACTTGAGAAGCTGCTCTGGATGCAAGATTCATGAGCCTTCAGCCTACCAGGTAACAACACTCCCAGACTCAGCTCCCCCTCAGACCGCACACGCCTCATCAACGGGCCGGCACCAGCTTTTCCTGCCTAGTAGGAGCTGCCAGAGTTTGCATTCTGCCTCCCTGCCTTTGAGAACTCAGCATCATCTCTATGCCACGAGCAGACACACAAAGATCTGAGTGGGAGATACTTAAGATTTTCATTTAATATAAATGAGAAGAAAATGGGAACAATAATCCACACCGCAGACAAAGGCTGCCAAGCGAACATTTTAAAACGCTTTTAGACAAATGCCTGGCAGATCTCCTTGGAGGCTCAGCCACAGGGATGCTGAGAGTCCTCACTCTCCACATGCCGCACCCATTTTATGCAGACCCGGTTATTTGTACGCTGCCTCTCCCATTAAGACTGGAACCTCTAGAGTGCAGGGTTCGCATTTTTGCCTTTCTCTGTAGTCCCAGCACTTGGCACTGTGCCTGACACACAGCCAGAGCTAAGTAAAGGCCTGCTGCCTGAGACCAGGGAGGAAGCTATTCGGCTAAACCCGTTTTCTCCTCCTCCGAATACATGTGTTCTATCCTCTCATCAAACAATCAATTTCGTTGGAAGTTTTGATTTTAGTTCTTTCTCAGTTCTGTTAAAAAAAAACTCAAAGACTTTTCCCACAAATTAAACACATCTTTTCTGGCAAACACATTTCTAAGAAAATGTGTTCAATAATCAGTCCCAATTTTGGTGGAACAAATTCACAGTAAAGATGCAGCTTAAAGACATCAATCAGTTATTTAAAAAAAACACACCAGAATGATTGAAAATTTTATCAATAAATATTCTTTGCTTTAGGAATCAAAATCACATATCCCATTTGTCACTGTCTTTGTACTGAACACTAACTCCCTTCATAGAAAATGTCAAAAGGCATTTACTCTACCTTCAACAGAACACTGGAAAGAGAAATGAGGCCCAACACTGAACATTGATTCTATTATAAGCAGACTATTTTTTAAACATTTGGTTTTTTTGGTGAGAAAAGCAATGAGACTATGTAGTTCCAAGTTCCTTCAAGGAAGGAAAGAATATGCCCCCAGGAAGGAAACAAACATTTAATAAGCACCCACTGTGTGCCAGGCAATTATCTCAATCTTCACAATTACTCTAAGACACACGTGCTATGATTGATCATCCCCATTTTACAATTGAGGAAACCAAGGCAGAAAGCAGTGAAAGGACTTGTCCAGAGTCACACAATTAGTAAGTGTCTGAGGCTGGACTGAATTCAAGTCTTCCTGACTCCCTTCTAGTCAGTCTTGGTACCCTGAAAGGCCACAGAAGGGTGTGGGGAGCCAAGGAGGCCTAATCCAGGACTCAGACAAAAACCTTAATAGTATACCTCGACACTCCTCGAGGCGACGAGGCTTGCAAAGGCTGGCTCCCCCGGAAGTGCCCCAGGGGTACACTTAAAAGGACTTTTATTTGAAAATCCTGACATCAAAACCTTTGCCCCCAAACTTCAGGCACCAAAAAGGACATGTTCCTTATCATATTATGCTACTTTCAAGATATAACAGACTAAAGGCGAAATACTTGATGTCTTTGAGACTGGTTTCTATGCAGATGTCTTTAAGATTGTGGCCTGCTCTCAGGGAGCATCCTTTGTCCCGTAGATACATTTTGTAAGAGACAACTGACCCTCCCCATGATTTCCTGGGTCCTTGATAACAAACCTAGTCTTATCCAAGCTACTTCACAGGTATGGCAGACTATTCTATTGATAATAAAATTCCAGGATATAAGCAGGATAATGTTTGGGATGAAAAATATCCTTCATCTTCAATTTAGTGAAAAGAAATAAACACAGAGATCTCTTAGGATAAGAACAGGACTTTATTCTCTTCCCCGGGAGAAGAGGAGGGGGTCTTCCCCATGACTCATCATGGAGAAGAGGCAAGTTACAAAAGATAGTGCTGGAATTTATAACCTAACTTAGTCAAGACCCCTCCCCAATTGTTTCCCCTCTCATTGGTGGAGAGGCATACTTCACCAAATACTTCCCCAACTGGGACAGCAAGGAAAGATAAGGGGAGGGTCCCACCAAGGCGGGAAAACAGACAAAGGAAGATAAAAGCGATTGACAGAAGCAATTTGAATAGTTAACAACCCCAAATTGAGAAGTTTTCACTCATCCCATACAATAAGAATAATTCAATCTTTGTCTTTTGAATCCTTAAAAACTTTGTTCTAAGCATCAATAAAGTTCATGGTTCTTCCTTGAACTACCGAATGGCCTGGTCATTTCTTACTCACATCTCTGATCATGCTTAGTCCTGGACACTGAGCAGCCTCCAACAGAAGGGGATGAAGCAGATATGGGAAATTTCACCCTGGCTCCCCCACCAAGAGCCACCACCTTAGGCAGGCAGCTTTTCCTCTCTAGGCCTGTTTCTGTACCTCTAGAAAGAAGGGGCCAAATGAAATCACTCCCAAATTTTAAAAATATTTTGGAAACAGTGGCTAGGCTATGCACCTCCTGATGATGGACTTGACATGGAGAATGGGACACACATTTTAGACATAACCGATGAGGGAGATCGTTTTGCTTGACTGTGTAGATTTGTTACAAGGGGTGGGAGGTACCTGGCTAGATGATTTCCAAATGTCCACGTGGACATGACAGATCACTGAACTCAAGAGTCAGAAACACCTGGAGTCAAAACCAACCTCAGACACATATTCACTGTATGACCTTGGAAAAGTCACTAAACTTCTGGCAGCCTATTTCCTCAGCTCTTAAGATAAGGATAATAATATAATAGCTCCTGCTTCACAGCTTATTTCAAAGATGAAATAACAGCTATATAGTATGTGGAAATCCTTATGGTCATATATAAATGGGAGCTACTACTTTAACAGTAAAGCTCTCACCCTGTTGTTGCTGTTGTCATTTCAGTCATGTGGGACTCTTTGTGACCCCATTTGGGGTTTTCTTGGTAAAGATACTACAGTGGTTTGTTATTTCCTTCTCTACACTGAGTGGATAACTAATAGGGAGAGTAGACAACTCCCCTTTCACTAATATGCTAGAACCATGAGCTGGTTGTAGCTTTCTTTCCAGCTGGGACTCCAGGTTTGTAGTTCTTAATTTTGTGCACAAGAAAAAGACTTCTTTAATTGGCTAGGAAGTTGTTAGGCAACCAGTCCAAGCTTCTTTTGGTTCTACAAGCCATAGCAATACCATCAAGAATATGTCCATATACCAGAGACTTCCATTAATCACTAAGTACTTAAGTATCTAATAATACATGTTAGGTTTCCCAGGGTGGGAGTGGGAGAGGGAAAATGGAGAAAAGAAAGCACACAAAAACTGATTCATCGAAGCTAGAGCTGAAGGTGGGGAGAAGGATATGTAAAGGTCAAGAAAACTTCAAGTAAGACTTTCAAATATGATTTTTAAGTCAGATCAAAGTTTTCACAGGATGTTAAAAAAAATCACACCTGACACACAAAGCAAGAGAATGCAAGAAACAGAAGTATAAACAAAGTAGTGTCAAAGGACCATAAATTTTTTTCCGGTATTAAGACTCCTTGAGAAGCTGTATGCTTTTACAAAGATTATTCTACGGTAGAAGTGCAAGAAGAGTTCATTAAACATAGGAATTTTTAAAGCATTAATGGGAAGGAATTAAAATTCAAAAGACTGAATAATGACTCTCTATATATGAATTAAAATGGAGGCAACAGAGACGGGGAAGAATCACAAATAACTCTCACAGTCAGAACATGGGAATAAAAGTCTCTCAAAAAATTCAATGTGAACCCAACTATGCCGATATTAAGGTTGTTATTCTAAAGTATCCTGTAATGTGGTGGACTAGAAGGAGGCGATCTGAGTCCTGGATCTACCACTGTGACCTTGGACAATTAATATGACCCCACTGGGAGTCAGTTTGCTTATCTGTAAAATGAAGGGGCTGGATTCCCTGGAAATCTCTAAGGTCCCTTCTAGTGTTAACATTTTACCATTTATGTAGGCTGTTGCTGAAACCTTATGAAAAGGCTTTAATCACGGAAACAAGGCACATGAGAAACTACTTTAAGGTGACAATCACGTCCTTTTATATGGTAGGCACAAAAAGACTTACAAAGTGCTTTCTTCTCAACAACCATGTGAGGTAGGTAGTACAATTATCTCTCTTTTATAGGTGGAGAAACCAAGGTCTGGAAAAGCTCAATCACTTGCCAGTTATAATCTTAAGTGTCAGAGCTTTCATCTGAAATCAGATTTTCTGACTGTAAGGCCAAGACTCTTTCCACTTCATCAAAGTACAGTCATCTCTCAGACACTCAATCAACAAAATTCAGCTTTCTAAATTGGCAGACCTAGAAGGAAACTTAGAGATTATCTAAGAAGTCCCGAGAGATGAGCAAAGTTGTAAAAAAGTGCTTTGCAGTAAACCTTAAGGTCTTCATGTTGGATGCTGGTATTAACTGGCCAAGGCTGCTTCATGTGTCAAGGGTAGGGCCTCTACTGAAATCCAAGGCTCCTGACTTCAGGCCCACTGTTCTTTCCATGATGCCAGGCTACTTCCTTTATTACCCAGAATGAAAGTAGTTCAGTTCACAAAGAAATTGGAAGCAACAGCAATTGTGAATTTTTTTTATAGTTTCCCTACCTGTGTATATGGATATATTTGGTAATATGCCTTTTACTAAATCAAAAGCAATACAATAAACATCCATGGAGCTGAAGCAAAGAATCAATGTGAATTCTTTAGGTGCTTTCTGTTCAAGTCCCTCCCAAATGCACAGAGGAGTTCCCCTACACCAAATACCAGGAACAGTTTTATTGAACTAATGTCTGGAACAGTTTAAAGGTGCAGAGGAGTGGGAGAAATGTTCTTATTGTCTGAACTTTAGAGGAAGCATTCTCTAGACCCCCTTCTGAATTAACCAGGGCACTATAAATACCTGCTGGCTTGTCTGTTTTGACAGGGGACAAAGGGAGGTAGGAGCCTGGTTCTGTGTAGAAGCTTTATAAATGTGTAACTCAAAGACTGTCAGAGAGAAGAAACAACCACAATAACATGACAACGTGTTGCACAGGACCAAGTAAGATCTAATGGAAGCTGTTCCTCAGCAGGAGGGAACCTCTCCAAGACTGCCCTGCCTGGTGAGAACAACACATTTTTACTTCGTCAAAGGCTGGGGGTTCCAGTCCCAGCTCTGCCACTGACTACTTGTGTGACTCCTCTGTCAAACTCAGGGCTGGACTAGATGACCTCAAATGTCCCTTTCAGCACTACTTCAAGAATCAATCAGTCTTGACTTGGTGCCCTCCAGTGATATTTGGAGCCTTTCAGCAGACTTCGGGGAAGTAGGGGGCATGGGGGTGCCAGAGCTAGCTCCAACAGTGTGAAGGAAGCCCAGTGTGGCAGATAAAGCCAGGAAGTTTAAGTCCTGGCTCAGATGAATCCCCTCTGTGATTCAGCGTCAGCCGATCGATCACCCTCTCCAAGGCTGCCAAGGGCAGACTAAAGGGAGCTTCCTTACTGGGCAGTTCCCTTTACCAAAGGAAAGGCAGGTCCAGTCTTCAGATCCCCCAGGACCACATTCAGCTGGCCTGCTTGCTGCTCTTCACACAGGCCCCAGCCTGCAAGGCTCTTCTCCTCACCTGTCTCCAAGACTTCCTCCAAGACTCAACTCCAATCTGCCCTTCCATATAGGGCCGTTCCCAGTTCCTCCAACAGCCTGTGACTTCCCTCTGAGACTACTTCCACTGCAGACTTTGTTTGCATGCTGTCACCCCCGGCACGGTGCCAGCCTCGTTGGGGGCGGGGTCTCGGTTCTGCCTTTCTTGGCTGCCTCAGAGCTTAGCAAAGCGCCGGGACCCACAACAAGTGCTTCATAAATACTGGACTTTTCTAAGCAATCCAAGCACTAGGATCATCCGACGCTAATTAAACCCTTCTAGATGGCACCTGCCCAGTAACAAGGAGCAGTTTGGTGGGGAGGGAGCTGGATTCAAATCCTTTTTCAGACACTTAATTCCTATACGATCCCCGACAAGTCATTTAAATTCTGAGCCCCAAATTTCTCTGTAAAATGGAGTTGAGAGGAGGTAAAGCACAAGCTCCCCAGTCAGGAAATAAACATTTACGAGGCACCTACTGTGTGCCAGGCAATGTGCTCATCACAAAGAGAACCAAAAAACTACACACATCTCAATGCTGGGGCTCAAGGGGCTCACTGGCTGCTGTCACCTTCTCCATCCTCCTCACCGCTAACGTAGCCTACCTACTACGCTACGCTTTGCAACGGCTGTCTCATTTGATCCTCACCACAATCTCATTTCATGATGGGGAAACCGAGGCACAGGTTCAGAGGCTTCCCTAGGATCACAGCAGCTAGTGAGCACGCCAACAACTACGTACTAACCAAGGGATACCCGACGTAAATCAGAGAGAAATCTACAGGTTAGTCACTGAAGTTACAGTTTCCCTGTCTGTAAAATAGACCAGCCTCCGGCTCCCCGAGGCTGGCGTTTGACAAAGGCTGGCGGCGCGAGCTCTCCGAGTCTCAGCTTCCTCATTGGTCCCCGAGGCCCCCCCGCCCCTGGGGTTCGGTCTGTGACCCACGGAGACGTTAACGGAGGCAGCTCGAGAGCGCTCTCCGAGTCAGCCCCTCAGCTCCGGGGTCTCGCTCTGGCCACCGGCGGCCAGCGCACAGGAGGAGCTTCAAACGTGCGGGCGGCGCTGACCGTGAGCCCCCCGCTTCGTCCCCTTTTCCTCGGGGGCCGCTCGCTTCCCAAAAGAGGCAAACTGAGGCACGGAGCGGGGGCTTTCTTCCCGCTGCGCCACAGCCTCCCGGGCCCGGGACACTTACCCGCACCGGTTGGTCCTTCCGTCGGTCGGTCGCTCCGGGGCCCCGCGGAGAACGAGGGCGAGGAGAGCGGTCAGGGAGGCTCGCAGGTCCAAGGAGCGGGCGAGGCCCCTCAGGCCGCCGCCGCCGCCGCAGCCGCCGGAACCCGAGCTTCCGCCTTCTCAGCTCCCCGGCCCAGGCGTGGGAACACGACTGCTCCTGCGCCGGGTTGGACGGCGCCCGAGAAGGGTCGCGTTCTCTCTAGTCGCGCAGCGCCCCCTGCCGCCGTGGCGGTCCTCCTGCCGGCTGCTCTGCGCTCGGGCCGCCGGCGGCCGCCGCCCAACGCGCGCCTCGGGATTGCCCGGGTGAATTCCATCCTTGCGCGTCCCTGGTCGGACGAGTGGAAAGCGAGGTGCGGTCTTGGACGTAATGAGGCGAAGAATTAGGAAGTGATCCAGTCACATTCATGAAACTGATGGAGGAGGGGGTAGGGACCCAAGACTTCTTTTAGAGGGAATTCCCAGGGGCGGTGGTGGGGGAGAGAAAGAGAAGGGAGCGGACGACTAGGAAGCGCCCACTCCCATTTTGTTTCATTGCTACCCTTTTTTATTGTTCCCTGCTCCCCTCTCCCCTCTCCCCTCGGCTATAAAATAATCTTTTCGGAGTCTGGCGCGGGACCGAATAAGTCAACTGATTTAAGAAGCATTGTCTTGAGTTGTATTAGCTCGTCCTACCCATGAGCAATGCATGTTCCTCCAGTACATCTTTGCCAAGAGTTTTGAGACACAAAACTTAATTTACTAGAAATGCTTTTGTTGTTCTTACATTCTCAGTGTAGCCAAGCATGAACTGACACCTCCTCTCTATTTACTCCCTACAGGGGATCGGTTCAAACGGATCTTCTCTCCCTTCTCCACTAGCAGCCAAGAAACATCCTGCCTCCCCAGGATGAGCTCATCACTAGCTATCTAATGAGACTGGAGATTTAAGTGTAATGAGACTTGTACTCTAAATACACTCAGTACACTCAACTGCCTCGCCGGCCGCACTGATTGTAGCACTGGAGGGTGTAGCAATAAACTCTTCCCAAACCTCCCTTGATGGAGGGCTAAGAACTTCACCGGTAACTCTCCATTTTCCAGAAACAATCTTTTTCTCATTTGTATCCCCATTGCCAAGCTCAGTGCCTAGCGCATAGTAGGCACTTCATTTTTATAGTTTATGGATTGTTGAGTTAGATTCATATAGTTCCTGAGTGAATCTCAGTAGAGTTCCAAATCATTTATGTTATTTTGAATGGAAGTTCCCTTTGTACTTCCTCCTATTGTGTTTTGTTTATTATATAATAAGAATGCTGATGATTTATATAGATTTATCTCATATAATGCAACTTTGCAGAAGTTATTATTTCAATTAGTTTTTTTTGACTCTCCAGAGTTTTCTAAGTACACTACTATATAATCTCTTTGGAAGGGAACTTTCTTATTATTGCAAACGGTTTATGTAGTAATGGAATTAACCTTTCAGTTTTGGGTAAAATTTACTTGTAAATCCCTTCTGGTCCTGGGGATTTTTTCTTTTGGGAATTCATTTCCTGCTTGTTCAACTTCTTTTTTCTAATCTGAGGTGATTTAAACAGCTTTTGTTAATCTGGGTATTTTATATTGTAAGTGTTCAGTGATTTCCTCCACGTTATCAGTTTTGGTATCATATAATTATGCAAAATAGTTTCTGATAATTTCCTTTATTTCCTCTTCCATTATTGTAAGTATTCCTTTTTTCATTTTTGGTATGAATAATTTGGTTTTCTCTCTCTTTTTAAAAAATTGGGTCAGTTTGCCTACCAAGTTTATTAAATTTTTCTAAAAAGCAGCTCATTTTATTTAACAGTTAAGTGACCCTTTTATTTTCAATTTCATTAATCTTCTGAATTTTCCTAATTCCTGCTTTGTTATTTAGTTGGGGATTTTTGATTTATTGTTATTCAAGCTTTTAAAAAAAATCCACAACATTGTACACTTAATTCATTGATTTGTTTTTTTCCCCTTTTTGTTGACGAAAACATTTAAAGATATAATTTCCCCCTCTAAACTGTTTTAGCTGTGTCCCATACATTTTGCTTTGCTGTTTCATTGTCATTTCCTTTGATGAAATTTTCTGTTATTCCTGTAATTTGTTCATTAGTTGATTTGTAGTCTCCAAATTCTTTTAAAATACATTTTAAAAATTTATTTCGCTAAACATTTACCAGGTTCATATTTAGCAATTTTTAACATTCACTTTTAAAAATTTTGAGTACCAAATTCTCTCCCTTCTTCCCACCTTCAGAGAAGGCAACCAATGTGCTATCAATTATACGTGTGAAGTCATGCAAAACATATTTCCATGTTAACCATGTTCCAAAAGAAAATACACCAGAAAAAAAAACAACCTGGGAAAAACAAAGAAAGTGAGAAAAATATTCATAATCTGTAATTAGAGTTCATCAGTTCTTTCTCTGGAGGTGGATAGCATTTTTCATCATGGATCCTTTAAAATTCTCTTAGATCATTGCCTTGATCATAATGGCTAAGTCTTTCACATTTGATCATCCTTAACAATATTGTTATTATTGTGTACAACGTTCTCACTTTACCTTGCATCAGTTCATATAAGACTTCCCAGGTTTTTCTGAAACCATCCTGCTTGTCATTTCTTCTAGCATAATAGTATTCCATCACAATCATATACCATAGCTTGTTCAGCCATTCACCAATTGATGTTCATCCCCTTAATTTCCAATCATTTTCTACAATAAAAAAACTTTCTATAAATTTGTTCATTCCTGCCTGACTCTTTGTGACCCTGTATGGGGTTTTCTTGGCAAGAGCAGCAGTTCTCAACCTGTGGGTCGCGACCCCTTTGGGGGTCAAATGACCCTTTCACAGGGGTCACAGGGGACCATGGGAAACACATATTTCCGATGGTCTTAGGAACCGAGACATGTTCCTCTATCTGTCTCCAGGCGGGTCCGCCCACATGCAGATATGCCCACATACGTATATTAAAGGGTTGCAGCGTTAGGAAGGTTGAGAACCACTGCTATAGAGGTTTGCCATTTCCTTCTCAGGTGGATTAAAGCAAACAGAGGTTAAATGCCTTGTCCAGGGTCACATACCTGGTGAGTGTCTGAGGTGGAATTTGAACTCAGATCTTTCTGACTCCAAGCCTCATGCTCTATTCATTGATCCATTTTGCCTCCAAATATTTTTGTACAGACAGATCCTTTTCTCTTTCTTTTGATTGCTGCTCCAATTACTTTTTAATTCTTTTAAAGCTCTTTAAAATATAATTTTTATTGCATTATGATCTAGAAACATATTTAGTATTTCTAGTACTTTTTCTCTGAGTTCTTAGAGCTCCCCTTGCAGCAGCACATAAATAAAATGTGACTAACAAACTGGTTTCTACACACAATCAAGGCTTTTTCCCCCCACTCTTTGACAGGAGGAAGGAAAAGTAATGAGTTCTGTTTTGGACATGGGTTAGAAATGCCTGTGGGGCGTTCTTTTAGAAAAGACAGGCAGATGGAGATGCAGGGCTAAAGCTCCATAGAGAGGTGAGGGCTGCTTGCATAGTTTTGGGAGTCATCTGCTTAGAGACAATAGCTGAATATGGCGGGGGGGAGACTGTAGAGATAGAAGAGGGAGGAAGAGAGGGAGGGAGGGAGGGAGAAGAAGAAGAAAAAGGAGGAAAGCAACAGAGAAGGAGAGAGGGAGAGAAGGAGAGAGGGAAAGACAGAGACAGAAATAGATAGAGACAGGGAAGAGAGAAAGGAGGAAGAGGAGAGAGAGAGAAAGAAGGGGAGAGAGATAAAGAGAGACAGAAAAGAAGGAAGAAAAAGAGAGAAAGCCCCCCTAATGAGGGTTCATGATGATGTGGATACAAAGGTGCCCAAAAATTTTAGTTGCCCTTTCACTGGTTTATCCTCTAGATCAGCGGTTCTCAATCTTCCTAATGTCGCAAACCTTTAATACAGTTCTGTGGTGACCCCCAACCATAAAATTGTTTTTGTTGCTACTTCATAACTGTAATTTTGCTACTGTTATGAATCGTAATGTAAATATCTGATATGCAGGATGTATTTTCATTGTTACAAATTGAACATAATCCACAGGTTGAGAACTGCTGCTCTAGAGGCACCCTAAAATACAGAGGTGCCTTAAAGGTTGAGTTGCTCCTTCCCTGGCACCCCAAAGTCTCCCCTTATGTTGAAATATCACAAAAATTCACTTTATCCTAAAATTCCTTGTCTCCTCCCATCCTGTGTCATAAATTCCTTGTTTCCTCTCATCCTGTTATAAAGATTCCCTTGCCCCCCTTATCTTGTGTCCTTATCTTACAAGATTTATCTTGTCCCTAAATCTTCAACCCCCTTTAGAAACCCTAAAACTTACTTCACCATTCTATAGATTGTATAGCTTTCTGGCTATATAAGTCTAGTCCTCGTCCTATATCATTGCCTTTGTTTAGCTCTTTGCTAAGTCTTAGGCCTGCATGCTTTTGTGTCGAATAAGGCTCCCTTTGGCTTAAAGAGAAGGTCTCATTGAATTCTTTCAAATCTAAACCAGCTCTCCCAACCCTGAACCCCAACAATGAGCCCTGAACTGGTGTGTGATATGTTCCCTTTCTCTAGTAAGCCAGAGAACACAATTAATTGTGTGCCAAGGTGCCACTCATGCCATTGGCACCACAGGGTCACTAGTGCCTTCTGATGTTACCCCATTCTTCCTGCCGAGCCACTCCTAGGTGTTCACACGTGGGTAGTCTCCCCTGAGTGTCACTCCTGGCTATTGCCCAGTAATGCTCTGTTGGTCTTGTGTCCACTGCTGGTCACTGCCAGACACTTTTTTTGCTGGCTTTGAAATTGTAGCAGGTTTGCCAGCTTCTGCCTTCAGTTAGAGAATGCATCTGAGATGCTGGCACTTGGCATGGGAGGAGGCATTCACTCTTTTTTAGAATACAGCTAAGAAACTTCTCTGCCATGGTTCTTTTAAAGAAGGCAGAAATGCTAACATCTAATCAGTGGACTAGAGAGAAAATCTTGGGCTTTTCCTTCCAGAAGGAAGCTCTTTCTGTATCTCTACCCACTGGCCAGAATGGGTCTTTTCCTTTCCAAAAGGTGATTCATTGCTCCAGGATCCAAGCTCTTTGAAACTCTGAGCCAGAGTCCCTGCAGCTAATTAGTGCCAGTTTAAGCTTGTTTATGACACTGTAGTGTCTGGTTCCTAAGGGCCACATGTTGATCAGAAGTCTCCCTTTATCAGAGCCAGAAAGTCCACGCTTCATTTCCAAATGCTGAACTGCTCCCATTTGTCATCTGCCAAGCACTTTCTTGGTTCTCTGTCCCTCCCAGTGCCTCAGCCCCAAAACTCTCTTGCAAATGAATGAGAGGAAGAGAGGTACAGAAACAAGTCTTAAATCCACAATTCAGGGTCATTATTTTCCACCGGCCTACCATATCCTGAACTTTCTAAAGTGTCTCTTGTCCTGCTACCTGTGAGCCCTCTGTAGCAAAGGGAAAAATAACAAACAGATAAATGGAATGGGAGGCCTCCAGGGATAAGACTGAACCTTGAAGAGAGCTAAGGCTTTTAAGAGACAGAAAGGAGGAGAAAGGGCCTTCCTTTTGAGAGGACAGAGAGGGGAGAGATGGAATTCCAAGTTTGGGGAATAGAAAGTAGGCTCGTTCAGCCTGAATAGAAAGGGAGAGATCATCTGGAGTCAGATTGTAAAGGGTTTTAAATGTCAGTCTGAGAAGTTTGTTTTGGATCTTAGAGGCAATAGAAAGCCATTGAAGATCCTTGAGTAAAGGAATTACACGGTCAGATCTGTATTTTGGGAGGATTCTTTGGGAAGCTTTTAGGAGGATGCATTGAAGAGGGAAGAGACTAGAATCAGAATCCAATCAGGTGTCATAGACCAAAGGAAAGAGGAAAAAGGCTTGAGTTGGAGGAGAGAGGGTGGCCTTGTAAATGGAGCAAAGGGTTTGATGAAAATGAAGGATTCTCTGAAGGTAGAATTGACAAGATTAGCATGTAGGGGTGAGAAAGAGGAAAGAATTGTCACCGTGGATGTGAGCCTGGTTGCCTATAAGACTGGTGGTGGCTTCATTTAGAAATGACAAAGGAAAGACGAGATTCAGAGAGAATATTGAATTTCATTTGGGAAATTTTGAGCTTGACATGTCTACAGGACATCTAGGTGGATATGTTTGTTAGGTAATTGGAGATGGAGCTAGGTTAGAGAAATTTATGGTTCTGGATATAGTTACCTGCATAGAAATAATCATTAACTTCTCCAGGGTTCATAAAATTTCAGAGTTGGAAGACTTTTTCAAAGTTCAGTGACTCCCTGAACGAATTCAGCTAGATAAGAGGTCATCCATCTGCATAGGAACACCTCCTGTGGAAAGGTACTCACTACCTGCCAAGGAGGTCAATTACATTTTTAGGCAACTGTAATTATTAGGAAATCTTTCGTTAAATGTAGTCAGATTCTGCCTTTTTGTAGCTTTCACCCAGATTCTTGCCCTCAGTGGTCAAGCCAAATACTTTTACTCCCTTAAAAAAATTTTTTTATATCTTTCGTTTTAACATTGCCTGAATTTTTCCAATATTCCCCAGTCCCATCTCCCTTCAACTCTTCAAACGTTTGAAGATAGTTTTCGTGCCCTTCTTTCACCTTACCTCCAACTATGTCTTCCTTTCTCCAGCCTACACATCCCCCATACTGTCAACTGATTGTGGTGTGGTATAGTTTCCAGGAACTATGTTCTCCTGGTCATATCCTCTGCATTTTTCCAACTTGTTGAAAGCTTTCCTAAAATTTGGCATGCAGTAGGGAACCATATTCCATATGTTGTCTTATCAGGAAAGAGTACAGAAGGTTATCACATCCATCATTCTGGAAATAATATTTCCATGAAGCCCGCCAAATTGTAGTGACCTCTTCCCAAGGTGGCATCGAGGTGACCCTGTTTTCTCAAAATCCATGCCACAGGAACATAAACAGCCCGTACTAAGCTGGAAATGCTCTAAGCCCACATGGTCTGTGTGTCTTTCTGCTAAGTACCAGCTAGCCTTGCTAAATCCAGGAAAGCTCATCACCAGAGGCTTGGCCAACATAGAACAATTTCATTTTTCTTTTTGGCAATGATTACTCAGTAAATTATCTGCCAGCATGTGAAGTGGGTTGTAATCTCTGTCAGCAAAGGGAAGACCCACACAGATGAAGTCACAGATCCTTGAAGTCAGTCATACTGTTGGGTTTGTGGTGAGAATTAAGAAAAAAAACCAACCCAATAGTATGTAAATGCCTCCTCATGGCCAAGCAGTGTATAAAATGCTATTTAGAGCTACCACCTAGTGCACAGACGGTTCTGAAAGAACAACTGATTTAGGGAATTTTCTTACAGATGAAACTGCTGATGGGGGCGGGGGAAGATTCCTGTCCTTGGTTTTGCTGAATCGAATTGAATTCAACTGAATTGCTGAGGACAGAGGTATTTTTCATTATCTGTTCTCTAGACTTAGATTGGTTTTTACAATTAATCATAGTTTTATTGACTTCTGGCATTGTTTTTGTAGACAAATATTTAGAGATGAAAAAGACTTTGGAAGTTATCTACGTCAACCCATCATTTTGTGGTTTTGAGGAAATTGAGGCCCAGAGAAGGGACATGCACTTGCCCATAGTCACACACAGGGAGTGGCAAAGCTGAGACGTGAAGCCAGTTTTTTAAGAGTAGAACCAAGAGAATGGTTTTCACCATGACTACAGCTATGTGGTGTTGTGGACAGAGCACCGGGCCTGGAGTCCGGAAGTTGTTGTTGTTCAGTCACGTCTGACTCTTTGTGATCCTGTTTGGGGTTTTCTTGGTGAAGATGCTGGATTGGTTTGTTATTTTCTTCTCCAACTCATTTTACAGATGAGGAAACTGAGGCAGTTAAGTGACTTGCCCAGGGTCACACATCCAGTAAGTGTCTGAAACTGGATTTGAACATGATTCCAGGTGATTCCACTCTATCCACTGAGCCATCTAGCTGACTCTTTGTGATGGTCAAAAATAATCAGATTCACCTCTGGGCCTAGGTATAGCTCAGTAAGCAGTTTGAAATCCTGCATTCCAGCATTAGACCAGGCTAGTCAGCTTCTGAGAGAGAATCTGCTGGGGAAGGGGAAGGAAGGAGAGAGATTCTCTTTGCTCTTCTTCCCCTCCTCACTGCTGCCCATCCCCCAGAGGAGTTTTGGAATATCTACCAATCCCTACCAAGGTCTCATTACCTTCCAGGGGTTGGTAGCTGTGTCCTGAGAGCAGCATGTCAGCCACTCAGTAATGAAAGTCTTGTGATTTCATGGCATTGCTCCCATCTCATCTCAAACTTCTAGTCTCAGAGAGCTGTTTGAGTCACCTAGCTGGGAAACACCCATTCCCATGTTTGAGTTCAGGGTTCCTTCACCATGTGGCTTCCTTATTACAAGCCCCCTCTTATGTCTCATCATAATCTTGACTTGCCCCTGAGTCCTCACAGATGATTCCAGGGGAGGACAGGCTGCTCCCACCAAGTAAGAAAGACTTCAAATGTTCCTGCAGGAGAAGGTAAGCTTCTTGAGGGCAGACCCTGGCTCATTTTGTCTTTCCATCCCCAGAGCTCTGCAGAGTGCTTCATGTGGAAAAAGAGCTCGATAAATGTTTGCTGAACTGAATCAAATAAGGCCCTGTTGACTGATTGCATCTGCCCTCCCAGGACCAACTGAGCTAGCTAAGCTGGAGAAACTCACCCCAGGTTGGCTGTAGGGGGATTACCTTCTAAGGCGCTGAGGGTTTGGGATCTGTGTCAGCAAAGGAATGGGATTCTCTTCCCCTCACCCTCCTAGCTTCTCGTGTTCCTCTCCCCAAGTTACCTTGGATTTATTTGACATATACTTACATACACACACACACACATATAGAATGTGTGCTTATATATGCCCACATATATGTATATGTGGCATATCTACTTGTACATGTCCTGTGTGTATGTAAAACATCACATATATGTCCATACATATTTATATGTGTATATTTGATATGTACTGATATATCTTCATGTTTATATGTGTATGTACAGATGGTATCTATACTAGTATGTATTCATTTGTCTGTGTACATACATGCATGGTATATGTTCCATATATACTTATATGTATTCACATGTATAACCATGCAAGGTCATATGTACTTCTATGCACCTGTATGTCTATATAACGTTACATATATATTCATGTATGTCCATGTGTATATTTATATGTATATCATGACCTGTATATGGGTGTATGTTCACATATGCATGTGTATACTTATATGTGTCATTTTTTGTGTGTGAATATAATGTCATATATACTGATATGTGTCCACAGGCTATATGTATGTATGTATGTATATATAGATGTCATATATGCTTTTATATATATATATCCATGTGTATCTGTGCATATGTGTGTATACTATACACACGCACACACACATACATATACACACACACACACATACATATAGTCATGTATAGTAGTATATGACTTCACAGCCATCTCCACAGCTTGCACCTTTGCCTTTACCTCCCACCAGAACCAAAGGTCCACCCCTTGAAACCTTGGAATTGAATTGATGAGCATTTGCCTTATTTTGCCTAGATCCTACTTCCTGGCCATCTTTGTACCACAGTACCTACCTGCCCTTCAGTAATCAAATCAGTACCACCATTCACGTAAAAGGGTGCAGCTGATTGCCGTTGGTGACTCCCTTTGCCTTCTCTAGCTACTTCTCTCCTACATGTATGTCTTCTCTGTTAGTGTGTTAGTTCCTTGAGGACAGGGAGTGTCTTGGTTTAGTATAGTGTCTGGCATGTAGCAAGAAGTTAATAAATGCTTTTAAATTAATTAATCAATTGATTCATCTTGCTTCCCTGAGAAGAATGTAAGCTCCTGGAGGTTAAGGTCTATTTTGTTTTTCTCTCTTTATCCCCAGAACCTAGCATACTTCTTGGCATATAGTAGACCTTGGTCAGTTCTGGTTAATTGATTGAATACCTACCCTGCTGAAATCACAGATTCTGGAATGATAGGATTGTGGCACCGAGCAAGAGACCCAGTCAGGAGCAGGTGTTTATCAGCATGGTGACCCTGGGCAAGTCTTAAGAGGCAGCTAGTGGTGCAGTGGATACAGGTTGAACTTGAAGTCAGGAAAACTGAGTTCATATTCATCCTCTGACACTTGATGGCTGTGTGACCCTGGGTAAGTCACTGTCTGCCTGCCTCATCTTCCTCATCTGTGAAATGAGGAAGACAATAAAAACACTTCCCAGGGTTGTTGTGGGAATTAATGGAATAATATATGTAAAACACTTTGTAGAGCTTAATACTTGCTAGCTGTTATTATTATCATTTAAACTCACTGGACCTCAGGGTTTGTTTTTTGTTTGTTTGTTTTTGTAATATAGAGATGATACCTATAGTAGTTATCAAGCAGATTGTTGTCTCAGATTAGATAATAAATATAAAATGTTTTCCAAGTTTTAATACAGCATGTAGATGGAGGCAATTTGGAACAGGGAAAAGAAACAGGTACCTGAGTTCAGATCCTCCCTTTGATGCTCATTGTTCAAGTAAGTCACTGGCCCTCCATCCCTGTATTCCTCCTCATCTGTAAAATGGGTGGGTAGGGGGATAGGTGGGATAGAGGCTGTGTGCCCTGTGAGGACCCTTCCAGCTCTAGAGCTGTGTCTTTATACCCGTTATTGCTAATAATACATTTATAATATTGTTTCTATGTCCCAAGAGTTCTAAGTAGCCTGCTTAGAAATGAAGTTTTTGGTACATAACTTGTCTGTAAGTTGGGGACTGACTGTATTGGGGATTTATTGTAAGCCTGATATAAAGTAAATAAGACCCTGGCTTAGTCTACAGGGGAATTGAGGATTTTTACAAATAGCAGCCCAGCCTTTATCTTTGTCTCCTATATAGAAATTTGCTCCAATACCACAAAGCCCTTTCTTTTTCTGGGCTGGTGCTATAGCTAATACCTTGAAGGGGTTTTAAAAATAAAAGAATTTAAAATCCCAAATTGACTTTTCAGCACTCCAGACAAAGGCCATTTGACTTGAATCGTTGGGGATGCTGGAGCAGATGTAGTAGGCCCACCCTGGGAGCTCCTCTGTGAGAAGAGACTGCATTATGACTTTGCTGAGTTTACTTCCTTACAGCAGCTCGACTCCAGAGTCCCAGCCAGCAGCCCACACCTGTCTTCTTTGCCTTATAGGGATACAACATGTTCTTTTCAATGAATTTGATATTGAAATCCAAAGACCTTGCTTCAAGTCTTGGGTGGAACATGTCCTAGCTTTGTGACCTTGGATAAATCACCACCTTTCTGAGCTTCTGTTTCTTTGCCTGCAAAATGAGAATGATAATAAGACTTGTATGATTTGTCAGACAAGTTTTGGGTTGATTCTGCCACTCAATTCAATCCAACAACTGAACATCTATGATGTACCAGGCATTTGGTATGTGGATGCAGAGATAAAATGAAAACAACTCCTCCCTTCAAGGAGCTTACATTTTATTGGGATGGGCGTGGGGAACAGAATATGTACACAGAGAAATATACCAGTCAGTCAGTACTAATTAGGTTCTTTTTAAATACCAAACACTATGCTAAGGGTAAAGGATAAAAAATAGTCCTTCTGTCCTCAGAGAGCTTATATTTGAATGGTGGGAATGGCATAGAAATAAATAGGTTAATACAAGATACATATAGATTAGATGAAAGGTAACAGAGAGGAAGGCTCTAACAAAAATAGGTTCAAAGTAAATGCAAAGTAATCCACTTTGTAAAGAGGGCAGCTATCTGGGCACAGCTATAAGAATGCAGGAAAAAAGTTGATAACTCCATCCCATCCATCCAGTATGACTAGGGTTTCAGGGTAATTTGAATAGTCCTGACCCTAGCTGCCATTGAGAAGGAAATAGAATCAGTCAAAAATACAGGTTTAACTAGAGGGATTTTTGCTGTGCTGGCTTGGTGCGGCTGTAGGTCTGACTCACAAAAGAGTGCCATAGCAGCATAGATCTAGACCTTAAAGGGACCTCAAAGGCCATTTAGTCCAACCCCCTCATTTTATAGATGAGAAAAGGGGAAAGGAAAGTGATTTGCCCAGTGGCATATAGTAGATACTTGAAAGGCATCAGAAGTGGGATTTGTAATCAGGTCCTTTTAACTATAGAACTGTTAATATTTCTGCTCTACCTATCTACCTTAATAGCCTTTGGGCCTATAGGCTGATTCACAAAAGAGTGGTAAGTACTTCCATGTGGGTCAAAAGTTACTTAACTTCAGTTCAGTGGAGCAGCAGGGAAGCAGAAAATGACAGCTTCAAAGAGAGAAACATATTTAAGCTGGGACAAAACCCTAGCAGATAAACTATCTAGGCTATGAGTATTCCCCCACTCTTGCAGGAGTCTGTGGAAGACGGTATCCTCTATCTATAGAAAAATTTTCCTTATTTACCTTTTTCTTCTGTTTATTTACAAGATTTTGCTTTGAGTTAGTGTGTATTCTGATTTAGTCTGGAAAAAGAGGAACATCAAATGGGGGCTTCTGAGATGTGCTTTTATTCTTCCATTTTCTTCCCTTCATCTTTACATATTCTTTGAATTTCTGAAATCAGTGCAAAACAGCTTACAAGAAAACGTATTTATAAAGATCACTTACTAAATCTTAGTTATTAATGCCAACAGAAATGTCATATCACTCTGATGATTGCTAATTTTTTAAGTAAAGAAGTTTTAATCATTTAACCTTTTTCTCTTAGCGTGTTAATTAAACTATTTCTCTACATCACTATTTCTTAACAGTTTCTTGAGAACAATTAAAGAAAACAATTTATTTTTAACAAAAAGTTTATTTAAACAATGAGATGTTTGACTTGAAGGGAAAACTATTTAGCATCAAATTCTTTATAAAAATTTATCCCTATTGAGAGACAGAGATTGTCCTACATGTAACAGCTGCATGCAAAAAATATAAAATCATCCTTGGCTTTACAATGATGAAAGAAAAACATTGAAGGTTGGCGAGGTGCAGCCCTTATCCAATAGAACAAGGTATGCAAGGATTTTTGGTGTTGTGCTGTTGAGCAAAATAACTTACTGTAATATGAAACTAAAAGTTGAATGAGCATGCTACTAATGGAGAAAGGGGATATTTCCACAGAACCCATTTGTTTTTTCCCTTCCCCCTCTCCATTTGTTGTTGATCAAAACATATCATCAGCCATTTGGTTAAAAAAAATACTCATTATGCCTGTGCACATGCCCCAGTTACTTTATGTACAATAAAGGAATGGGGGAAGGGAATCAAAGAAGAGAGAAAACTCTACTACAGGAGTCAGGATATGGATGAACCAAATACTGGTTTTCTAATTGTGATCCCATTGTTTTTCTTGGGAGCATAGTTCTGGAGTAGAGTAACAGTTTCTCTTTTTAGTAGACATCTTTTATCTGCTGCTGGAATATACCAATTGTATCTTCATCCTCCAATTCCAACTGTGGAGGTATGTCTGTCTCCTTGATTGGTTCTCACCAAATTGGAATCTGATCTGCCTCCTCTACCAACCTGGTCGTTCACAATAGGCTTTTGTTAGTTTACTAAGTGGTGTGTGCCTCTTAATCTTAATTTGTACCACTGAACCATCTTGCCCTACCACCTTCAAATTGATGTGGTCATCGTTTTCAGTCTTGACTCCTTCCTTTGGCTTTTCATTGGCAGTGGCAGATCTGGGAGTCTGCTCAGTTGGTGCTTCATAAAAGAGGCACATAGATGGTCTGCTTTAAGGGAGTGGGGCAGAGGGGGAAGCAGGAGGAGGGAGACTATGCTGGTGGTGAGGAAGAGGAGGAGGAGGAAAAAGAGGAAGAAGAAGAGGAAGAAGAAATTGAGATATGCTTTTTGAAAACGGACTGATTCCAAAGGTACTTGGAGCTTGAGTGTGGCTTTTGTTTTTGGAGGTCCACATTGACAAGAGCTCTGGCTTCACCTGGAATTTCCTATCATTCACTTTTGTGCCTTAGTTTTGTCTAACCCACTACATTTTTAGTTACTCAAGGGCTGAAATCATGTCATATAAGTCCTTGGATTCCCCCCGACAAATGACTAGATTGAAAGCCAGTGCTCAAATAATCTTCCTTCTTTGGTTGATCTGACTGATCAAAGATGAAACAAGCTACCCTTCTTGATGATGTATATGGCCTTTTATGTTTCCTAGTTTTAAATGGATTATGGGAATGGAGTTGTGGGGGGGAGGAGTGGAAAGATAAGAGTAGGAGAGTAGGAGATTCAGGAGGAGAAGGAGAGGAACATCTTCCAAGGAAGCATGAAGACTTCAGAGTCCCTGGTTCTTATATCACATTAAAGTGATTGGTTGGTTTTGATGAGGAAATGATTGGTTGGTTTATTGTTTTCTCCTGTCCAAGTGTCAGGTGTGTGTAGGATGAAAACTGAAAGGTAAGAAGCATGACTTGACAGTGTGGCTTAGAATTAGTAGAGATCTGGATCCTAGACCCTCTTTTTTCCTGGACTTCAGCACCAAGCCTCATCTGCAGTGTCCTCTTGGAGTATTCATTAGTCCCTGTGTCCTCACTCCAAAATATTCCTTTTACTATGCTGGCTCCCTTTTCCCACTGGTGAATTTCTTCTGGGGTCTCCATTTGGGGAAGGGCTCCACCTGGCCAACCTTCACTTCTCTCCAGGATAGACTTTCTTCTAGCTTTCTAGACTTCTACACCCTGCCCCTTCATTGGTACCTTACTCCACCCCCTTCCCCACACTCTCCAGCTCCCTTTTATGTATTTTCTTCCTCCATTAGAATGTAAGCTCCTTGAGGACAAGAACCGCCTTTTTTGCTTTTATTCTCATCCTCAGAGGTTATTACAATGCCTGTAAACTAAGTGAGTGCTTAATAAATGCTTATTGCTCCTTGACTTGTCTAACCATTTTTTTGCTACCTAATTAAATGATTTAGTGTGAGCAAATCATTTAACCAATCAGGGCTTCAGTTTCCACGCTGGTAAAATGAAGAGGGTGAAGTAGACGATCCCTCCCAATTCTGTACTCTGTGCTAGAGAGCATCAGGAAAGATCTTTCACCAGTGAATTCTGTAGCTCATACTTTCTGTTGGACAGTCTTGAATTTCCTTTTCTTTGCCTGCTGATGTGTTGGAAGGGAATTGTGGCTTATAACTTATTGAGGTCATAGAATTTAAAGCAGGAAGGGAGCCTAGATGAAGAAAATGAAACCTAGATATTGAAATTCTTCCCCACTCACCCAATATCTTGCATTCCTTATGATATCCTTTGTTAGGCTTGATAGTTCTCTTGGATTTGCCAAGAGTCTCCTTTAATTTCCTGGAAGGCTCCTGACTTCCGGGTGTATGCATCTTTCTCTTAAAACCTCAGGGAATAGACTAAACAAGATGCTACAGTTCCCTTGAGGAGTCTCCTAAAATTGTGTTCTGATAGACTAGTCCTTGTTATTGGCCGTCTCCTCTCTGCCTTGTGATGCTGACATAGACACTTGATCTTCTCTATTGTATTCAGGAGAGAGGATGTGCGGTAATGAAAAGAACATTTGGAATCAGGATTACTTTGGTTATACTTAGCTAGGTGGTGCGGTGGATAGAGGCTGGGCCTGGAATCAAGAAGACATGAGTTTGAATCCAACCTCAAATACTAGCTATGTGACCCTTGGTAAGTCACTTAACTACTTTGTGGATCAGTTTCCTCATCTATAAAATAGAGAAATAGCACCTATCTTGCAGGATGGTTGTTGAAGTTAAAATGAGATAATTGTACAGTGCTTTGCAAACCTTGAAACACGTATGTGAATGCTTCCTATTGTTATTACTGTATTTACTCATCTGCCTATATATTATATCCACCTCCTCCCCAAGCCCCATGCAGTGTAAGCTCCTGGAGGACAGGGCCAGTTTCATTTTTGTCATTCTATCACCAGGGCCTGGCACAGGACCTGGCACATAGCATACACTTAGTTTGTAAGATTGGATTGATTTATTTCAGCTCTGCCACCACTTGGGTGATCATAACCTTCCTAAGCCTTATGAGGGATAACTTTCAGTGAAGTTTCCCCATTCTGAAACATCAAATTTAGAGTGGCTTCAGCCATGGAGCAATGGAGAACAATGGAGACCCTCCCCAGGGCCACCCCAGCACAAGATATGCCAAATAAGGACAAAACTACTTTCCCGACCTTGCATTGGACACCCACATGTTTCCATGTTCTTTGTCTCCAAGATAGATTCCCGTGCTTAGATTGTGAGCCCGCCTCCCCACCAGTGGAAGTGAAGGCCAGTTGGGGGGTTGAGGTTTCTGCATTAGGGGGTATATAAGCATGGACTTGCTTCCACATGTTGTACTCTTCCTGGCAGACACCATTTGAGCAACAGGGGCAAGGCCCTTTCTCATGAGAAAGAATAAAGATCTTTTCTGATCTCAGACTTGGACTCTGAATTCTTTCATCTCACACAGCCTCAATTTTCTTCACATATAAAATGATGGAGTTGGCCTAGATTTTGTTTTTGTTCAGTAATTTTTCAGTCGTATCTGATTTTTCTTGACCCCATTTGGGGTTTTCTTGGCAAAAATACTGCAGTGGTTTGCCATTTCCTTCTCTAGTTCATTTTATAGATGAAGAAACTGAGGCAAACAGGGTTAAGTGACTTGCCCAGGGTCACACAGATAGTAAGTGTCTGAGACCAGATTTGAACTCAAGAAGATGAGTCTTATTTTCCTGGGCACAGTGTTCTGTGCACTATGGCACCCCTAGCTGCTGCCCCTGGCCTGGATAATCTCTAAAATATAGATTCTTCGTCTTTTTGTGTCATGACCCAAAAGACCCCTTTGGCAGTCTTGTGAAGCCTGTGGATCCCAGTGTTTCTAGGTAAATGGAAGAAATGCTCAATTTCAGTTAGAGATTGGTACAAATAAAGATGTGGGTTTTTTTTCTCCCCCAATTCAGTTTAGAGGACCTCCCTGCAATCTATCCACAGACCTCTTGGCAACAGAGGTTGTGGACTCCTGGTTATATACCCCTATTTTAAGACTTTTAACCATGATATTCTATGTTTTGGGTGAATGGATGCTGAGCTTCCCAAGTAAAGAGAACTGATGCTGACTGATCTCATCTGTGGTGGTGCCATGTTGGATTGGGAGCCAGAGGACCTCAGTTCAAATCTCTGCTCTACTATTAACCAACTGTATGACTGTAAATAAATCAGATGAGTCTCATGTCTCTCTGTAAAATGAGAAGGGACTGGACTCTTGTGATGCTGATATAGACACTTGCCCTTCTCAGTTGTATTCAGGAGAGATGGTGTGGGGTAATGAAAAAACATTTGGAATCAGGATTACTTTGGTTATACTTAGCTATGTGGTGCAGTGGATATAAGCTGGGCCTGGAATCAAGAAGACATGAGTTTGAATCCAACCTCAAGTCTTTCTGAGCTCTAAATCCATGACCCTATGTACATTTGCTGTTCTTCCTTTTCCTGTGAAAATATTCTTAAAGCCAAATATGACAGGTAATTTGGAAATTGTTATCCTCAAATTTATCAACTTCATGTGGACTTGATCCTGTACTCTGCCAAGTTAACTCATCTGTGAAATGGGACAGTTGAGCTCACTGAACCCTTGAAGTTCTGTGATCTCCTTTCTTCCCAGTTCCTGGATCTTTGAAAGATTCTGTTTCAAAATTCTTCTCCAAGACCAACTGTCTTCTTCTAAAGATAAGGCCTTTCCTTGTTCAGATCTTATCTCTTATATCCCCAAAGTGTTCCTTTGGCAAATCAGAGTTTCGATAAACAAAATCAGAGGCGATAGTCAATGTCTTAATGATTCAATTTGCTCACTTCTGCGATAAGTGATCAAAATATCTAACCTCTCACAGGATTGTTTTATTGATTTTTTTTGTATTGAATCTTTTAAATATTTCAATAAATGGAATTAGTACCTTTTGTTTTTATTGTGTTTTATTTTTACATTTTCTATTTAAATTGAAATTAAATTTAAAATTTGTGTTGGTATCTTTTGTTGGTTCCTTCCTCCTCCCCTACCCACCGAGCCATGCTTTCAGGGTTATTTTAAGAGCTAAATGGTATATTAAGTGCTAAAGCACTTTTGAGAAGCATAAAAACATTATACAAAAGCAAAGGATTATTGTCATTATTGAATGTACCTGTCTTTTACTCAAGGTTTTTAAGATGTGACAAGTATTTCTTTTTCTGAGGAATGCTATTAATTCTGTGTTAAGAATGTTTAGCCTAGAGAAGAGAACTCTTGGGGTGGGAGGGGGTCATGACAACTGTTTTGAAGTATTTCACGGGGCTATCTGACTTAAGGAAAAGGGATTACTCTTGTTCTTCTTGACCCAAGAGGGGAGAACAAGAAGATGAGGGTGGAAGGTGCAGAGAGGCAGGTTTATGCTCCATGCAAGGAAAAACTTCATGGATGAGAGCTATCTAGGCTATAGGGCTTGGGCATTGGAGCTCTCCAAGGTAGCTTCTGACAGGTACGTGTTAGAGGGGACTCTTGCTCCAGTAGGGACTGGCCAAGCTGGCCACTGAGGTCCCTTCGGACTCCGAGGGTCTCTGAATTTCTCTGCAGCTTTACAGCCTAGGCTGACATCAGCATTAACCATGGCCACAATCCAGATTGCTGACCAGGAAGTCATGCTATCTCCAAGAGTTAAGTGTGTGGATTTGTTTTTCTGTGAACAGGTTTACTCCTTATTCCCTCCCATCCAGACTTTAAATCTCCTTCCTCCCCTCCCCCGCTCCTCCCCCATCCCTTAATTGGCTGTTTTCCAGCTCACTAAATCACAACAAGGGTTAGATTAAGACCCAGAAGGGACCTCAGAGGTCTTTCAGCTTTGCTGTCCCAGTATTTTATGGAAGAGGATCTGAGACCCAGACAGGTGAAATGCCTTGCCTGGGGCTACACGTGTAATTAAATGGCCAGGATTTAAATCCTAGACCTCTGACTCCAACCCCAGGGTTCATTCCACTACACCATGGTGCCCACCCCCTAAGCAGGTAATGCCCATGGGAGAAAGCAGAAAAAAGGCAATTGTATTTTATGATGGATAGAGGGGCAAGAGGTAAAGAATTGAGTACACCTTCATAGCGTTTTTTAGGGCTGGAAGAGACCCTAGAGATCACTGAATCCAAACCTCTCATTTCATAGATGAACACACTGAGGCCCAGATAAGTGACTTGTCCAAAGTCACACAGGTAAGTAAGGGCAGGGCTGAGATTTGATTACATTTAGACCTAGGTCTTCTCTCTTCAAAGACTATTGCTTTTCTTTTGACTATATCCAATTATCAGGAGACTGCCTTCCATCTGTGGACACACCAGGCTTTGATAGAACACACTAGGCAGTGTTTCAACAAGTGTGTGACTCATACCCTCACACCCTCACTTCAGTGAATTAATGAGATTTAGATCAGAGTACTAAATCCCTTTTTTTTCTTCCTGGCTCCTGGGTTTTAGAGTGCTTTGGCATGATGATATCACATTATAGAATCCCAGAGCTGGAAGGGAATTCAGATCATTGAGACTAAATCTCTCATTTTACAAATGAGGAAGCTAAGGCCCAGAGACCTGAAATGCCTTTAACTCCTCATGAGGAATCTCCTCTACTACTATAGATGGGTACGTTCTTTGAAATGTAAAATGGTAAAGAATTGCCCAAGGCACTGAAACGGTAAATTACTCATCCAAAGTTTCATGGATAGTATGTGTTACAGGTGGGCTTGAACCCTGACTCCAAGACCAACTCTCTATATATCATACCTTACTCCCTCTCTTGCCCCAGAATGTATAGGTGGAAAAGTAGCAGAGCCAGGATCCAAATCTAGTGGTTTTTTCTACTATGTGATCAGTAGTTTGTGGGGTTTTATGATGGTGACCTTTGACAGGGATAAAGCAGCTGAAAAGAAGGGTATGTTTTGGGGGAAAGAAGATGAGTTCTGTTTTTGAAATGTTGATTCTGAGATTCCTATGGGACATCTAGTTGGTAATGTGAGACACAGGAGAGAGATGGGGCTATGTAAAATAGATGTAGGTAACATTAGACTAAAGATGATAATGGAAAGTATACTCCATAAGAGCATTTAGAGAGAAGAGGAGGCCCTACAACCACCTAGATCAGCAGTTCTCAACCTGTGGGTTATGTTCAATTTAAATACATCCTGCATATCAGATATTTACATTATGATTCATAACAGTAGCAAAATTACAGTTATGAAGTAGCAACAAAAATAATTTTGTGGTTGGGGGTCACCACAACATGAGGAACTGTATTAAAGGGTCGCGGCATTAGGAAGGTTGAGAACCACTGACCTAGATGAACGAAGTCCAGCTCTGAATTCTGAGATCCTATTTCATTTAAAGCAGGATGTTCTGAGAATTTATACTTCAGCCATCCCCAAACACTACAAATCAGGACTTGATTTATTGTTTTGTGGATTTCTCAACTTAAAAAAATGATGGGAAAAAACATTAATAATGCAGAGTAAGCTTAAAAAGTATGTTCTGTATATATCTCCTACCCTCCCCAGGCCAGTTGTTAAACATTTACCAGCACACTGCTGATTTAAAGTTTAAAATGTTGAGAGGCAGCCTAGTGTAGAGCAAACTAGCCACAGGGAAAGGAAGAGCTGGGTTTAAGTTCATCTTTTGGCTATGCTTCTCAAGTTACCCTGGGCAAGTCAGGTAACCTCTCAATGCCCCAAGCAACTCCCTCAAACTATGTCACTGCTATAGGTGCATTAATAGAGGGAGTTTCCTTTACTAGTATGATTAGTGAAATCATAATCCTGGTCCAGTTTTCTTTTCTTTTAAATCTGTACCTTTTTTTTCAGAGCAGAAGTTTCCGTGGGGGTTACTTGAAGGTACTAGGGATGTTTGACTCGAAAAAAAAAATGACTCAGAGAGGATATGAGGCATTTGGAGGCCTGAGGTTCAAAGATAACCTCTGACTATCTGTGTGACCTTGGGCTGGTCACTCAGGACCCCTTCCCCAAATTTCAGTTTCCTGTTCTGTGAATGAGAGGACTAGGCTAGGTGGCCTGTGACCTCCTATCTCACTTTACTTCTATGGTCCTATGTCAGAGCTGCTTAAATATTTAAAGGGCTGTTATGTAGAAAAAAGATCAGATTTGTTCCAACTGACCATGAAGGACAGCACTAGTAACTATGAATGGAAATGGCAGTAGAGCAGTATTTGGCTTGGTGTCAGGAAAAGACAACAATTAGAACCACCCCAGAGTGGAATGGGCTGCCTGGAAGGGAGCAAGTCCTTCTTCACTGGAAGTCTTCAAGCAGAGGCTGATTGGCATGGGTGTTTCAGGAGGGATTCTTGTTTCAATGTGGATTGACCTAGCTGACCTAGCTTCTACCTCCAAGATTTTGTGAAAATGTAGACCAGTTTGGGGTGGTCCTCATATCCATCTAATGGGTCCATATAGTTCTCCTCACTCATTTACAGAATGAGACTACCTGGAAAGGGTCAAGCAGTAACAAAAAATGAAAATGAATTTCCAGTTTGGGCAGAAAATCAACTGGTGTCCCAGCAGCCTTAGCCAGACTTTCTCTCCCACAACCCAACAGTGCAGAATTTTCTCTTTCCACTTGGTGGTGCTACTTGTTCAAGAAATAGCTCTTCAGTCTCCTTACCCACCCCCAGTGCAGCTTTGCTAAAATTGCTAGGAAGGAATAGCTGCCAATGCTGGTGCAATTAATAAAGCATTAGAGTTTTGCTATCAGGGATAATCCACATTGACTTAATGAGGAGGCAGTGTCCATCTAGGTTGGGAGGAATTTGATGGTGAGAAATGGAATCAGGAAATTGGGGTAGCTGGCTAAATCCCCAGCTCTCTACTCCCTCACTGCAGGAAAGTTTGAATCACCAGGGCACTGACCTAATAATTTTCTGTTGGGGTTCTCCGGCTCTTGGCTTGACTGAGAGAAACAAACCAGGCCAGTCTGTAAAGGGGATTTCCACTGGACTGAGTCAGTATCATGTCCTGGAAACATCTGGAGTCAGAGGACCTGACCTTGAATCTTGAGTTAGCTCCTTACTATCTGTGTGATCAGTTTCCTCATCTGTAAAGTGAGGAGGTTGGATTAATGATCTCCCAAGTCCCTTTTATCTCCAGGGTTAAATGAAGACTGATATTGTAGGGAATCTATTTTAACTATATTTAAAATAATATTATTATGTGTTATGTTTTCTCTTTTGGAATGGTATATATAAATAGGACGTGGGAAATAGACTATAGAAACTTGGAAGGAGACCTACACAACTTCTTGCTTTTGCTCCAGAAGCCTACGAACACTATGGGCTTTTTTAGTTCTAGTCATGAGAACTCAGGAGATCTGATTGTTATCTTGACTCTGTCACTAATTAGCTATGTATTCAGTGGATATAGGATGAGATGGATAGATGTTAGCTAGGTAGATGATATGTAGGTAGATAGATGATAGGTAGATAAATAGATGATAGATTAGGTAGACAGATGTTTGGATGGATGGATGGATATGGATGGATGGATGGATGGATGGATAGATGATAGATGAATGGATAGGTGATAGATAGATAGGTAGATAGATGGGTGGATAGATAGGTAGATAGATTAGATAGATGATAAACAGATAGACACATAGAAAGCTAACAGGTCAGTTTGGTCCAATTGAATCATTTTATGAATAAGGAAGTTTGAGGCCAATAGAGGTTATATTGTAGACTCATTTGACAGAGGAAGAAACTTTGGCCAAGGCCAAGGCCACAGAGGCAGAGTGCATATTTGAACCCAGGCCTTCCAAAACTGAATCTACTGGTTTTTTTTTCCTAACCGTGAAGAGAGTTCCTTTACTTCTCTGGAACTAAGTTTTCTTTCCCGTAAAATGAAAATATAGGAGGACTAAGGTTCTTTCCAGTGCTAAGATTTAGTGATAATGGAGCATGGAGATAGTATAGTAGCTTGATACATTGTGTGTGTGTGTGTGTATAGATACAATCACACTGTCCATAGACTGCATCTGTGGGATTCTGATAAGCTTGGAAAATGCAGCATTGACAGACAGCTGCTCAGCTGGTGTGCGAGATTTTGATTGGTATCAGCAGCCCGAGTTCATTGCAGTTTGTGGGGAAAACGTGTTTGAAAAAGGTCTCTGAAAGGGCTACTGGGTAGCTAAGTCCTGGGGACTCGGGGCTAGGAAGAGTAGCTGGGCCGCGGGAAGGCAGGGGGCATGGGCCTTGAAGAATTGCTTCTGTTAAGGGTCTGTCAGCATTTCGAGGATTATCCAAAGCTAATAACTCAGCTCTGAGGGCTTTGCTTCTGGCTGAAACTTGGCACTGAATTTCCCAGCCTACAGTATGCCCTTTTCCATTCTTTGCTTCCTGTTAAATTTGGCCCTTGTCTGCTGGCAGGTTTTTATTTTTAATTTCCAGGGAACAGCATGGTGCCCCTAGGTAGCCTGACTTTGCTGTTGTACAGAGGAATTCCAGGCGAGTCTGTCAGCATCCAATAATCTATGGAAATGTTTTGAAAACCACATCCAGGGAGGGCAGTAGCCAGGCCTTGGTGGCTAATAAAGGGGGTTCTGATTTGGAGTAAGAAGACAGGTTTGATTCCCAGAACCAGCTGGGTGACTTTAGGCAAGTCAGCTCACTTTTTTGGTCTGTTTTCTCATATGCAAAATAAGGGGGTGGCTTGGCCTAATGGATAGAGAGCTGGCCGCAGAACAAAGAAGATCTCAGTTGGAGTTTTACCTCTGACACTTAATGGCTTTGTGACCCTGAGCAAGTCACATAACCTTTCACCATTCCAACCAATTCTCTAACATGCTAAGCTGCAAAGTGCTTGTTGATCAGTGGTAGCTGGAGCTGTTACCCCATGTTTCTTACACCAGTAAAATCATAGTCTAGCTCTAAAATAGATAGATTAGAGTGTATGATTCCTAAGGTCTCTTCAATCTCTGGGATCATGTGAATGATGCACAAGTTTTAAGGTTGGGATAATTCATTTAGTTTTGGGGTTCTCAACCTTTCTTTGTATCCTGGACCCCTTTTGCAGTCTGATGAAACCTATGGACCTCCTCACTCTCAGAACAACATTTTTTAATATGTAAAATAAAACACATAGACTTGCAAAGGAAACTATTCATTTTGAAATGCTATTTCCAAAATATATATCTACAAAACCAAGTTCACAGACCCTAGGTTAAGAACCCCTGATCTAGTCCAAAGCTTTGGTCTTACAAATGAGTAAATTAAGGCCAAAAAAATGGTAAATGACTTGTCCAGGGTCACATAGCTAGTTAGTAATGGAGTTTGAGTTCAAGCCAAGGTACTTGAGAGCAAGTCCAGAAAACATACACGAAATAGGGGATTATTGAAGTTAATGCAATTTAATTTAAGGTGACATTTCTCCCCTGGAATAGTATTCTTGAGCAAAATTATTTCCCAGTCATTCAGTTAATCTTTAAACGTTGGCTTATCTTCTTTTCAAGTAGAATCAGGGCCTCTCTAAGAGCAAATGTTAAGATAAAATTTCTTCTACTTAAAAAAAAATCACTTTTTTTCTGGGTGCATAGACCAAGGGAGGAAACAACCCTATGAATAATTTTTCTTTGAGACAAAAAAAGTTTTTCATCATTTGATGTTCTTTTCTGAATAAATACTGTTAAATGTGGCAGCTGTGTAGAATGACTATAATCTGTTTATTCTGATCAATTTTGATTCACGTGAGAATTTCATATATGTAGCTGGTTTGGGTTGGAGATGGAGGCATGCTGGTAAATATGTACCAACTAGCTCTCCAGACATGTATGTAGGGCACACTTTTTTAGTTTAATTTCTATTATTGACATGTTATTCATTATTTTCTTAACTTTAGACAATCAACAAAACAAGAAATCAAGCCCCGATTTGTGACATTTACTGATTTCTGAGGTATAAATGCTCACACTGAAGATTTAACATTCAACTGTCACTATTCTGTTTGAACTGGCTCCAGCAAGCCCTTGGAGGGAGAGAGAGAGAGAGAGAGAGAGAGAGAGAGAGTGTGTGTGTGTGTGTGTGTGTGTGTGTGTGTGTGTATGTCTATGTATATAGGTATATGTATACCTACATATACACACTTATATGTACATATATACACATACATATATATATACATACACACACATATATATGATTTTTGAAATTAACAGTGTCTTTGTATTTCAATTTATATAAGAGGTTTGTGCATCTTTAAGAAACTTTGGTTGTGCCTTCCACTGAAGAGTATAGATATATCAAATATTATTTTTTCCACTATGTATGATATTGTGTTTTAAAATGTTCTCTATAAGCATGTCTTTTGAGTGTCTCTGTTCTGAGTTGCAACTGTGTGTATATAGAGTTTTAAAAATTCCATTAAAAAATCCTTTTAAGGAGGCTAGGTGGCACAGTGAATAGAATACCAGCTCTGGAGTCAGGAGGACCTGAGTTCAATTCTGGCCTCAGACACTTATCACTTACTAACCGTGTGACCTTGGGCAAGTCACTTAACCCCAACTGCCCTGCCCTTCCCCCTCTAAAAAAAAAAGCAAAAAAAAATCGTCTGATTTCAATGAGACACTACAGTTAGTCAGTCAATTGGTCCACAAGGAATTAGTAAGCATTTGACATGTATGAAGCTCTGGAGATACACTGAAAAACAAAAACATGATCCATGCACTCAAGAAACTCACATTTTTTTTTTAAACAAACATTTGTTGAGGTTCTGCTATGCATCAAACACTATATTAGTCACTGGAAATATAAAGAATAAAACAATTGCTACTCACAAGGAGCTCACATTTGAATGGGAATGTTTTCACTTCTTTTTTCAAGTCTTTCAAGTTTCAAGTCTTTCAAGACCACGAGGGCTTTGGATTTTCTTGCTTTAGTTGTTTTGTCTCCTTTGTGATAATGTCACTGGATGGAAGCAGTATCCTGGGATTGGGATGGCTAAGTTACATAACCAGAATGGAATTCCCCCATGTGGAGATCAAGATAAGGGAATTTATTACATTATGATGGGCAGTTACAGGGTATCCCACCAAATTTTAAAAGAATCAGGCAAAGGCTTCTAGCATAATATAGACATCCTCTATGAAGGATTTAGGGAAAGACATGGAAGAAGGATGTACAGGATGAGAAAAAATGGGATTGTGGTATGATCTACACTAGGGGAGGGATTCCTGCTCCCCCACTGGTGAATCCCAGATCACTTGAAGGACTGGAGTATTACAGCATGATCCAATAGTGTCTAAGACAGGGATTTTTAAACTTTTTTGTATCATGTTGAAGCAACTTGGTGAAGCCTATGAACTCCTCAGAATTATATTTCTCGATAAATAAAATAAAATTCATCATATTAGTAAGGAAACCATTTAAATTGAAATAATTATTTACCTACCATCTATCAATCTCTCTCTCCTCTATCATCTATCAATCATCTATCTGTCTATAACATCTATCCGTCTTCTATGATCTATCACATTTATCTATCAACCATCTATCTGTCTATCTATCTATCTATCTATCTATCTATCTATCTATCTATCTATCATCTACCTGTCTAGGTATGTGTGTATGTATCCATCTATTTATCAAAAACCAGTTCACGACTCCAGGTTCAGAACCCTTGATCTAGACTATGGTTGAGAAAGTTCAAAGTTATTACTTTCCACCCAACTACACTTCAGGTACGTTTCTCATGTGTCCCAGGGCATTGCCTACTCTATATATACACTGAGGATGGACTCATTTTTCACTACATGAAATTCGGGGAAACAGAATTGTCCTATTCCAGTTGAAAAATGTCCAAAGATATAAAGGCAAGAATTTGGGATTCTAATCTCATATCTACCACCGACTTCCTATATATACACATGGAAATCATTTAATTTCTCTTCCACTAAGATAGGGTTAATACCATATGCTCTTCTCTACAGTATGGGGTTGTGTTAAAGATTCAAAGAAGGGAAAGGAATCTATGCCTTATAAATGGCAGGCCCTCAATAAGCATTTTCTGAATGTAAAGGCACTGTGGAGCTAACAATACTCTGTGAGCACAATTTTTAGAATTCGATTCCACCAACATTTCTCAAGCCCCTACCTGTGAGCATCCATAAGAAAGGCAAAGATGAAAAGTTCCTGCCTTCCCGGGGCTACAGCATGTGTATAGGTAAATAAACACTAGGCATACACAAAGTAATTTCAAGACCAGTAACCACTAGTTGGGATCAGGGAAGGCTTACTGTAGGAGGTAGTGTCAGACTTATGTTTGGAAGGAATCTAGGGATTCTAAGAGACAAAGCAGTAAAGTGAGCACATTTCAGACATGGTAGGGGAGGGCTTCTACAAAGGGATGGAGGCAAGGGGTAGAATGTGATATGTAAGGACTAATTTCACTAAAGCAACACATCTGGAAGTGAAGGAATAGGAAAGAAGACTGAAAAGGTAAGTGGGAACCAAATCAGGGAGGATTTTAAGGTCCGAGGAGTTGTTTTTAAATTATTTTTTTATTTTGCCAGAGATTTGAGTCAGAGAGTGAAAGGGTAAGACCTTTTTTTTTTTTTTTTTTTTAGGAATATCAATCATATTGGTTGCTGTGGGCTACAGCAGAGAGAACGGAAGCTGGGATTCCAAGTAGGAATTGAGAACTCTTGGCAACAGGAGCTGCCCACAGAAGACCCATAGAAACGTGATCGTCCTTTCTAATACCTGAGGGACTGAGGATTGACATAAAGAAGATAATGAGAAATAAAATGTTTTAGCTCCTTTTGAAGATGAGCTCTGTTCATGTTAGCCATCTAGTACAGCACTGGTATACAGAGGGTGCTTAATGAGTGTGTACTGATTAGACAAATGAATGTCAAATAAATTAATTGGGCGAGGGATCAGTCTAAGGCTTAGTTCGCAAGGAACAGTAGCTGCCAAGACAGTGTGTCTCCAAAATCTTAGTACAATTTTAAGCAATACTAAGACTTTGGAACATTTTGTATGTATGTTCACCAAATGAATGATCATTGTTTCGGCTTTCCCAGAGTTGCCCAGTTTTTAGGGTTCCTTTTCCCAGTAAATAGAAACCAGAACAAAATTAAAAAATTCAAAGAAAACCACTGAGAGAATAGACGTGCAGTATTGCCCTGTTTCCCAAAGGGACCTCAAACCAACCCCTCTGCAGGGCTCCCACAGAGCTAAGCTTCCTAGAGAGCCAGGTGCCAGCTGGAGTTGGGACTCCCAGCCTCTGATTGGCTGAGAGTAATTTGTGGTTAACCTCGATGGGTGGGGGGAGGCTGGAAAGGACAGTGGAGAGCTAGATAAAAAACACAGCTGCATTTGCTCTATGGAATAGGTGAGAGTGAGATGCAGAAAGGCAGTGTGTTTGCTTCTGAGACGCCCTAATATCAGCTGAATCACAGACTGACACCAGCCTTTACCAGACAGCTCCCAGTGGAAGGTAACACTCTTTTCTCAGGTTCTGGATGTGATGTGCCACTTGTCTCCTTTTTTAAAAAAATATAATTTGATTTTTCTCAATAGAAATAGTTGAATTCTTATTTGGGGCTGGTGAGGCAGAAAAGGGGAAGACCCATAGAAACTTGATTTTCATTTCTAATACCTGAGGGAGTGACTGAGGACTGACATAAAGAAGGTGATAAGAAATAAAATGTTTTAGCTCCTTATGGAGATGAACTCTATTCATGATTGTCATATAGAGGGTGCCTAATGAATGTGTACTAATTAGACAAATGAATGTCAAATAAATTAATTGGGCAAGGGATGAGTCCAAGACTTAATTGGCAAGTATTACTTAATCTAAACCATAGGGAATGACCCACTACCATGGAATCTCAGAGGAAAATGATAGTGGTTTCTTGACCCAGATTTGACCAGTAACATCTGACACATACACACCTTTAAAGTTTGTGAAGCTACTGTCTCATGCATCATCTAAGTTGTACCTTCCAACAGCCCTTTGAGTAGGTTCCATAGGCATCATGGACTCCTTTTTACAGATGAGAGAACTGAACTTCAGAGAGGCTGAGTGTTATCTTGATGAGATAATTCATAAATGTTGGAGATGAGTTTTCAATCAGGCCTTTTGGATTCCAAGTCCAGCATTCTACCCACAATACATACTGCCTTTCTATCAAGCAAAAGGATTTTATTATAAAAGGATGCTCTGTGAGATAGTGTTCCTTGCCAAGTACCTTAGGGCAGAGCAACTCTGTCTTCTGACTTGGGGGTCACCTGTAAAATCACTACTAGATTCTGAATTGGAAAACCTGTGGTTGTGACACTACGTGGCTTTATTCAAGTTGTGTAAACTCCCTGAAATTCAATTTATTCCTCTATAAAATGGAAAGGCTAGGATCATTGTTTTGGGCTGGAAAGGACCTCATAGATTATCTAGTTCAACTTTCATTCTACAGATAAGGAAGCTGAGGCTCAGAGAGATGAAGTTGTAAGCCTGGAAGTAGCAGGAGAGTTGGAATAATGATCGTCCTAGAAGTAATAGTGAGCCATAGGAGTTTATTGAGCAGAGCTTGGATATGATCAGGCCTATGCTTTAGGAAAATTGTTTTGATGGCTGTGGGCAGGATGGTCTTGTAATTGGTATTATGCTTTGGCTGGTATGAACTAAGAGGGTTAAAAAGTTCAGTGGTGGAGAACCTGCTTTTGAAATGATCATGGGTACATTTCTATATACCAATTACCAGAATGTCTCAAGGATTTGTGCTGAACCCTGTGGTAATTTATATTTTTGTCAAAAACTTGGGTAAAGTGCGTAGATAGATGACCTAGATAGCTGATCAAATTTGCAGATACAAAGCTGAGAGGGATGGCCAACACACTGGATAGCTAGAAGATGTGGCCCAATCTCATATAATAAAATTTGAAAAGAATAAAGATTTCAAAAAAATCAGTTTTGCAATGGTTAGAAGAATTGTTAGAAGATAACTTGTCTAAGATTAAAAAAAAAAGACCTGGGATGCTTTAGTGGATTTCACGCTCAATGAGTTAAAATTGGAATATGGTAGCCAAGAAAGCTAACACAATTTTAGTCTCCCAGGAATAAGGAATGGATAGTTCTTCTACCCAGACTGGTCAGACCACATCTGGAGTCCTATGTTCTGTTCTGGGCACCACATTTTAGGAGGAACACTGATAAATTGGTTTCCAGAGGATGTGATCCAAGATGGTGAAGAGCCTAGAGTTCATGCCATGAGAATTAATTTGAGGAAATGGAATGTTTAGCCTAGAGAAGAGCCAGCCTTGAGTAGGACATAAATGCTTGACATTCACAAGCTTCAAATCCTGTCATTTGGAAGAGGGATCATTCACATTTTGCCTAGCCCCAGAGGATGGAGGAAGGCTCAATGGGTGTACTTTGCCAACAGGCAAATTTTGGCTAACCACTGTAGTAGCATTAAGTGGAGTAAGCTCCCTCCAGAGACAATGGGTTCCTCTCCCCCCTCCGATAGTAGAGCTTCAAGGAAATGATCATTTTGGGAGTATCTTGTAGGGGAGATTCTCTTACAGGTTTGATTTGGTTCCTTCCAACTATGAGATTTGGTAAAATTGCAAATATGGTGAATTGTAGCATATACATGACAGATGAGGGGACTGGAGTCTGAGGACAGAGATTTGAATCTTAATTGTGTGACTGTTTATCTTTGGCAATAGAGATAAAGATAATTGAAATAACTAATATAAAGCATTTGTATAGTACTTTAAGGTTTGCAGAGCATTAATTAATATATATTAATTTATTTGATCCTCACAATAGCTTTGTGATATAGGTGCTATTATTATCCCAATTTTGCAGATGAGGAAACTGAGGCAAACAGAGGTTAAGTGACTTGCTCAGGGCCATACAACTAAGTGTCTGAGGCAGGTTTGGAGTCAGCTTTTGCCGAGTCCGAGTCCAGCATTTTATCTTTTGTGATACCTACTTGGTCACTTCCGTGGGTCTCAGTTTTCTCATCTGAGAATTGGTATGTTTAAAATAGATGACCTCTTAGGTTCCTTTTATCTCTAGTCCTATGACTTTGCACAGCCCTCCCTCACTTAAATCCAATTCACTTGCATATCCTGGCTTTACCTCTCTGATGTCACGGTCCTCTTTGAGAACAAAGGACAGACAACAACAATCCTATAACTACTGACTTTGCCTTTGTATAAGACTTCCTCCCATGTTCAACATGATGTCATAGAGTTAAAGCTGGAAATGGTCTTAGAGATCATACACGGTTTACAAACGAGGAAACTAAGGCCCAGAGTGATTAAGTTACTGGCTCAGGATCACATTGGTAGCAAGTGGCAGAGCCAGTGTTGGAACCTGTGTCCCTTTATCCCAAATCTATGGCTCTTTCCCCTGTACTACACTGATTCTCATCAAATCTTCCATAGCTTAAAAATATTACCAGATGTAGGTGAAAGTCTGCTAGCATGCTTTAGGTAGGGGTTGCAGAAAAAGCACTGCAAATGGAATTCAACAAGGTTGTGGTCTGCCACTGATTGCCTGGATTACCATGGTCAGCATGCTACCCTCTCCTAACCTCATTTTCTTTAACTATAAAACTGGGGAGAATATAGGGTGTCCCAAAGGTGTTGGTGCAGTTTAAAGCTACTCAGTCTCCAAATGAAGTCAGTAGGAGGAGTTAAGGAGGCAGATTTAAGCTAATAAAGCTTAAAACTTCACTAAGACTTTTGAGACAGCCTGTATATTTGTCCTATCTTATTATCAGATTATTTTGAGGATCAAGTTTGAACATGTATGTAAAGTGGCCTTTAACCATAAAGTGCTCTATCAGTATGGATTATTGTGCTTATGGCATTTTGTATAGCTTTCTAGACCTAAAGACCTGGGTTCAAGTCCTCCTCCTGATCCTTAGTAGCTGTATGACCCTGGAAAAGTCACTTACTCTCTATCTGCCTGATTTTCCTCATCTGTAAGACAAAGTTAAAAATGCCTGCAATCCATAATTTAAAGGGTTGTTGAGAGGCTCAAATGAGACCCTGGGTGTGAAGTATTTTATTAGCTTTAAAGTATGATGTATGTGTCATTTATTGTGATCTTTCTCTGAAAGAGGCTAGGAGGAGTATGAGCCAAAGGGACAGAAAATGATGGTCTCAGGAATCAGTGCATGGGGTTGGTAGGAGACTCCAGAAAGAGCTGTTACCTCCAGCTGTGGGACAGAGTTGAGAAACATGAATGAAGACAGATGCTGAGGAGTGTGACAGCTGTGACTGAGAGGTGTTGAAGGATTTTGAAATGGTTCAAGGCTCTGTGGAGAGGACGTTGCTCTGTGCAAGGAACTTTCAAAGTGGGGATTCCTTTTAAGTATCTCTAAGAGAATTGCTTTTAATTAAAAAAAGCCTCCATCTTCGAAGCATCATGCATGGAAGATTGATTAAATTTCAGCAGTTTAAAGAAAAAGCTTAAAAGTGAACTGTCTGCTGGTGAATCTTGGAAACAGCCCTTTTTTCTCACTAAGAGGTATGTCAGCTTGAGGCTGTGTCTCTATGATGATAAAAATCTCTGGTCAACTTGGTCAGTTAATTCAGTGAAAACCTAGTAGGACTATGGAACTGATTGGTCACAATGATTGATCTAATAGCTCAGTATAGACACAGCCCGAATTTTAGGACAATGACTGACCATTCAATTTAATTAAACACGTATTTAATGGCCATTCTAGTAGCTCACAATGTATATATATAACCTGAATCTTCGGGCTATGACTGAGAGTTCAATTTGAGTCAATACATGTTTATTAAGGCTCCACTATGTGCAAATACTATACCAAGTGCTGGGGGAGATACAGAGACCAATAAGACATTATCTTTTCTCTCATGAGGCTTATAATCTAGTGGAAGAATTTGACATATATCATCAAAAAGGACATGATTGGAGAGGTGTAGAAAAGGTATAATGTGGGGACTCTGAGAAAGGAAAGTTCAGCTAGGTGGCACAATTGGACAGAGTACTGAATTTGGAGTCAGGAAGATCTGAGTTCAAATCTACCTCAGATGCGGACTAACTGTATGGCCCTGGGCAAGTCACTAATCTCTCTCAGTCTCAGTTTCTTCATCTGTAGGATGGAATAATAATATCATTTGTTGTGAAGATCAAAAAGTTCTACATAGACTTTAAAGTGCCATAGGCATGTTAGCCATTATTTTTTATGGGAGTTCTAAGAAAGGCACTTGAAGGATATAGGGTTTTATAAGTGAAGTTGGTGGGGACGAGGGACCATTAGAATAGGGAATGATACATATGGCATGAGAGAAGACACTGAGGCAGAGAAGTACAGTATTTATGTGGAGAGATGTTGAGTAAATCAACTTGGCTAGAGATTAGGGGTGGCTAGAGGTTACTTTGAGGGAATCATCTACAATACTTAATTAGGAAAACCAGGTACTGCTTTCCCACTAATATACCAAGGGGATTTGGTGAACTAGGTTGGGAACTGGCAGTTCTAGAGGGAATTGTGAAAAGGAGTCCTAGATCATTAGGTCAACCCCTATCCCAATCAGTAGAGTTCCTCAGTAGATGTTTGCTGGGCTATCATTGATGTTATGTCCCAGGCCACTTGCTAGAGAATCCTAATCACAGAACAATAACCACTCCTACTTTATCCCACTTAAAAAAAGCAAAAAAACCAAACAAACCCAAAAAACCCAACCCTGCAGTAATCAGTCATTTGCCAATTAGAGGACAATTGGGTGAAGCCATGCTAACTCTTCAACAGATCATCTGTGTAGGGTATCCAACACTCTAGGAACTTTTCATTTGGAAAATTCTTCATAGGGCATCACAGAACACAGAGAGTATGGCACAGTGCCCTGCAAGTTTGAGGAATCCAGGGATTTTTAGAGCCAATGTAGATACAGCCTTATAATTTACAGCAACATTCTCTAATTAAAATTGCAAGCATAATTACAATTCATAATACTTATTAGCTTGCATTCATAAAGCTCAAGTTGGCTTCATCCTTTCACTTGGTGAATAATTATTTTCTTTGGGTCTATAGTTTTATCTCCTCTTTATGGCCAGTTTGGAAGGAATAAACAATGAAGCCCTTGAAAGTCTGTTTTCAAAAGCTGGAAATGGAATGTCTGGCTAGTGCAGCGAGAGGAAAATCAATGTAGAGAATAGTAATAACAGCAGGGATTGATATAATAGGCTAAAGTTTGCAAGGGGCTTCGCACGCATCGTCCGTTCAGTCCACAAGTATTTATTAAGCGCCTCTTATATGCAGACACTATGACTGACTGGAGGCTCACAGACAACTAGAGGTAGATGCAACAGGTAGTTTTTCTTCCTTCCTTCCTTCCTTCCTTCCTTCCTTCCTTCCTTCCTTCCTTCCTTCCTTCCTTTCCTTCTTTCTTTCTTTCTTTCTTTCTTTCTTTCTTTCTTTCTTTCTTTCTTTCTTTCCTCTCTTCCTCCCTCCCTCTTTCCTTCTCTCTCTCTATATTTCTCTCTTTCTTTCTTCCTTCCTTCCCTCCTTCCTTCCTCTCTCTGTCTCTTTCCTTTCTCTCTCCCTTCCTCTCTTCTCTCCTCTACTCTCTCTCTCCTCTCTCTCTCTCTCTCTCCTTTCTCTCTGTCTCTCTCTCCTTCCTGCCCTCCCTCTCTTCTCTCTCTCCTCTCACCCCCTCTCCCTCCTTTCTCTCTCTCTATTTCTGTCTCTCTCTGTCTCTTTCTCTTTGTCTGTCTGTCTGTCTCTCTCCTGTAACTGCCTCTGTTTTTGTTTTAGTGATAAGATGGTGTCAACTTTTACCTTTGAGTTGAATAAATGAAATGTCTGGCAGTAAAGTGATCATTTATCATCCAGTTCATGAATTTCCCCCTGATCTGACCTTCTCTGTTTTGTTCCCAGGGGCCCTCATCCTTGCCACCATGGAAGTACCAGTGGCACCGAGTCGAGGACTTAGCTCTGCACCAGATGAAATCCAGCATCCACACATGAAATTTTCTGAATGGAAATTCAAACTCTTCAAAGTGAGATCCTTTGTGAAGCCCTCTTCTGGAGAAGATCAGGGGCCAAATAAAAGCACAGTGGAAGGGCAGGCCTCTCTGGAGAAAACTCCAGCAGTTGTAAGCAGTGCCAACATTCCAGCACCAGAAAAACCATCCCTGGTCCAGCCAACATTCACAGCCCATGCCAAGTCTTTGGAGAAGCCTGCTGACGTTGGGAAGGCAATTCACCAGGCCAGCCTCCGGCAGCTTTGCCGTATCTGTGGTGTTTCCTTTAGAGCTGATGGACAGAATAGGAGATACCCTGTCCATGGTCCAGTGGACAGTAAAACTCGGGGCCTCCTCCGAAAGAAGGAAAAGAAAGCCACCTCCTGGCCAGACCTGATTGCAAAGGTTTTTAAAATTGATGTGAAAGGGGATACCGACTCCATCCACCCCACCCAGTTTTGCCACAACTGTTGGAGAGTTATGTATGGGAGATTCAGCAGTGCCCCATGTGAGGTGTACTTCCCAAGGGATGCTGCCATAGAGTGGCACCCACATACACCATCCTGTGATATCTGCCAGACAGCCCGCCGGGCACTCAAGAGGAAAGGCTGTCAGACTAAGCCATCACTCAGCAAAAAGCTCAAGGTTGGGGTCAGCCAGGCTCGGGGGGCCCGTTGCCCCAAGAGTCAAGCCCAGCCTCGAAACAGCAGCAAGGACCTGATGAAGAAGATCACCAACTGCAGCAAGATGCACCTGAGTACTAAGCTGCTCGCTGTGGACCACCCTGTGGACTTTGTGAAGGCCATCTCATGCCAGATCTGTGAGCACATTTTGACAGACCCAGTGGAAACCACCTGCAAACATTTATTCTGCAGAACCTGCATTTTGAGGTGCCTCAAGGTCATGGGCAGCTATTGCCCTTCTTGTCAGTATCCCTGCTTCCCTACAGATGTGGAAAGCCCAGTGAGATCCTTTGTGAACATCCTCAATTCCCTGGTGGTGAGATGCCCTGTGAAAGAGTGTGACAAGGAGGTTAGCCTTGAAAAATACAACCAACACATCTCCAGCCACAAGGAACCAAAAGAGTCGTGCATGTACATTAATAAAGGGGGCCGGCCCCGGCAGCACCTCCTGTCCCTGACCAGGAGGGCTCAGAAGCACCGTCTAAGAGAACTGAAGCTGCAGGTCAAGGCTTTTGCAGACAAAGAAGAAGGAGGTGATCTGAAGTCAGTGTGCCTGACTTTGTTCCTACTGGTACTGAGAGCGAGGAATGAACATCGCCAAGCAGATGAACTTGAGGCCATCATGAAGGGAAGAGGGTCGGGCCTGCAGGCAGCTGTGTGCTTGGCCATCCGGGTCAACACTTTTCTGAGCTGTAGCCAGTACCACAAGATGTACCGGACTGTCAAAGCCATCACTGGGCGGCAGATCTTCCAGCCTTTGCATGCCCTGCGGAATGCAGAGAAGACTCTCCTGCCTGGATACCACCCGTTTGAATGGAAGCCCCCTCTGAAGAACGTCTCTGCTCGCACAGACATAGGCATCATCGACGGGCTTTCCGGGTGGGCTGCTTCTGTGGATGACTACCCAGTTGACACCATTGCAAAGAGGTTCCGTTACGATGCAGCCCTGGTGTCTGCCTTGATGGACATGGAAGAAATCATCCTAGAAGGCATGAAATCCCAAGACTTGAGCGACTACCTGAGCGGCCCTTTCACAGTGGTGGTGAAGGAGTCCTGTGATGGGATGGGAGATGTGAGTGAGAAGCACGGGAGTGGGCCGGCTGTGCCTGAAAAGGCTGTTCGCTTTTCATTCACTGTCATGAATATTAGCATCGCTCAGGGTCAGGAGAGCGTGAGGATATTTGAAGAAGCCAAGCCCAATTCAGAGCTATGCTGTAAGCCCTTGTGCCTCATGCTGGCAGATGAATCTGACCATGAGACCCTGACAGCCATCCTGAGTCCCCTCATTGCAGAGAGAGAGGCAATGAAGAGCAGTGAACTACTGCTGGAGATGGGAGGCATCCAAAGAACTTTTAGGTTCATCTTTAGAGGAACTGGCTATGATGAAAAACTTGTCCGGGAAGTTGAAGGCCTCGAGGCTTCTGGCTCTGTCTACATCTGCACCCTCTGTGATGCCACCCGGCTGGAAGCTTCCCAAAATCTTGTCCTTCACTCCATAACTAGAAGTCATGCAGAGAATCTACAGCGTTATGAAGTCTGGAGATCCAACCCATACCAGGAGTCAGCAGAAGAGCTGAGAGACAGAGTGAAAGGGGTCTCAGCAAAGCCTTTCATTGAAACGGTTCCTTCCATAGATGCTCTCCACTGTGACATCGGCAATGCAGCAGAGTTTTATAAGCTCTTCCAGATGGAGATTGGGGAAGTTTATAAGAATCCCAATGCATCCAAAGAGGAGAGGAAACGGTGGCAGGCCACCCTGGACAAGCACCTTCGGAAAAAAATGAACTTGAAGCCCATCATGAGGATGAATGGCAACTTTGCCAGGAAGCTCATGACCAAGGAGACGGTGGAAGCTGTATGTGAGTTAATTCACTGTGAGGAAAGGCATGAGGCCTTGAGGGAGCTAATGGACCTTTACCTGAAGATGAAACCTGTGTGGCGCTCAACATGCCCAGCCAAAGAGTGCCCAGAGTCACTTTGCCAGTATAGTTTCAATTCACAGCGTTTTGCAGAACTCCTGTCTACCAAGTTCCAGTATAGATATGAGGGCAAAATCACCAATTATTTTCATAAGACCCTGGCCCATGTCCCTGAGATCATTGAGAGAGATGGCTCCATTGGAGCATGGGCCAGTGAAGGGAATGAATCTGGTAATAAACTCTTCCGACGCTTCCGGAAAATGAATGCTAGACAGTCCAAGTGTTATGAAATGGAAGATGTCCTGAAGCACCATTGGTTGTACACCTCCAAATACCTCCAGAAATTTATGAATGCCCATAATGCCTTGAAAAATCCTGGGTTCATTGTCAACCCACAAGGAGGCTTTGAAGAATCCCTAGGGCTAGAAGACTCACTGGAAATTCTTGATTCAATGGAGTTCTAAATTGGGCAATTTCCTAAGAGTAGATTTTTCAAACCAGTCTTCCTCTGGGTTGCCATGGGTCTTTTCCCTCATGTAGCATCCTTCACTTCTACATGTTCTGGGGGATCACCTCCTCCAAGAAGTGGTTAGTTGTCATGAGGGTCACAGATGGTATAGCACAGTAATAGCAACAGAATGGTTGAGCATGGGTGGATTGATCTGTTTGAAAGGATTAGAAGGGAAACAATGGCTGTCAGTCTTTTGAAGGTTCAGTAACTCAGGTCCTGAACAGGCTCAATAACTCAGATTCAGTCACAGGAGATGAGAGATTGACATGTTTGTCCAAGTGACATGGATGTCAAAGCTTTAGTTGCAGAAGATGAATCCATAAAACCAGGCAGGAACTTTTCATGGTTTCCACTGGTTACGTTTTATTTGTTGTAATCATTTATGATAATACCATTGTACTATCATTTTCATTATTATTAGTATATACTATTTTTTATTTCATTTGGATCTTCTTATGTAATATTCTACATATTTACTTTAGTCAACAAATTTCCAAAGAATTGTTCAGTTTCACAAAATATCCATTTCTTGCATTTGGCTAGCTAGCTGAATTTGCATTGTAGTCAAGAATGTAAAGATTCAAATCCTGCCTCTGATTTATATAGTCACAGTGCCCCTGGCAACACTCTAAGTTTCCTGGTTACAAATGAGTTACCAATCAGCATTTGCGGAGAGAGTTTTTCCATTAGGAGTTCTCCCACATATGACAAAATCAGAGGCATGGGACCCATTTGTCTGGTGTTTTATGCTTTTGAAAGTGTTCACCAAATATACCATTTGGCACATAGAGTCTTAGCATGTTAGAGCTGGAAGGAACCTTAAAAATCTAATCTGAGCTTCACACTTTACAAGTGAGGAAAATGTGACCCAGGATGGGGAGATGACTATTTAAAGTTACAAGGCTAGTTGTAAATTCAATAACATATAGGTAGGAATGCTGTATTTTAAAACTACAATTGCAAAATCACATCAATTGGAAGTGTGCCTGTATCAATCAGAACATTTTATAATGAAAGCATCACCTTTCATCCCATGGGAAATGCAAACCATTTTTAACTCTGCATTGTGTCCATAAGCTTGGAGTTTTGGAAGTCATGTACAGACAAAAATTGCAATAAAATTAATGAAACATTAAAGTATCTCATGTCAGGGATAAAGCTTTATGGAAGACTTTAGTTACATGAATTTGGTTAAGAATAGGCATCTAGGAAAGTGTAGCATTTTTCGCTTAGTTGGTTTGTTTGTTTTTGAGTAATCAAGGCATTCCGTGGTACCAAGAAGTGTTTCTGTGATTTCCCGAGATCAGGGAAACTTTTAAAATGTGAGTTTGCTCCTCCCTCCCTCTCTCTCTCTCTCTCTCTCTCTCTCTCTCTCTCTCTCTCTCTCTCTCTGTCTCTCTCTGTTTCTCTCTGTCTCTCTCTGTCTCTCTGTCTCTGTCTCTGTCTGTCTCTGTCTCTCTGTCTCTCTGTCTCTGTCTCTGTCTCTCTCTCTATATATAGGTATATGCAGTTAAGCGCTTTGCTTGAAATTTGACTGCCGTTTTTCCCCCATTGGAAACGTGGTTCAGTTCACTAAAACCAAGCTTAATATGCCGTTTTCCTTCCATTGTAGATTGCGTTTTCTATTGTCTCCTAATCACTTTCCATATGATTAAATTTTCACTCATAGATACCCTGATACTTTTTTCTTTCCTATGTTAAGTGACCACTCGTCAAAATCACCATGACCTTGCCAGCTCTTCAATGAGTAGGGGTTCTTAGGCTGACTTAGATGACTGAGAACCCCAGGAGCTCACATTTTTGGATCAAAATTCTGTGGGTAAATATGCAAATTTGGGACCCACCTGGCAATGAATGGAAACTAAGCCGAAGAAAGAGGTCATTAAAACCCAGAGTCCTTTCGGCTGCTCAGAAGCCCATCATTTCTTTTGTTGTTGTTTATATTTTAAAAAGAGCTAGAGATGTGCCACTTTCCTGGCAATTTGTAGCAGGCACAGGATTTTATATGTTACGATTTATAATGATATGTTAGTGTTAATTAGGGTTTTTTTCTTTTAAAATATGTTTAGTGGTCATAATTGCTGTGGTTTACACACAACAGATCAGAGCTTTGTAATTTAGTTGTCAGCAATGGATCAGTGCCATTGTCTACCACTGCCAGGTTTTGGGTGCCCTTCCAGGTCTTGGACCAGGAGTGCATCTCTGACTTTTCTGATGGAAGCTCTTCTCATTACTTTAGATCCACAGTGTGTTAAAAGACTTTCTATATTTAGCTGATGAAAGTATATGCATACATTTGCCATCAAGAGGCAGTGGTGTATAGTTGATGAAAGGATGGCCTTGGCATCGAGAAGACATGAGTTCTTACTATCGATGTATCAGCTCTCTAGGAAGAGCTCTGATTCTCTAAGTTCAGAAGAGTTGCTGATGTGCATGGGTGAATGGAGATTTCACACTGGGTGTTCTTCACCACTGTGAATTTGCAGGTCAATCCTCATTTTTCCACTTCCTCATTTTTTGTGGGGGGAATATGAGGCAATTGGGGTTAAGTGACTTGCCCAGGGTCACACAGCTAGTGTGTGCTGTGTCTGTGAAGGGATTTGAACTCAGGTCCTTCTGACTCGAGGGCAGGTGCTTTATCCACTGTGCCAACTAGCTGCCCCTAAACTTTGCATTTTCAATGAAAAATATTAGCTTTGCTTTTTGGACCCTGTTGCAAAAAAATAAGGTACTCGTTTTAGTAAAAGTTATTTAATCTCTAAGGGTAGTAACATTGTATAATCACATAGCCATGGTACTTGGTGGTATATGGTGTATTAGCTTGTATCTTTGTCCTTATCCATTTATAGTATGCTACATGACTGTACATTCTTTCTGATATTAAATTCTAGTTCTCTGACTCGGTGGGAACTCTTTTGAATGCATGTGGCTAACAGTGTGATTTATAGCCCAACTTTTCCAATAATCTGCTAATCAAATCACATTTTTGCTAAGCCCCAGGAACATTTGGCCAAGGGAACATTTCCGTATGCAGAAAGGCTCCAGATACAGTTGTTATGTCCCCATTGTTGAGATTGCAATATCCTCTACACTTGTTTTCTACTCAAATTTTATTTTTAACAATGCCTCTTGTAAATGCAATAACATACTCCGGGGAAATTCACCACATTGAACAGAGCCGCTTTTTGAAGCATAGACTGGGACTTGGGAAGGGCAATGCATTATTCTCTGAGCTCTCACGTCAACCCACCAGGGCACACTGCAGAGACCAGTGATAATTCTTGATAGAAATTGATGAATGCTTGGCATGAGGTCAAAAAGTGGTTTGGGATTAATAAACATGTACAGAGATGCAAGAGCAGGAGAGACATGTGTCTTTTTTTTTCCAGGTGAGCAGGAATTTAGTCCTGTCTCAATTTGTTTTTGCAAGATTTAGATGAAGATAAAGATTTGTCTGGTTGAGGGTTTGGGCCTCACATTACATCCAAGAGAATTCAAATTCCACACATCTTCCACACACAAGATTTGTAAACAACAGCTAGACAGCGGTCTGGGGGAGAAAGGAGCCGACCTTCATTTGGATGCAAGTGTTTTCTGATTGCAGAGATTCATTGTTTCTCCAGTCATTTTGGGGGAGATGATCTGTTCTTCCCATTTTTAAGTCCTTTGAGGGTGGGGACATGCTCATATTACCTTTCAAGATTCAAATATTCTTTCTTTTCCAGTAATCCACATGAATACCTCAGGTGATAATTTATGTAAGATTGCAGTGGACTTCTTTTGCCAGTTTGTGGGGGGAAAATCATTTTGGAGTTTGTGGCAGGGCTCCCCAAAGCACTTTTTTGGGGCTTGTTTTAGAGAAGGAAAATTTATTCGCATGCCATGAGTACAGTGCACTGGGTTGCAGGGACCTATATTTATAACCTGAGCATTTCCCAGTTAAATAAAATGAACTTACAGTTTGGTTTCTCTGTATTGTTATCATTGTTGCTAAAAGATTTTTGTTGGAATATTTGCAATAAATGTTTGAAATGACAAAAAACTAAGCATCTTAATTTCTGTTCAAGGGATAATGCAGAAATGCCCAAGCAAAATGCATGTCATTAAAAAAATCTTGGGCGTAGGGGTAGAGACTACATTAATATTTCAATATTAATGATCATGACTGTGGAAAGCATCTGTGATTGAGTCAGTGAAGGGAACTTCCAGGGTGGGAACTTCTAGGTGGAGTCAAGAGAAGGATGGAAGGCCCGAGTTCAAATCTTGCCTCAAGCACCTGCTGGCTTGTGGAACCCGGGACAAGTCATCTGACCTTTTTTTATTTCTGTTTCCTCATCTGTATAATAAGGCCTTTGGACTCTAAAGTTGCCTCCAGCTCTATATCTATGATTCTGTGTAAATAACCCCACAGGATGCTGTAGCGCGAGGCATGTAGTTGGCAAGTGAGTTGCCCAGGGTCACATATCTAAGTTCAGAATTAGGTATTTGAACGCTAGTTTTCTGGGATCCAAGCCCAACACACTCTTTTCACTATGCCCCACATTGCACTGAGTGTTCAGTTAAATGATATTTCTGCCTGATTTCGTTGATGTGCAAGGTGTGGTTTGGTTACAACACTTAAGCACTAATCACTGGCTCAGGATACTTAGGGTATATATATGCTTGTATAGTATTTTATATAGAAAGAATACCTTTCCCCAAGGAAAAACCAAGGCGAGTCTAACCAAGACAACAAAGATTTATTAAATTTCTACTATCTCCAGGCACTGTGCTACGTATTTAGGATACAAAGAAAAGCTAAGTGGTCCCTTCTCTCAGATCTGAAGCTAAGACAATGAATGGCCTCAGGAATAGCAGACCATGGGTAGGGGTCCAGAGGAAACCCTGGTGTTTAAAAATAATCTGTTTTAATATAAACAGATTCCTTTGGTTGGGATATTGGAAGGAGAGCCACCATTTTGAAAAGATATGATTAAATAGATATTTCTATTCCAGAATATATAATATATATTATATATATATATGATATATATATAATATATATTATATATATATAATATATATAATATATATATAATATATATAATATATATTATATATATATATAATATATATAATATATAACCCAGCCCTGTTTCAGTGGTGTGAAAACTTGGAGCTCATTTCCAGGACTGCCTTTGAGTGAAGTCCCAGCTGAGAGACAATTATTTTTTCAATTATGCTGACTCATTTAACTCTAATGTTTCGTGTGTCTGTATGTGAGTGTATGTGAATGTATGTGTGCATGTGCATTGGATTGGGCCCCTTATAGTGGGACTATACATGATGAAGTGGCCCAGTGGGGAGGAAGAAAGGAGGAAGGTGTTTGTTTTTTTTAATCCTTCTTGTTTTTGCTTTCATGGAGGCACCCACACTAGCCCTTCCTCTGCCCTGACATCAAACCAAAATCTGCCTCCTGGGGCGGCTAGGTGGAGCAGTGAATAGAGCACCGGCCCTGGAGTCAGGAGGACCTGAGTTCAAATCCAGCCTCAGATACTTAACACTTTCTAGCTGTGTGACCTTGGGCAAGTTACTTAACCCCAATTGCCCTCCAAAAAAAAAAGGAAAAAATCTGCCTCCTTGTAACTTCCACTCATAGTCCTAGTTCTGCCCTCCGGGTTCAAACAGAACAAGCTCCATATCTCTTCACTCTGACAGCCCTTTAAATATTTGAACACAGCTGTCATGTACCCCCTTGTCTTCTCTTCTCTTCTCCAGCTCCTTCAACTAGCCCTCCTACAGCATGAACTCAAAGCCCCTTGCTATCAGTGATGGTTGCCCTTCTCTGGCCAACCTTTAGATTTTCAATCTTCTTTCTAAAAGAGGCAAGTAGAACACGACATCACACTCCAGACTGTGGTCCAAGCCAAGGCAAAGCCCACCTGCCTTTGTCTCTAGCTTTCTTGCCTTGGCACTGCCTTTCCCCCCATCTTATTTAACTCGTAAGTATAGATTCCAAAAAGGTTTGTGGGAATGGATTTGTGTTTATGTGGATGGAGAAGGAGGGGGTGAGAGGGAGTTGGATGGAATCTAGGAGAGTATAGAGACATTATTTCCAGAAGGCCATGAGCTAAATTACTGCCATTTATTGCTTTATCCAGTTGCTACCTTGGTCCTCAAGAAATTAAGAAAGATGAATCTCAATCTAGGAGCCTGAAGAGAGGAGGAGTGTAGGAACTCAGGATGTGGGATGTTACAGCAGGAAGGGCCCTCAGAGATCATGAAGTCCAAATGAAGCCCAGAGTAGTAGAATGATTTGCCCAAGGTCACTTGGGTGTGGGGATCATAGACACAGAGGTAAAAGTGTCCTGAAAGATTATCTACTCTCACTCCTTCATTGTGTCTACAAGGTCCAAGATGCAATGTACCCGCTCCCAAGTAACTGGCAGAGCTAGAACTAAAATCCAGGCTGTTGTCACACTTAGGCTGGTGAGGTTTTTTTCAAACACAACAAGAACTTTATTTACAGGTAGATCTTTTACGGAGTACTGGAGTTTGGGGAGAGGCATTCATATTTATTAATAAATATTTGAAGAAATGGGGACTGGATGAAAAATGGAACATAGAGAGGCAAGAGGAAGCAAAAATCCCAGTAGCTCTTCAGGCTTCCCTCAGCCTCAGACTGGGGCTGCCCCATGAACAAAACCAAGCAGCTTCCCTCTTTAATACACTTTCAGAAAAGAGAAAGTCTTCTGTTTGTCTGGATCCAAGATCCGCTCACCCTGACCCTGATAGAAGAAGGGCAAAGGCTTGGGGGTCTGGTCCTGGGGAGACAATGCTCTCTCCTTGTTTCCTACAAGCACCTTCTGTTACAGTTAGGTCCATCTCCTCACTGTAGGATGGTAGATTTGGATGGAAGGGAAGCTTAGACTTCATCCAGTCCAACTCCTCAATTTACAGGTGAAGAAATGGAATTAGCCCAGAAAGCAGAGGGGACACACCCAAGCTTACCCAGGTAACCTTGCAGCAGAACCAGCATTTGAACCCAGGCCTTCTAAGCCCAAGTCCACTTTTCTTTCTACCTTCCCACAATCAATGCACCACCAAGCATTTACTAAGCAATTTCTGTATGCTAGGCACTAGGAATATAAAGACAAAAAGGGGTTGGTTCAGGTCCTGGAGGAGTTGCTGGGAAAGGCAAGTTAAATATACCTTGAGATAAGACACAGATAAGCAGACAACAGGACACTAGAGAAGAAAAGGCCCTGTAGTTGGGTGGGTGGGGGTATGGTACCAGGAAATGCCTAGTGAATAAGTTGGCGCTCCAGCTGAGTACTGAAGAAAGGTAGGAACTGGGAGAGGTGGGGGAGAGGAGGGAAAGCATCTCAGCCCTGGGGGATGGCCCATGTAAAGGCATGGAGGTGATGGGAAAGCTAGCTCACCTTTGGTGCCAGAGGATTAGGGTTCAAATCCTGCCTGCACCCCTTACTCTCTGTGTGACCTTGGACAAATTGCCAAACCTTTCTGTGACTCGGTTTCCTCATTTGTAAAATGGGGGGCTCTCAAGTTCCTTATAGCTCTAAATAGGAATAAAATTAATTTAGAATTCTCTTACTTCTTGTCTGCCTATACTGCTTACATGTGTCATATTATTCAATCCCAGCCCAGGTGAACTTGGAAAACTTAATGGATTCATAGGGTTGCCTTGGCAATCATTTAAAAACATTTTTTTAAATTGATGACTTAAAAAAAAACTATTGTTTTTGTTTTCATATGTATTCCTTCTCTGTCCTCACACTCATAGGGCCATCCCTAGTTTAAAAGAATAAAAATTTTTTTAAAAAAAAAGAAGAAAAGCTATTCAGAGAAACTATCCAACTGACCGTGGCAGCTAGATGGTACAGTGGATAGAGTGCTGGGCCCGGAGTCAAGAAGACTCATCTTCCTGAGTTCAAATCCAGCCTCAGACACTTACATGCCCAGTGACCTTGGGCAAGTTACTTAACCTTGTTTACCTCAGTTTCCTCATCTGTAAAATGAGCTGGATGGAGAAGGAAATGGCAAACCACTCCAGTATGTCTGTCAAGAAAACCCCAAATGGGGTCATGAAGAGTTGGACGTGACTGAAAAGTGCCTGAACAACAACACATCCTCCTTGACTATAGATGAAGACCAGTCCTGCCTTGGGAACTCCAGTCATATATGCTCGGCCATACTTACAGAAAGTTGTCTGACATCTCCTAGCATCTCTGCCAGGAGGTGATACATTAATACCTGTCAATGCCATTGAGTAGCATGCCCATGTTGGCACATACCTGCTCAAACTGTACCATGTCTTCCTCCTTCTGTCAAACCTATGCCAAATCTGGCCACACCCAGAATTGGAAGAGCTTTTTTATGGTCTTCATATTCGCCATTTCTTCAGCACAGTAATATTCCAGTACATTCATGGGCCACATGTTGCTTAGTTCTCCCCCAAATGATGGCCATTTACTTTGTTTCCAGTTCTTTGCTACCACAAAAAAATGCCACCATAAATATTTTGGTGTAGATGGAGCCCGTTTTTGGCCCATTGCCTGATTTTCAATCAGTGAGCAGCTTTTCCTTTCTGGGAGCCAGCTCCCATCCCATCCTATTTCTGTTAGCAAGTCAGAAATGCATTAAGGAAACAAATAGTGGCTAACATGTATGCAGCATTTCAAGGGTTAAAAGCATTTCCCGTAGAGAAGAGGCTGCTTGGTGCAGTAGAAAGGAGGGTAGCCTTGGAGTCAGGGCTCCTGGGTTGTCTGAATTTCCAGTTCTACTGTTTACTTTGTATGTGACTCTGGACAAATCACTTTACCTCTGGACCTCAGCTGCTTCATCGGTTTGCTTCAATTACCTTTAGTGTTCTTACCAGCTCAAAATCTATGATCCTATGATCTTATGGGTTCCCTGTGAGGTAAGTACTTTAGTTGTTAACCCATTTTACAGATGAGCACACCAAGATTGATATGAAGTCACTTGCCTGTGGCCACAAAGCATCTGAGGCAGGATTCAAACCAAGGTGTCTTCTGACTGTCATTTTAGCAATGAATGGAGCTAAAGCCCCTCTGTATACTCAGCCTTATAGTGAATCAAAGATAAATCTTTATGCAATGCACTTGGCTCCCATCGATTGCGTCCACTTCTTCTATTATCTGTAAAAACAAAATGACTTCAGTCAGATGGGCTGAATATCAGTCCTAGCAAATCTGTTACTGTGTGTGTGTCTCTCTCTCTCAGTTCAGGAAGAGGCTGCATGGAATCCATTAGGTTTGCTCAACTGGCATGTTCTATTGAGTGTCATCTCAACAGTGATGCATGACCATTGATCGTCCTCCTTCCAACTCTCTTAAAATATTATACTACTCGACACTGTCCTATTTTTTCAGTCCTGCAGATAAGCTTTCTAAGTCATATTATTGAATCTATAATTGGTTATACATGTTCAACACTTAGACATATCTGGGAAGTAGAAGAAAATACTTTATTCTCTCCTAATGCACTCAAATGATTTTGCAAATCATTGTTAGGGTGACCTGATGGTAAAGTACAGAGACGTCTTCTTTTTAATAATCCTGCTGGAACCCTGGTAGTCAAAGGGGTTAGCTCGCAAGTGCTTCAAGAGAAGCTTTTTTCTTACTTTATTTTTCCACCTTGCCTTTGACCTCAAACTATATCACCCAGCCGAGTCACATGCCTTACTCACTAGATTTCATACTGACTGACATTTTCATAAATCATTCCACCCTCCAGGGGTAAAGATTTGCCATCATTGTATGCATTGAAGAGGATGTGAAATACTTTCTGAATCCCATTTCCATAGGTACTCCAAAAATATTTTGAGTAATCAAATCTAATAAACTTTAATTAGATAGGCTGATAAAACCTTGATTAAACACTGTGTATCAGGTACTATGCTAAGCATGCTAGGGATGTAGGTAGCGCAAGAAGATCTTTGATCTCAAGGAGCTGGTATTCTAAAGGAGGAAGATAACAGATGAGGGTGCCAGCTTCCTTATTGTCAGACATTGTGCCTGGCAATACAAAGATAAAAGGGAAAAAGTCCTTCCTCTCAGGAGGCTTACATTGTTTTAGGGGAATATAACATGTAAGCATATGAGTATTGTTTAATATCAAAATATACGTGTAAATCACAGAAAATTCCCTCCAAAGATGCAGAATGCAACCTGCCCATGCCTGTCCAGCCCGTGAGACTTTTGTTCATGTCCTCCCATAGGTTGGAGGTCCATTCAATGTGCTAGAGGCCTACCTCCATTTCTTCTGACATCAAATGTGTACCAGTGAACAGTCTGTCTGTCCATTGATCACCCTTTGGTCTTTCCACATGGCCAGTCCATCTTTTCTTCCTATCACCTACTTTTCTGATGGAGCTTTTACTACTTTGGGTGGACGAATGCTGTGGTCTGATGATGAAGAGAGAGTTAACAATCAAGGACCAGGAAATGTTTTCTGTAGAATTCATAGGAGTTAATCCTTAAAAAGAAGATGGGAGATTCTAAGAGCAAAGGCAACATATCTGGTAGAAGGTAAGCTACTTGAGGATGCAGGAGTATTTTGTTTTCTTTTTGGATACTTGGCATTTAACATCATGCTATTACATAGTAGGTGCTTAACAAACTCTCACTGGATCAAATGAAGTTAGAAGAAGAGAATGGTTTCTCAAAATGACTCCTTTGAATGGGGGAGAGGTTGCTTTATGGGGATATTTAAGTTTTGAACATTCAATTTTCTTATATTACAGTCATCTAATGGATGTTCCTCTCACTGCTGAGATGAGTTAAAAAGAACATATTTTGTATACCATTTTTTTCTGACAAAAAACACAAACAATTCTTCAATTCAATAGGGAACTAAAAGCACCATTTGTGAGATGTAAGTTTGACTGCAGACTAGAGCACATAGGGATGTGGATTGCAGTTGTGATTCCATTAATATAAGGCACCCATTCTTCCAATGCAGGTTGGCACCTTCTCTACAAGCTAATCTTATAGAGTTGCATATGGTACAGAGAGATTAAGAGATTTGCCTAGGGTCACATAGTCAGTACATGGATGTAAGGACCTGGGTGGCCTCCCTACCCTACAGAATGGACAAAGCCCTGGGAAGCTCGAATCCCCCGAATCACCTGGTGAAAGCAATGACCCTCTGAATGGCCAAAGGAGAGTTAGCAGAGAGTCTGAATATCAACCAGCTGTCAACTCCCAGGTAGGGAACCCCCTCTCCTTCCTTCCCCATCCCCACTGACCAGCATGAATTAGCATCAGGTGGGTCTCCTCACTCCCTCCTCCCAGTGCCTGGTCCTGCTTAACCCAGATGAAAACCCTGGGAAATTCACCAGATTTTGCTGATTTGGGGGCCGTATTCCTCTGGGTCCCAGCTGGTCTGATCTGTTCCCTTTGTCCCTGACTGCTCTTCTTTATTGTATGTTGTTTGGTAGGTTCAGTCATCACATCCCACTCTGTGGCCCCATTTGGAGTCTTCTTGGCAAAGATACTGGAGCCGTTTGTCATTTCCTTCTCCGGCTCATTTTTTTTTTCTTTTTGGCGGAGGGAAGGCAGGGCAATTGGGGTTAAGTGACTTGTCCAAGGTCACATGGCTAGTTTTGTGTTAAGTATCTGAGGTTGGATTTGAACTCAGGTCCTTCTGACTTCATGGTTAGTGCTCTATTCACTGTGCCACCTAGCAGCCCCAGCTCATTTTATAGAAGAGGAAACTGAAGCAAACAGGGTTAAGTGACTTGCCCAGGGTCACACAGCTAGGAAGTGTCTGAGGCCAGATTTGAACTCCCAAAGATTAGTCTTCCTGACTCCAGGCCTGGCATTCCATCCACTAGGACACTTAGCTGCCCTTATCCTGTATTTCTTCTACTGAATTTTGGGTTAAGATATTTAACCTCCCTAGGCTTCAGTTTTCTCATCTGTAAAATGGGGGTTTGGGGACTAGCTAGTCCGTGAGGTCCTACTTTTACCATCCTTTTGTATCTTCATTAATTAAACCAAGGGCAGTGGTCAGTCCACTCCCCTCTAAGGATCACTTCCTGAGTTCTTGTCAAAAACCTCAAGATTGCAGCCATGGTAACACTGCTGTGTGATGCCTATAAATATAATAGGACATGATAACTGAGGTTTGACATGGCAGAATTCTGCTCACTTCTGAATGACTCTGAATAATTGGTAAAAAGTGGTAGAAATAGAGAAACTCTTTGGACTTTATTTATTAGTTTTATATGACAGTATTATCCACGATGGCAGTTGAGAATGAACAGCACAAAGAAGGAAAGAAACAAGCATTTATTTGGCCCCTCCTGTGTACGAGGCACTGTGCTAAGAGCTTTGTACAAGTCTGATCTCACTGGTTCCTTGCAAACAACCCTGAGAGGTAGGTGCTGTTGTTAACTTCATTTTACAGCTGAGGAAAGTGAGGCAGAGAGGTTAGGTCACTTGCTCAGGGTCACAAAGCTAGTGTCTGAGGCCAGATTTGAGACTGGGTCTTCCTGATTCCACACTCAGTGCTCTAGGTGCTGTACCATCTCCTTGCCCATGGTGTTTGAGAATGAGTAGCACAACGTCAGGAATCACTTGGAAGTCATAGTCTTCAAATTCCACCAGAAATACACACTGTTTAGGCTATATCGATGATCTTTGGGAGCTGGAAGATGAGGTCACAGTCAAAGAGATGTGGGCTGTCCTGCTCCTTCTCCCACAGGACTTGTGTCTTCTCTGTGGGACCCTTGATGAAGACTGATAACCTGTGATGGTAGGGCAGCTCTTTGTAGGAGAAGATGCAATTCTTTCTAAAGAAAACACTCCATCGGAGGGGATGTTTATTTCTAATCTTGTCTAGTGATCAATGGCAACCCTGGAGCCTCAAAATTAATAGTCCTTGTAACTTTCATTCTAGCTGGCGCAAAGCTTATTCTTTTTCCTGTTAAGTGTCTAATTGAACCTTACTAAGCTCACTGATTTTACAATATCCTTTGGCATTCAACTGCACAGGTTAACTAGGCACTAAATTAAAAAAAGACCCCCTTTTACCCATTTCTAATCACATGCCTTTTAATTTCATCAACTATTTTTAGCTTCTCTTGAAGGAATTCAATAAAAACATCTGACTGGCCTTCCCATCGGTAATTTCATTGATACCCCTCTTAACTCCTCCTCAATTGCTTCTCTTTCATCTTCACAGGGCTCAACAGTTCTGATCTTCCACTTCTTGTGAAATTGTCTTCAAAGGATTCAGGTTTATAAGGGAGGATTTGGGGCCAGAAAGGCCCTTAGAGATAAAATAATCCAGGCTCCCCTCACTTAGGGATGAGGATACAGAGAGCCAGAGAGGTCACTCTCACCTGGAAAGGTTACACAGGGGGTCAGCAGCAAAGCCAGGAACAGAACAAGGTTCTCTGAGCTCGTGTGTGATCTTTCCAATGCACCTGGTGATATGCTTGAGTTCAGCAACTGAATTAGTTGTAACTAACTCGGCTCACTGCTTTAGCTCAGCCCCTGAAGCTCTGATGATGAGTAGGGTGTAGAGTCTACACTGGAGACACTTTGGGATGGTGACTGATATTGACTAGAACTGGAAAGATGTTAGGACCAAATGTTCTCTTTTCCTTATGCCATTAGACAGACATTTAAAAAAATGAGACTATAGGTTCAATGTGATGTAGAGGAAAGGTCATCAGGAGTGCTGGGTTCTGGTCTCAGTTTTGCCACTAATTAGCTGTCTGACATTGGGTAACAGAAGGCATAACTAGGGTGGGGTGATCAGAGTTTTTCCCTAAGGTGCTGAAGTTTAAAGGGCATTCCTTTGGCAACAGATGGCTGACTTTCTTCCCCCTGGGATCCCCACACTCTAGATGAGCTCTGAGTTCTCTACCCCTTGAGCAGAATAGTTTTGCTACATCCCAGAGTATCTACCTTTTCCCCTTCCAGCTGAATTTGTCTTAAAAAAATTTATGTGAGGGTGTATTTTATACTGCTTTCTTGGGGGAATGTTTTGTGAAACCTGTCTTAGATTTTTTTAAAAAATGCTCTGTTAGGTAGTCCCAGATGTTCTCTGTATTTCAGTCTCATTTGTCAAGTGGGCTGATCCTCTCTCATGGGCTTATTGTGAAGACCTAAGGTGATAGTATCAAACTCCAATAGAAAACAGTGTCACTAAATGGTATATAAGGATCCCCACAGGCTGCTGTGTTGATTCAGAAAACTATATATTAACATTATGTTCTGTCACACTTTTATTTATCTTGTTAAATATTTCCCAATGATATTTTAATTTGGTCGGGCCACTTTCAATGTTGCTGGCCATATGTCTCATATCTCTGACTAAAAAGGTACAAAAATATTTTAAAAAATTAAAAGTTCTACAGAAATGCAAGGTAATACTAGTATTATTTCTACGTTTAAAGTTTTCCATGGGTAATATTCAGGTATGGAAGTCTCAATGGAAATAGGGTTGGATTTGGAGTCAGGGGATCTGAGTTCAAATTTTGTTCCTCTGCTTACTACCTCTGCGACCTTAGACATATCTCATAACTTTTCTGGGCTTCAGGTTCCTTATCTGTAAAATAAAGAGACTGGATATGAGGATCTCTAAGGTGTCTTCCAACTCCAAAGTCATGATTTGGAAGCCTCTATGTATATTACTTGCTGAACTTACAGTTTCACCAACAAATGTATTGGAATTGTACTTTCTGAACTCTCTTTACTCTAAGACTAAACTCACATGAGTAAAAGAAAGATACATTTTTTCCAGTGGACAAAACAGAACTTCCCTGTGTTAGAACTGTGATTCTTTAGCTCAGATCTAAAAATTGATGCATGAAATTGAAATTCAAAAATTCTTATCAAGAAATCTAATCAAATAACTTTCTGAAAAATGACTTCTTGGCTGGAGTTATTATTTTCACTGGGGCTTTTTTGTGGAGGGGTTTCAATGGAGTTCTTTTTAAAGGCAGAATCTTTTTTGGTGTTTGCAGACCCCTTGCCATCTCCACATGCTCATTGCAGAAATATTTACTGCTTCCTTCTGAGAGACGAATGAGCAACTGCTCAGCCAAGTTCATACACTGGGCATGGACCCAGTGGCCATCTCCATGAGAACAATAGATCATGGCAGGTTTATTGAGTTCAGTGGAATAGAAGGGTACCCAGGTGTTGATGTCAACATCACAGGTGGGGCAGCAGATGATCCAATAGCCTGTTTCTGATTCATCTTCCTCGTCATCTTCATTATAAGTGTCAATATCATCATCCCCATCAAAGCTGTTGATTTCTGCACTGAAACAAAATTCTTCTGAGTCTTCAAAGGGAGTGGAGTCTCCTGCATCTTCTGTTGATGCTTGGCTACAGGAGAATGTTGCCTGTTCTTCAACTATTGTGTCATCTCCACCACACTTCAAGATGTAGAAATAGTGTGCTTCTGACATCGTTTGCTTGTTGTCCCCTGGTATACCAAGAAAAACGGTCCCATTCCCCATGCTGCTTCCAAACCATAACTTGCTGTGTTTAATATCAGGGGTCCAATCTGGGGTCTCCATATCTTGGATCTCAATCTTGTTGTCCTCTACAGTGATAATATTGCAGACCATCCTTTTTTGGTTTTCGAACTGGTAGCCCCCCACAATGACAAACTCATTGCTTTTAGTTTGAGTCAGAATGGCACTGGAGATTGAGACTCCTCCTGGCAAGACAGTACAACTCACAGCTGGACTCCCCAGTGGTAGATCCACTTTCAGTCTGTACAGTCTGGGTGGTCGGCTATTATTAGTGAGAGAGTGGCCCCCTAGAATGTAAATGGTATCATTTCTGGCAATGGAGACATGAAAGGAGAGCCCATCCTGGAGCTCTGGAAAGTTATAGGAGGTACAGCATCCAAATTCAAAATCCATTAAGAAGACATAGGGAGAGCAGTCAATGACACTATTCCATTTTTCGGTGGTCCTCTGGGCAGATGGCACGTAGGACCGTCCTCCAAAGATAACACACCTGCTCTTCCCTCGACTATAAACCACATCAATGGTGTGGCCATATCTTGCCTCAGGAACATCTCCAACTAACTCTTTCTCTGTACAACGAAATGTAACTTTCTTGTTGTTCTTGCAAACGGCACTCATAATGTAAATCTTATCTGACAGCTCATTGTTTGGGGTTTTTCCTCCATGGATGATGTATCGCCCTTTCTCCGACTCGAGGCTACTTTGGAAGGTGCAAGTCGCTGGGTATCGAAGAGGTGGGAGGTAGCAGGAGTCCTTAGAGAAGAGAGCAGGCTTCAGTTTGAGCTGGTTCCGCTTGACTTCGAAGAGAAAAACACCAGTAGGGCAAGACCTCTTGGGCCAGCCTTTTTGCCCAAAGAAAAAAACTTGTCCATCAAAATTCATCAAAGAAAAACCCGGTTGGATTAAAGAGGCATTACTATTCACTGTTATCATCTGTAGGGCCATACTGACTGATGATGGGCAGGTCCTTTATCTAAAGAAATAGCAGAAAACAATAGTAAGAACTCACATTTACATATTTACATTCATATAGATTTTGTGGGTCGTTGTTGCTGTTCAATCATGTCTGATTCTATGTGACTTTGTTGGCAAAGATACTGGACTGGTTTGCCATTTCCTTTTCCAGTGTGTTCCCATTTTACAGATGAGAACTGGGACAAGTAGGGGTTAAATGACTTGCCCAGGGTCACACAGCTGTAAGTGTCTGAGGATGGATTTGAATTTAGGAATAGTATTCCACTTGTCTATCTTTTGAATCTTTTTACTGATATCTGGCCATGCATTGGTTACAAAATGAGATTTTAGTATGGTTCCTGCCACCGGATCATTGGGTTCTAAACCTGAATATTTCTCCATATTCTGTTTCAGTCGCTCTAAGAATGCTGTTGGCGACTCTTCTTTTTCCTGTACTACCTCAAGGACCTGTCTGACATTTTGAGGTTTTGGGGCTGCAGTTCTAATCCCTGTGATTATAAACTCTCTGAGGTACTGCATGTGAGCCCTATGAGCTGCATCATTGTGGTTCCATCTAGGGTCAAGGGTGGGGTACTTCTGATTTTCTGGCACTACCCCAGCCGCAGGTGGATGCCTCTTTTCCCATTCCACCGTCATGGCCCTTCTTATCATCCCTCTTTCCTCATGGGAGAATGAGGCATTCAGAATGGGCATTTAATTCACTCTAGGTGTAGATGTTTGGGCCCAGAAACTGATCTAACTGCTCTGAGAGGCCGGTGGGATCCTCCATCAAAGTTCTCATTTCCCTCTTAAAATTTCTAACCTCAGAAGCGCTCAATGGGGCGCTTACATATCCCAGGACCCCTTGAGCCAAAGGGACTTCCCTCAAGGGATACATACCAGGTCCTGGGGTACATGTATGTGCCCCTTAAAAATATTCTTGGACCACGAGGTGGGTGAGCTCAGGAGTTGAAGGGGGGGAAACAATAGATACCTTCGGCTCCAATGGTAGGTTTTGCTGATCTTTTAAGAGTTGTTTAAAAGTTGTTTAAGAGAAACAACTCAATTCTCTTCGAAGAGGACCATAAGGGGACCCCTGTATATTAATAAGGTCCCTCTCTGGATTATGTCTGGCTAGAACCAATATAGGACCTAGGTCCGGGGGAAGGGGGGCTACGGGCACAGGGGGAGGGGCAACATAAGATGGAGGCAAAGAGAGAAGGGGATCCCAGGGATGAGTTTCGGCCTCTTCCCTCTTTTTCTCCTTTGTCACCATTTGACGCAACCCCAGCATATGAGTGCTGCACAGGTGCTTTCTTCTGGATTAAAAGGCTCCTTAGCATTTACACACACATTTAGCTTTTAGCACATTCAGTCTTCAGAGGAGCCAAATTGTGGCCACATAGTGCCACCTCCAATATCCTCTCCCCCCCAAACAAAACAGCAATATTTAATCATCTTTTTCTTGTCCTTTCCCTTATACTTTGGTAATTCGTGCAAATTTTGCAGCTGATTGCCTAATGGACTATCTACCAGTACCTCACACTTATGCTCCAACTGCAAACATTTAGATTGTCTCTTTCCCATCCTTAATGAATTTATGGGAGGCATCACTGAATTCCCCAAGTCAAAAAGACTTAGCTGAATTATCCGAGAAGGGTCACCCCTTCTCCTCAGTCACTTGTGAAGCTCTGCTCAGAGGAGTCCTTCCATTGGAGTATCAGCTCGTGAACCTCCTTAAGAGTCCACCCTTATGCCAATCACCCCCAGCCCCCTGAGTGCTTACTGCCCAGGCTGTATGCATACACTTTTTGGACTGCTCACACTCACTGGCCAGCCTGACCCTTGGAATTTCTTTTCCTTTCCTACTGTTAGAGCCCTGATGAGCTTTCTGTTCTCTCCAAGTCCCTCTGTCTAGGTCCTTCTCTATGACTGGATGGCGGTCTCTCCCAAAAGCCTGAGACCTCCAGGAAATCCCTGGTGCGTGCTTGATCCCGACCTTTAGAAAGAAAGACCCACCTTCTCAGTCAAGGAGAGGCCCCATGTTGGGTGCCAAAAACTGTGTGGGATAAAGACCCCGAAGACCCTCATCCAAATAAACTCAGAGGTTTCTCAAGGCAAAAACAGAAGTTCTTTGTTCTAAAAACAAGTCTCCCGAGAGTTGGGCATCACCTACCCCAGAGCAAGCTGGTATAGGGAGGCACCTACCAAGAGCCAAGCAAACAGTTATATATCCTTGCACAAACAACTCTCTGGAATACCTCAAAAATCCCCAGGACCCCTCCCACCAAAGCTGGACCATCTGCCCATTAGTAGGGTTGTATGGCCTCACAGTCTATGCAAGAACCCAGAAAATCCCTCTTACCCAATAAAGAGACATGTAGCCATGATTATCCTTATTTAGCAGAAGGGGGCCATTACAGAAAGCCCCTTACAGGACAAAGGGAGGGGGAGTAGGGGCACACCACCTGATTTCCCTGAAATCAGGTGGTTTACAAGAAAACGAAACTTAGGCCTAGAAAGGTCTAAGACCTAGCTCAAATTTGGTGACTGTCTCTCTTTTTATGAGAATGCTTTCAACTATCTCACTCATACACACACATACATATATATTTTTTGCATACATAGGAATTGGAACTTGTATATGTGTGTATATAAAATAAATAAATAAGTGAATGAATTTATTCATGAAGTTACCTGGAACACAGCCTCATAAAAGTAAATGACTTGAACAGGATCTCACCACTAGTGTGAGCCAGGATTCTAACCCTGGTGTCCTGAGTCTTGGTCCAAGGGACCTGCTTCTGCACGGTGGCCCTGGAAATGGAGATTTCTCCTGGGAAGACTGCATAGCTTGTAAGTGAGCTCCCCAATGGAAGAGCCACCTCCAGTTTTCGACTTTTCACACTTGAGACTGGCAGCTAGGGAGGGCAGGAGAGAGAGAGCGCTGGACTTGGAGGCTGGGGTTCAAGTTTAAGTTCGTTCTCAGAAGCTTGCTGGCTGTGAGACCCTGGGCCAGTCACTGATTCCCCAGTTGTAGCTGCCATGAAGCTCAGCTGCCTATTGCTTCCACTCCTCCCAGACTCTTCTCCCCAGTCTCCACCTGGGGAAGTGCCCACCCTGGCCATCCCTGGTTCTCTCCCTTCTCCCCTTTCCAGGGTTGTCTTCAACCACTAGAACGTAAGCCCCCTGAGGGCAGGGATGTCCCTTTGTTTGTATTTCTATTCCTGGTACAATCTTTTAATGGAATGTGTTGGTTGATATCCTCGTCCCATAAATTAATCATCCTATTGGTAGGATGGCCCAGTGGGTAAAGTTTAGGAAGCCCTGAGTTCAATTTCGGAGTTAGATACTTAAGTAGCTGTGTGACCCTGGGTAAGTCACTCAACCCTAACTGCCTCAGTTTCCTCATCTGTAAAATAAGCTGGAGAAGGGAATGGAAAACCACGCCAGTATCTTTGCCGAGAAAACCCCAAAGGGGGTCCCAAAGAATCAGACAGGACTGAACAACAACAAAACAGCCATTCACAGCCAAAAAACCAACGGCCCCGTTACTTCTGGAGTTCCGGAACCTTCTTCCAGAGCTCTTCCAGCTCTGGGGAAAGGTTTAAGGGAAGGACTTTTTCCCCCTAGGAATTCTGGGAATTGTAGTCCCAGGTGCCTACACTATACCCTCTTAGTCCTGCGGGCGGGGACCGAAACTACATTTCCTAGAAGCCTTTTTGCCAAAGGATGCGTGGCTAAGGGCGGTGCAGGCCTCCCCGGGCTCCTAGCGGGAAGGAAGCCGAGACTCCTCTCGGCCCAAGAGCGACGAGGTGAGCGTCGTGGCGAGTTTCGAGGCCGACTCCGCCGGCGCCCTAGGGGTAGGGGAGGCCCGGGGGCCCAACGGAAGGGTGGCTCCGGGCCGGGAGCCGTAGGGAGCCGCCGTTGTCATGGCGACGTCCCCTGGACCCGCCTCCTTCTGCTCCTCCCTGGCCACCTGGAGGAGCCGCTGCTGGAGGAGCCTGAGCTGGGGGTGCAGGGAGTGGGGGGGTTGCGGGGAGGGGGGGGGGTTGCGGCAAGGGGGGAGAGGAGCAAGCCGGGAGGCTGTGGGGCCCAGCCACCTGCATCTTACCGTGGGGGAAACTGAGGCCCAGGGCAGGGACGCGGGCTCACAGATCTCGAGCTGGCAGGGCCCTCCCTCCCCGATCTCATTTTACAGATGAGGAAACCGAGGTACCAGGTGGTAGTGAGCTCCAGGCTCACAGAAGGAACCGAGCAGGCTTTGCTTTCGCACCCCTCGTTTCACAGCTGGGAAAACTGGGGTCCCAGAAAGGAAGGAGACTTTTCCTAGGCTGCCCCGCAGGACGGGCCGCAGGATTCGAACCTACGCCCTCGGGCTCCAGAACCAGCGTCCCGGGGCAAAGAAAGGAGGCGGCTTGTCTGATCTGACTGCCAGATTTGCAGTAGGAAGGATCTGGATTCGAATCCTGCTTTTTGTATTTTCTAGCCGTGTGGATCCCAGGCAAACCACTCTGAGAGCCTTCGTTTGTTCCTGAGTTAAATGGGGGAGGCGCTGGGCGGGGCGCCGCGGGCGGGGGAGCTCCCTCTGGCTCTGGGGGTCAGCACTTTCTCTGCAGCTTACAGCTTTAGTGACACCAGCGGGACTTGAACCCAGGCCTTCCTGGCTTCCAGGTCAGCTCTGTCCTCCAGGTTGCCCTGGTCAGTGAGCGCTATAATACCCCGAGGACCTCGTGAGGTTTCAGTGAAACCCAGGGCTTTGCAAGCTCGGAGCCCCGCGTGCTCGGAACGCCTCCGAGGGTCCTTGGCGAGGCTCCAGCTCCCTTCTGAGACCCAGCGGGGTGGGGATCGGGCCGGGCTTCTGCCCCGCTGCTTACACAGCGAATGAATGAAAGGAGCCCTGCTTTGATCGATCCATTTCTTACCAGCCTGTTTGTCCTTTCTCTGCCCCTCCCTATGCCCTCAGTCCTGACAGTATTTATCATTATTTGGCCAAACCACAGAACCACCCACCGTGTATCTGAGCTCAGAGAGTTAGTGACATCATCAATCCCAGGGTTCTTAACCTTTTTTGTGTGCCTTCGACGGTTTGGAGAAGCCTTTGAACTCTCCCAGAAGGTTTTTAAATCCATGAAATAAATCACAAAGGATTGTAAAGGAAGCCAGTTGTCTTGACACATAATTATCAAAATATTAACAGGTTCACATTTTCTACCCTAAAAACTACTGACCTAATCCAATCCTCCCATTTTATATTGGGGGAAACTGAGGCAGAAAAGGACCCATCCAAAGTTAGATACCTAACAAAGGACAAAGCCAACCTCGGATTCAGGCCTTTGAAGGATTTTGACCTGAAGGGTAATGGTCTGTACCGTACTTCCTCCCAGTGGCCCTCCTGGAGCCTCAATCTCTTTATCTTTCACATAAGCCACGTAGTTCTTCACTGCATGGTTCACACAGAAACACAGTGCAAATTTGAGTTGTTATTACACAGAAAGCCACTCTCCCTCTCCTTTCTTCTCTCCTTTTCTTTCTTCAAAGAGCAGATAGGAAAAAGGTAGACATGGGATCTAGTTAGTTGCTACCTCTTATTTTCACTATCCCGCTTACTGAGACGGGAAGGGTCCTTTATTTCTTCTCTGAGAATAAATTGTTATTTAGCAAAAAGTGTGTTTTCATGTATGAGAGTGCAAGTCCAATTCAGTAGACAGTTATTAAGCATTAAATACAAAAATACACACAAAAGACAGGCACCCTCTACTGGTCTTATATAGCAAGTACACAGAGAAGTAGAATGCAAGTTAATTTGAAGTAGAGCTTTGGCAAGACTCCTCAGGAGGTGACCCTGAATCAGATCCTTGCAGGAAACCATTTATTACAAGGGGCCGAAATGAGAAGGGCCAGGAGTCAGGTATGGCAGGTGGCGTATGTCAATACCCAGAGGTAGGAGATGGAATGTGAAGTTTGGGGCACAGCTAGTCTGTAGAGGAGTATTCTGGAAAGGACTGGATGAGTAGGTTGGAGTCAGATTTTGCAGGAGAAATTTGTGTTTTTATAATTTATTCAGAGGTAATAGGCACTGAAACTTTTTGAGTTGGGTGGTGATAAGGTCAGACCTGGGCCTTTGGAAGATTATTTGGACAGCTGTGTGGGCAACAACTGAGGGAAGAGACATGGAAGCAGGTGGACCAAGTAGGCAGCTCCCACAGAAAGTCCAGGGGAGAGGTGATGAAGGCCTGAGCTAGGGTGGTAGCTGGGAGGTAAAGAGGTGGGGCACCTAACAGAGAGATTGTGGAGGCAGAATTGACAAGACCTGCCAGCAAACTGGGTACGAGAAATGAGGAGAGAGACAGGAAATAATTCAGAATAACACTAAAGTAACAAAACCTACTTCACTTAGAGGAGGGTGGTATGCCCCTCCCCAAAGAAATGGGAAAGTTTGAAAGAGATGACTTTTTTGGGGGGAGATAATGGCTTTCATTTTAAGCATTAAGTTTGACATGGTGGGGGAACATGTGAGTAGAGGTGTGATATAAGATTGGGGTTTAGGAGTGGGATTATGGCTAGATACATAGATAAGGGGAGTCCTTGTGTTTCTCCCTGGTAAAGTAAGGTCAGCAAGGAGAGATGGGTATAGGGAGAAGAAAAGAAGGCACAGAACAGAGCCTTGGGGACACCTGTGATTGAGGATGGGAGATGGGTGAAGAGATGGAGAAGTGGTCCTGCAAGAGAGAAATCAGGATAGAGCAGTGTTAGGAAGCAGCTGCTCTCTGTAAGCCAGTGTGGCAAGGACGTCCTGAAACTGACTGAGCTTTTAGTATTTCTTTCTTACATCAGCCTTGAAAAATAGCACAGTCTTTTTCCTAAAGGCACTTAAAACCTAACAAAGCAAAGGAGATTCAGGTAATACCTAACATTCATATGGCATCTTAAAGTTTGTGAAGCACTGTGTATGTACATATACACATATATGTGCATATATATATCTACCCATATATAAAGGTATGTGTGATTGTACACATATGTACACATATGTCTATATCTATCTCTCTGATAAATAACATCTTTGGTTTGAAATACCCAGACAAGTCTGGTTCAAGGTGGAATGTGATAAGCACATTTCTTAAATACCCTGTACTATGCAAAGTAAGTATAATTAGACCTTATTTAGAACATGAACTTTAGAGGGATATAGGGTCTTCGAATGCCGTACATGACGCCTGTTTAAATAGCAGTGAAACTAAGGCCAAGAGGTGCAGGAGACAAACAGAAACAACAGTGTCAGAATGGAGCAGGGAAACATGTCTTGGATTTATTGGACTCTTTTTTAATATGCTACTAAATCTCTACATCTGAACCTGTCACAAGTGGTGCTCTTAGTGTATAATAACGTGTCACCCTTGGAGGATGATGGTCTGGCAATGCTGACAGGTGATTACTAAGCTTAGGAAACTGGAACAACTGGTTATTGTGTATGGATTTTTAACCTTCTGGGTTAAACAGGACCGGTTAAGGATAGAATGAGTCACCTTCAGTGACTCTCCTTTGTCCCTAAGATAAAGGTTAAATTTCTTCTGCGTTTAAAGGGAGGCAGCTAGGTGGTGCAGTGGATGAGATTAAAATGACCTGGGTGCAAATCTTGGCTCTGTCACTTAAGCAGCTGTGGGACTCTGGGCAAGTTACTTGAGCTCTCTGAGCCTCAGTTTCCTCATCTGTAAAATGGGTATGATAATAGCAGCTACCTCCTGGGACTGTTGTGATGTTCGAATGCAATCACATATTTTAAGCACTTTGCAAACCTAAAGCACCACAGAAGTGTTAGTGATTATTAGCCATTATGAAGACTCTTTACAGTCTAGCTTCGAGCTACCTTATTTGGTACTACTCTCGTTCACACACTCTGTGCTCCAGTTTAACCAGCCTTCTGGCCAGTTCCATTTCTATCTGTGTCTTTGTGCAGGCTACTTTGTCCTGCCTCCTAGAACCTACTCCCTACTCTTCTCTGCTTGTGGAAGGCCTTCTCTCCTGTAGCCAAACTCAGGGGCCACAGCCTCCCTGAAATCCCCACTAGAAGAGATCATGTCTCCTTCAGGTTTCCTCCAGCTTATGTTTCACTCTCTTCCTCATCTTCCTCACCTTGCTCTTTGTATCATACCTAATGGGGCACCATATATCCTCCCCTTTAGATTGGAAGCAGATCCCATGTTGCTTTTCACTTTGTATCCTTAGTGCCTAGCATGGGCCTTACAAATAGAAGGTGCTTAAAAGTGCTTGAATTAAATTGGGGGGCCTGAGGTCAATTAAAAAAACACAGTTTAGTGCCTTCCTCTTATGCCCTTTCCCCTCAGTCCTTCATACCACTAGTCTCCCAGGGACTGGAGAATTAGGAATTCCTTCAATGAGGAGTGAAAGGTTCAAGTGATGGGATTTCAAAGGGTTCTTCCAAACTCTTGGAATCTGATTCTGTGATCAGTTCGCTACCCATGTATCCTGGAATCATGTAGATGGTTCCCTAATCCAAATTTGTAGTTATTTTCAAGGAGTGGCTGGTGTTTCTGCCTAGAATCAGTGCTCCATATTGTAGCTTATTAAATCTTCACTTTATAAAGGTTTTGGACTGAGGAGTGACTTTTAAACATTCTCTCTTCTGAATTCCCCAGGGGAGAATTCATTGATAATAATCCTGGTCCCCTAGACAGTGATAGGACTAGAAGTGATTTATAAGAAAGGTTTTTTACACACACAAAAATCTTGGTTTTCTTTTTCCTTTGAAAATACAGATATTTCTTGTTTTTTACGTATATATTAGTCCTAGTGGGCAGATTTATTCACCATTGGCTTATCCTGGCACAAGAAGAGATGACAGTCATGTAATTAAGAAGGTGCTGGCTATGAATCTATAATAACTGAAAGGAATTATTACTGTCCCTCAATTTAATAAACGAACACACAGGCGATCAACAATATTTACATCATTCTCTCCTAGCTGCATAGCTCTGGGGCACAGGCCCCAAAGAAGCCAGAAGCTAGTTGTTTCTAACACCTGGGAAGGCTGTTATTAGGTTAGAAAACAAACTTTGCATTGGGGAAGGGCTTCCTGATCCCGTGGGTGAAGCAGACACTATGGAGCAGGAAGGTTTTTGTTCAGTAAGGCTTTTAAAAACAAGTTTTCATTTTAACTGGCTGGCTTCAGCTTTTGAGTGTCATAGGGATCTTGGACTCTCATATGTGAAAACATGATTATTTTTGATTAAATAAAAAATTTGTTCTTGTGCAAGAGTCAAGGAAGACTGACCTCATCCCTGCTAGCTTAGGGTCACTGTGGCTTTCCCTGGCAGCTTTGGAAACGAGTACTTGACAATATGAATTTTTGACCTGCCCTTCCTTTGATCTCCTGTTGGTAACTCACCTCATTGTCATTGCAGGGGCCTCAGAATAGTGGCTGAGATGACAAATGAATAAATAAGGTAAGCTTGCCCTCTGTGTTTTGTAGTGTTCATCACATACTTCACTATTCAGTTAAAAAAAAATACTCCCTTTTTCAAATCAGGTGAGTAATGCACATATATAAATGATCAAATATGTTTCATCTACACAACCTATTATTTTGCCCTATTTTTTTTTGATTAGTTATGTGTTACTTTCCTAGGTCAAATGTATTTTCCTTGAATTAGGCAGTTTCACATTTTCCTTGGGTTTCATATATTTGTCATACTTTGGTTTTTAAATGAATACTGGAAATAAAAATAATGTAACAATGATCTTTCTTTAAAAAAAAGGATGAAATGGGCCAAATTTTAAGCAAGACACTATTCTTCAACTGAGGGAAATTTCAAAGTGAGGACACACTGAAAAGCTTTTCTAAAAGGCAGAAATCTCATACCATTATACTTCTATGCTTTTCCTAACCCCATGCTAACATTTCTCCGTGGGAGAATTTCATTTATTCATTTGGAAGCCAAGAGCATAGATTTCACTCAAACCAAGTCTGCAGTGTGAGGTCTGGGTGCATAGTTTCTCCCATCAGTGTTCCTTCCTCCTCCCCCCTGATTTTTTCCTTCTTGAAGAAGGTACTGGACTCTGGACCAAGATCAGATTTGATTGGTCAGTATTGCCCATGTTTTCAGATCTCCCCTTAATAGCAGATAACTTTATGTAACCACAGGCATTTAGTATATGAATTAACATCATCTTAGAAGGTTAATCAGGTTTGATGCATACATTATTTGATTTTTGCTAGCAGTAAAACTGGGATTAGTTTTTCTTTCTGACAGTTCTGCCAGGGAAGCATTTGTGCACTAAGATTAATACACAGCTCTCCAAAGGCACAGGGATTAAATTCCCATAGTGTGCTGAGCCAGAAAAGCAACCCAGCTTCCCAATTCTTCATTATCCCTTCCCCATCTGGACACCCAGTACACTTGAAATGAATAAGCTTCTGAAGTGTGGCATTATAATTTCCCCCAAAGTTTATGGCGTGGCCCCCAGCTTTAGATTTGGTAGAAATGAATGGATTGGACCTACCTGAGCGCCAGAGGGGCTGCTTTCCCCTCCCTGAAATCTTTGCGTCTAAATCAGGATTAAAATGTCAGCACTTTGGGAAGATTCTGTGCCTGCACACGGGGGCCGTGGCAGCAGAAAGCTGACAGTGAGCAAGTGTGTGTGTGCTTACAGATGTTCTAATGAACACTCTTAGAATGTGGGTAACTGGCTGTGACCGTTTCCCTCCACCCCCACCCCTTCAGATGGTTCAGGAAGATACCCAGCAGGGTATACGGTGTATGTTCAAAATTTAACTCTTTCATGACTAGTCAGAGAACAGGGAAGGATGGTGGTGATGGTGGTGGGATGGTGGGGTGGAGGATTCAGTTTGAGCTCATGAAGATATGTTCCTTTGGCATGTGAATTACAAAAAACATTTTAGAGAATGATGACAACAAACTAAAGTTTTATCAAATGCAAATACTTCCTCCCAAAGTGGAGACTGCAGTCAATCAATTGATCAGTAGACATTTATTAAACAATGCTTTGGGCCAGGTGCTGTGCTAATACAAAAAGAGCAAAAGATAGTCCCTTACAGTCTAATGGAGAGACAATGTGCAAACAAATATATACAAAGCAAGCTATATACAGATAAATAAGAAATAATTAGGAGAGGGAAGGCACTGGAATTAAGATCTGTTGGGGAAAGCTTTCTGTATAAGGTGGGATTTTAGTTGGGACTTAGAGGAAGCCCAGGAGGTCAGTAGTCAGTGGAGGAGGAGAGCCTTCTGGGGACAGGGGGCAGCCAGAGAGAGCAGCCAGAGCCAAGAGATGGAGAGTCTTGTTCATGGAACAGTGAGGAGGCCAGTGGCACTGGGTTGAAGAGTACGTGTTGGGGAGTGAGGTGTAAGAAGACTGGAAAGGTAGGAGGGGGCTGGGTATGAAGGACTTTGAATGCTCAACAGAACATTTTATTTTTGATCCTGGAGGTAATAGGGAGCCACTGGAGTTTATTGAGTAGAGGGTGTGACATGATTGGTTCTGAGTTTTAGGGAAACCACCTTAGTGGCTGAATGGAGGAAGGATTGGAGTAGGGAGAGACTCCAGGCAGGCAGGCCAATCCCCCCCTCCCCCAGCTATTATACTAATGGAGGCATGAGGACATGAGGGCCTGTGCCAGGGTTGTGGCAACATCAGAGGAGAGAAGGGGGTGTGTTTGAGATGCTGAACAGGTGAAATTGACAGGCCTTGGCAACAGCTTGGATTTGGGGAGTGAGAGACAGTGAGGAGTGCCTCCAAGGTTGGGCGTCTAGGGGTCTGGGGAGATGGTGGTGCCCTCTACAGTAATGGAGAATGTCGGGTCAGGGGTGGGTGGGAAGGTACAGTTAGGGAGGAAGATCATGAGGTCTGTTTTAGACATACTGACTTAAAGATGTCTACTGGATAGCCAGTCCAAGATGTCTGAAAGGCAGTTGGAGATGCAAGATTGAAGGTTAGCAAAGGGATTGGGGCAGGAAGGGTAGATTTGGTAGATTTGGGAATCATCCACATAGATAGTTAAATATTAATATAGATAATAGATAATTAAGTCCCATGGAAACTGATGAGATCACCAAGTGAAGAAGTATGGGAGGAGAAAAGAAGGCCAAGGACAGAATCTTGAGGGACACCTATGGTTAGAGGGCATGATGTGGAAGAAGATCCAGAAAAGGAAAGAGAAGGAGCAGTTAGAATGGTAGGAGGAGAATCAGGGGAGTGGAACCTAGAAACCTAGAGAGAAGAGACGTTAGAGGAGGAGAGAGTGATCAACACTGTCAAAGGAGAATGAGAACTAAGAAAAGGCCATTGGCTTTGGCAGCTAAGAAATCATTAATAACTTTGGAGAGAGTATTTTTGGTGGAATGATAAGATTGGAATAGAATGAAAGGAGAGAAAATAGGGGCACCTAATGTATATGGCCTTTTTGAGGAGTTTAGCTACAAAGGGCAGAAGTGAAATAGGACTATATTTAGTAGGGATGGAGAGGTCAAGTGAGTTTTTTTTTTTCAGGACAGGGAAGACATGGGCACGTTTCTAGACAAGAGGGTATCAACCAGTAGACAATGAGAGATTGAAAAAAAGTAAAAGAGGGGATATGACAGAGGGGGCCATCTCTTGGAAGAGATGGGATGGAATGGAATGGCTTGAACCAAGTAGGAGGGTTAGCCCTAGTAAGTAATAAGGCCAGTTTATCATCTGAGGAAGGGGTGCAGGAGAGAGTGTCAGCAGGCATCTGAGTGATAGGAGATGAGGAAGAGTGGAGAAGAGGGAGCTCATAGTGAGTGGTCTCAATTTTTTCTGTATAGTAAGACACAAGGTTCTCCGATGAAAGAAGGGAGCAGGGGGAACCATGGGAGGTTTGAGGGGGGATGAAAAGGTTTGGAAGAGTTGCTATGGAGAGACGGAGAGTGAGCTGAGATCCTGATAACTTAGATGTGCATTTCCGATGGATTTTTTGTTTGAGGACCTAATGAAAGGGGGGCTTATGTCTAGTTTTAATACCCTTAGCAGCTGGAGGCCAGCAATTTACATGTGGTCAAAGGACAAGTAAGCCAGATCGAAGAATCAGCATAGCACACTCTAGTTTTCTTTAAGAATCAGCGTCAGCGATGAGTGCTGATTGGTTTCCAGAAACAACACCAGTGTCATGCTAAAGGATAAGTAACAGGAGAAACAGAGTTGGCCAGCCATGTTGTGGCGATGAGGGGACAGCATGTAGCACCATTACCGCCTTGTTAAAATGTTCAGAGCGAGGTCTCTGTCATGTGGGCTGCAGCCTTAATGGAGGACTTATGGAGAAATATGGACAAGAATTTTACAGTGGGAGATACTTGCCTATGGGGGTTGCAGTTTGCATGGGCAGCTGATGAAATCACAGATCAGTTGGAATATGGTTTCCATTGATTAGAATATTTGCCTATACCTTTAAAAATGGAGATATCTCAGACATTCCATATCTCAGATATTCCAGACATTTCCTCCAGATTACCTTTTTGGCTTAGTGGCAAGATAGATTCCAGCAGATCTTTTTTATACTCTTTATATTGGCATGTGAAGAGCTATGATTGATTTCAAGAAGAAAGCATAATGAGGATTTCAAATGAGGAATATCAAAGAATTGACATACCAGGTGTCCTATGGCCTGAATTTAGAAACAATTAGTAGCTGTTGGCTAGTTTCTAAGATTATGGATTTCAGTAATACCTAAATAGCTAGAGATAGGTTCAGTAAATTCCTCAGTACAGAGCATAGTAGTTGCCTTCCAGGGAGGTTGGGCTTTAGCAAAAATGTAGAATCATAGAATTCAGAGCAGGAAGGAAAGCACCTTAGATTGTCTAACCCTTTCATTTTATATATTAGGAAGGTGAGGCCCTGAGAGATGAAGAGTCATTGAACATCACCCAAGACTCAGGCTCGGATGTATGACTCCAAAGTCAGTGCTCTCAGAGCTTAGACTCTACCATGCCACCTCATTGTGTGTTAGTGAATTTTAGAACTGCCCTCATCAAAGGCAGGAATCTTACCCAGCTAATATCTTGTATGACACCTAGAAGAGAAGTGGCCAGTCAGCAAAATGCCAGCGCCCACTGAGTGTGGAACCATAGCTTAGTAGGACCTCAGGAGAGTTAGAAAGGAAGTGTTGGATATAGTGTGGGCTTCTAAAGACGTCAGAGTAATGGGAAAAGGCAGCCACACATATGATTGTGGTTACATATGATCAGAATTATCTTGACTCTTCTTTTCCTGCCTCATTCAGCATTTATGAGTAAGTCACCAATAGGGAAATCACAGTCATAAGCTATATGTTCTTCTGCCTGTTTTCAGGCAGATCAGAATTCAAATTCTTACTGTAACATATTTCTATGCCCTTGTCTTAAATCAGAAGCAAATGAACATTTGTAGAATGGGAGTTAACATAATCCCAAAGGGAGAAGACAAATCTTTGCATCTGTGTATATTTGGAAGTCTTAGCAAGGTGATATGCTGACTTCCTTTGATTCTTAGGTGGAACGTGAGGATGCTCCCTTCCCCCAGGGCAGATTTTAGCCTCTTCACAGCTTCTTTTCCTATACCATTCTTGTCTGTAGCTTTTCTGAAATTCCTTAGAGAGGGATTTCCCCTGTGGAATTGGAGGCTTCCTGGGATTCGTTTACTATTTGAGAGATACTAGACCATGGACTGTCCACCGATTTGTTTGTCATTTCTGTGGCATGATCAGTCCCCCTCCTTTTTGAGTGATACACGTCCTCAGTGCTGGCTTTGCTCTTATTCTCACATACTAACCGCCATTAGTGACATGTTGCAGTATCTTTATGCTCATCATACGTTTTTCTGTTACCTTTTGAGCTACTTGTAATTTTGATTCTTCTGAGATTGTGATCTTCCATTATTTACAGTGAAATAACATTGCCAAGAAAATATTTGTGTTAAAGAGATGGCTTTTTTTCTTTTTGGCAGTGAGAATTTTAGCTCTTTGAAAACATGAGTTATTATGAGTTTTCCAAATACAATTCAACCTTATCTCCTTTTATTTAATTCTAGACTTAGACTTAAATAAGTAATGAATTGTCTACATACATTTTCATGGGCATCTCTGGCCCATATCTGTGGGTCCAAGATATTTGAGAAATTATGTAGTGTTTTTAGTGATCCTAAGCTTTTCCTGGGATAGGGAGAGACCTGTCTTTTTAAACAGCAGTATTCTTCCAGTGATAATTGTGTATCTAAGGCTTTGAAGGTGTCCAAAGAATTAAAACTGAGTCTCACCAAAGGCTAATGTAGTAGACCACAACAAGTTACCCACAAAAAGTTGTGAAAGGAAAGCTGCAGAAGGGATGTTGTCAGAGAAAACTGAGCAGAAAAGGTAGGTGGTGAGAGCCAAGAGGAGTTGATTGGTACTCCCACAATGTTGGAGCCCCAGCAGAAGATTTGTGGGAAGATAATAGACAGCAATCACATAGAATGAGGGAATTTGGATGGGTTGTGATTGGTACCTTTGGAGAAAGTACCCACATTGTCCATTGGTGGTAGTACTATTTCTGAATAAGTTACTGGTAGTGAAATCACAGTCTTTAGTTATCCAGTCTTCCCTCTGCGTCCAGGCAGAATGGATTATATGTATCTATGTACATAACCTGTATACACACTGTGTAGAAATAGACTTGCTCAGTATCTCTACAAATGACGTGTGGTGGCCCATCCAACTTGATGAGGCAATGACAATAAAAGGGAAGAGAATCAGTAACAATAAACCAGAACTATGGAAGAGACTTTAGACATCATTTTGTTTCATAGATGGGAAACAGAGGCCCAAGGTTGTGAATAGCCTTGCCACTGGGCAAGTTACTTACTTAGTGAGTGGGAAAGAATAGGGTCATGTCTTTCATTAAATTATCTTAGCAACATCAAAGTATCTGTGCAAAACTTGCAAGCATTTTTGTTACTTTACAAATAGAGAAGCAGTTTAAATAACCAATGAACTTCAACAGGAATAAATGTAAAATTCTGCATTTAAGTTAAAACTTTCAGCTGTGTAAGTACTTTTGACAAGACCACTCAGCTTATGTGGAAAAACTCTGGAGACTGCAGTTGATCACTAACTCAGTAGGAGCCAGCAGTGTGGTGTGGCTGCTAATGAAGCGAACATCGTTTTAGTCACTTTAATAATAACATACAGATCAAGGGAGGTAACAGTCCCACTTTCTTCTGCCCTGGTCCAGCCATAGCTAGAATTTGGTGACCGGTATTGCACGTTATATTTGAAGTGGAATTTAGCAAAGTAGAGAAAATATATAAAGACAGTCAGAATTTTGAGGGGTCTGGAAATGACTGTGTTTAATGATTGGATTGAGGAAATTAGGGATTTTGGGCCTTACAAAGCAAAGACTCGGGAAACATCATAGTTCTCTTCAGATATGTGAAGTGTTGTGATGTGGAAGAGGGAATAGTAGTTGGTTACATGTGACTCCAGAAGGCAGAATTAGTGGAAGTTCTAGAAAGGCAGAGTTGGGCTTACTATGGCAAAGACCTTTCTCACAGTCAAGGCAGTGTAGCAGTGGAATGGGTTGTGTCACAAACTAGTTATCTCCCTATCAGTAGAAGTGTTCAAAAAGAGATGGACTGCAGCCAGGGATGTTTGAGTAGAATGTATTCTTTCATTGGGAGAAATGTTAGTCTCAAGGACCTCTAAGGTACCTTCCAAGGCTAAGATTCTATCATTTTAAGACTTAGTGTTATCCAGTGAGTCAATAAAAGTATCTAAAAATAGAACCAGTGGCAGTTTTTCACAATATTTTAGGATAAGTCTAGAAAATTGAATCATTGCTCTTTGTTAAGAAGTACCTGACCTATCGGGAAATAACATAACTGATTCTGGAAAGGGAGATAATTTGGCTTATTGCATGAATGATTATTGCTATGAGAACCTTCTGAAAATGGCAAAAAGGAGAAAGGAGGAAATGAAGGGAAATACCAAGAGAGAGGCATTTTCTCATTATCACGATGGATTGGTAAGAGGTGAAAAGGTGACGGTTGATGTGCCGATTTCATTTAAAACAATTAATTAAATGTAACCATCTGACCAGAGTGACTAGAATGATCTTTCATTAAAAGGTTCCTTGATCTCTGCTTTCAAGTTAGGCTAAAAATGATACTTGAAAATGGAGATGAAACCCAAATTCTAGGGCAGGTTTGCAGTGGTGATTGAAATTTCTTTTCCAGAGGGAGAAAACTTGTCTTTCCACCCTTTGAACATGGAGAAAACGTTGGCAAAGTGAAACTGTGTTTTTTGACACATTGAAAAAGTGGAATCAAAACTGCAAAAAGAAAATATTGAAACCAATCTGTTTCAAACTTTTAGAATTTTACTTCTTAAAAAATTTAAATTCTATAAAATGTGCAGACACATAGTAAAATCACTCAAAACTTATGCATACATCATATCCTTTTGAGAAAAGATAAGCTTGATTTTACTTATTAACCTATTTCTAATATACATTTTCATTATATATTTTTTCTTTAACATTTTAATTTAAGTTTTGAGCTCCAAGTTCTATCCCTCTCTTTGTCCCTACCTTCCCTTCCCCCTCCCTGAGATGCTAAGCAATCAGATATAGGTTTTACATGCACAATTATGTAAAACATTTCCATATTAGTCATTTTGTATAAGAAGACTCGAATAATAAGAGAAAGAAAGTGAAAAATAGCATGCTTCAGTCTATATTCAATCAATATCAGTTCTTTCTCTGGAAGTGGATAGTATGCTTCATTGTTAGTCCTTTGGAATTGTCAATATATTGCTGAGAATAGCTAAGTCATTCACGGTTACTCATAGAACAATACTGCTGTTACTGTGTACAACATTCTCACGATTCTATTCACTTCACTATGCATCAGTTCATGTAAGCCTTTCTAGGTTTTTCTGAAATCATCCTGCTTGTCATTTCTTATAGCACGATAATACTCCATTACAATCATATACCACAGCTTGTTTAACCATTCTCCAATTGATGGGCAGCCCTTTGATTTTTAATTCTTAGCTGCCACAGAAAGAGCTGCTATAAATATCTTCGTACAGATAGTTTCTTTCCCCTTTTTGGGATGTCTTTGGGATATAGACCTAGCAGTGATACTGCTGGATCAAAGGGTATGCACAGTTTCATAGCCCTTTGGACATAGTTCCAAATTGCCCTCTACAATGGTTGGATCAGCTCACAGCTCCACCAGTAGTGCCTTAGTGTCCTAGTTTTCCTACATCCTCTCCAACATCCAACGTTTTCCTTTTTTTTGGTCATATTAGCTACTCTGATACGTATAAGGTGGTGCCTCTGAGTTGTTTTAATGTGCATTTCTCTTATCAGTAGTGATTTGGAGCATTTTTTTTTTCATATGACTATAGATAGCTTTGATTTTTTTGGTCTGAAAACTGCCTGTTCATATTCTTTGATCATTGATTAATTGGAGAATGAATTTTTTTATAAATTTTTTTTTATAAATTTGACTCAGTTCTTTATATATTTGAGAGATGGAGCCTTTGTTGGAGATCCTTGTTGCAAAATTTCCCCCTTGTTTTCTGCTTTCCTTATAATTTTGGTCACATTGGCTTTGTTTGTGCAAAAACTTTTAAATTTTATATAATCAAAATGATCTGTTTTATATTTTATAATGCTCTCTATATCTTTTTTTTGGTTCTGAATCCTTCCCTTATCCATAAATATGACAGATAAACTATTCCATGCTCTCTTAACTTGCTTATGGTATTACTCTTTATGTGTAAATTGTGTACCCATTTTGACATTATCTTGGTATACAGTGTGAGGTGTTGGTCTATACCTAGTTTCTGCCATTACTGTTTTTCAGTTTTCCCAGCAATTTTTGTCAAATAATGAATTTTTGTTCCAAAAGCTTGAATCTTTGGGTTTATCATATACTAGATTGGTATGGTCATTTGCTATGATATAATTTGTATCTAATATATTCCACTGATCCACCATTCCATTTCTTAGCCAGTACCAAATTGTTTTGATAATTATTGCTTTATAATACAGTTGAGATTTGTTATGGCTAGACCATCTTCTTTCACATTTTTCTTCATTGATTCCCTTGATATCCTTGAGCCCTTGTTTCAGATTAATTTTATTATGTTTTCTAACTCTATAAAATAATTTTTTTGATAGTGTGATTGGTATGGCACTAAGTAAATAGATTACCTTAGGTAGAATTGTCATTTTTATTATGTTGGCTCAGCCTACCTGTGAGCAATTAATATTTTTCCAGTTGTTTAGATCTGACTTTATTTGTGTGAAAAGTGTTTTATAGTTGTGTTCATATAGTTCTGGGGTTTGTCTTGACAGATAGACTTGCAAGTATTTTATATTGTCTATAGTTATTTTAAACAGAATTTCTCTTTCTATCCCTTGCTGCTGGACTTTGTTCATAATATATAGAAATGCTGATGATTTATGTGGGTATATTTTCTACCCTGTAATTTTGTTAAAGTAGTTTTTTAAGTTTTTAAGTATGACATCATATCTGCAAAGAGTGATAGTTTTGTTTCCTCATTGCCTATTGCAATTCCTTTAATTTCTTTTTCTTTTATTGCTATAGTTAACATTTCTAGTATAATATCAAATAATATTGGTGATAATGGGCATCCTTGCTTCACTTGTGATTGTATTGGGAAGGTTTCTAGCTTATCCCCAGTACAGATAATGTTTGCTGATAGTTTTATATAAATATTACTTGTTTTTAGGTAGGCTCCATTTATCTTATACTTTCTAGTGTTTTTTAATAGGAGTGGGTGCTGCATTTTGTCAAAGGCTTTTTCTATATCTGTTGAGATAATCATATGATTTCTGTTGATTTTGTTATTGATATGGTGAATTATGCTGATAGTTTTACTAATATTGAACCAGTCATCAATCCTACCTGGTCATAGTCTATGATCCTTGTTATATATTGTGATTATCTTTTTATAGTATTCTATTTAAAATTTTTGCATCAATATTCATTTAGAAATTTGGTCTATAATTTTCTCTCTCTGTTTTGGCTCTTCCTACTTTGGATGTCAGCACCATATTTGTATTGTAAAAAGGAATTTTGTAGGACTTCTTCTTTGCCTCTTTTTCCAAATAGTTTTTATAGTATTGGGATTGTTTGTTCTTTCTTTTTCTAAAAATGAGTTATTTAAGTACTTTATTTTTTCTTTTGTTAATTTGGGTAATATATATTTTTGTAGATATTCATTTATTTCATTTAGATTGTCAATTTTTTTGTCATATGATTGGGCAAAATAGCTCCCAACAATTGTCTTAATCCTCTTCATTGGGTAAATTTACCCCTTTCATTTTTTATATTAGTAGTTTGGTTTTCTTTCCTTTTTAAAAAATTAATAAAATCAACCAAAATTTATTTTATTGGCATTTTCATAAAACCCATTTCTTCTAGTTTTATTTGTTAGTTTAATGGCTTTCTTTCAATTTTATTACTCTCTCCTTTGATTTTCAGGATTTCTAATTTAGTGTTTAACTGGAGATTTTAAAATTATTATTATTTTTTTTTAGTTACATGCCCAGTTAATTGATCTGTTTTTTCTTCATTTTATTGATATAAGCAATTAGAGATATGAAATTTCTTCTACATACTGCTTTGACTGCATCACATAAATTTTAGTATGTTGTCTCGTCATTTTCTTTAAGGAGATTATCAACTGTTTCTATGATTTATTCTTTGACCCACTTGTTTTTTAGGATTAGATTATTTAATTTCCAGTTAATTTTTATTTCTCTTTTGATTGTCCATTATTGAGTGAAATTTTTCTTGCATTATGATCTTAAAAGGATACATTTACTATTTCTGCTTTTCTGCATTTGGTTGTGAGTTTTTTATGTCCTAATACAATTAGTTTTTTGTGTAGGTGTCATGTACTGCTGAGAAAAAAAATATTCCTTTCTATTCCCATTCAGTTTTCTCCAGAGATCTATCATATCTAACTTTTCCAGAATTTTATTCACCTCCTTAACTTCTTTCTTATTTATTTTTTGGTTAGATTTATCTAGTTCTGAGAAGGGAAAGTTGAGGTCCCCTGCTAGTATAGTTTTATTATGTATTTCCATCTGTAACTCATTCAATTTCTTCAAAAACTTAGGTGCTGTACCATTTGCTGTACCAAATGTATATGTTTGGTATTGATCACTTCATTGTCTATGGTACCTTTCAGCAAGACATAGTTTCCTTCTTTTTAATCTCTTATAATTAGATCTATTTTTGCTTTTGCTTTGTCTGAGATCATGATTGCGATCATTTTTTTTTTACTTCAGCTGAAGCATAATAGATTCTGCTCCAGTCCCTTACCTTTACCTTGTATGTATCTCTCTGCTTCAGAAGTATTTCTTGTAAACAACATACTGTAGGATTTTGATTTTTAATCCATTCTGCTATCTACTTACGTTTTGTGGGTGAGTTCATCCCTTTCACCTTTATAGTTATAATAACTGTGTATTTGCCTCCATGCTATTTTTTTGCTTGTTTAAACCACCCTCCTCTTACCCTCCAGCCTTTCCCTTCTCGTAAATGTTTTACTTCTGATCACTGCCTTCCTCAATATACCCTCCCTTTTATCAATCTCCCCCTACTCCTCATCTTCTATTATCCCTGTCCCTTTTTACTTCCTTATAGGGTAAGATAGTTTTTTATATCCAGTTGAGTGTGAATGTTATTTCCTCTTTGAGCCAATTTCAGTGAGAGTAAGTTTTAAGTTTTGCCACCCTTCCCCCCATCTTCTCCTCCATTGTAATAGCTCTATCCTTCCTATTTTGTGTGGGATAATTTACCCCATTTTCTCCCCCCTTATTCTTCTAGTGAAATTTTCTTTCTCAACCCTTTATTTTGTTTTTTTTTGGGGGGAAGGTATCATCCTATCAGAGTTGCCTTATATCCACATCCTCTGTCTACGTATACTTCTTCTAATTGCTCTTATAGTAATAAAATTGTTAAGTTACAAATATCTTGCCATATAGAAATATAAACAGTTTAACCTTATTGAATTTATGTTTTCTCTTTCTTGTTTCTTTTTTTTAACCTTTTTATGTTTCTCATGAATCTTATATTTGGAGGTCAAATTTTTTATTCACTTCTTGTCTTTTAATTAGAAATGCATAAAAGTCTTCTGTTTCATTAAATATCTTTTCCCCCCCTGAAAGATTATATTCAGTTTTGCTGGGTAGGTGATTCTTGGTTGTAATTCTAATTCCTTTACCTTCTGGTGTATCATATTCCAAGTCCTCTGGTGGAAGCTGCCAAATCTTGTGTACTCCTGACTGTAGTTCCACAATATTTGAATTGTGTTCTTTTGACGGCTTGCAATACTTTCTCCTTGATCTCTGAGCTCTAAAATTTGGTTGTGACATTACTGGGTGTTTTCATTTGGGGATTTCTTTCTGGTGGTGATTAGTGGATTCTTTCACTTTCTGTTTTACCCTCTGGTTCTAATATATCAGGGCAGATTTCTTTGCTAATTTCTTGAAAAATGTTGGCCAGGCTTTTTTTGTTTGTTTGTTTTGGGGGAGGAAATCATGACCTTAAGGTAGTCCGATAATTCTTATATTTTCTCTTCTAGATCTATTTTTTCAGTGAGTTGTTTTTCCAGTGAGAAATTTCACATTTTCTTCTATTTTTTTTTACTCATTTGATTTTGTTTTTATCATATGTTAATGTCTCATAAAGTCATTAGTTTTCACTTGTTCAGTTCTAATTTTTAAGGAATTATTTTCTTCAGTGAACTTTTGTACTCCTTTTTTCATTTGACCAATTCTATTTTGGGGGGAGTTACTTTCCTTGGTAAATTTTTTGTATATCTTTCCTATGCCATTAACTCTTTTCATGATTCTCATGTTACTGTCTTTTTCCTATTTTTTTCTTTTCTACTTCTCCAGTTTGCTTTTAACAACCCTTTTAAAGCTATTCCAGGAATTCTTTTTGAGCCTGAGAATAAATTACTTTTTTCTTTGCGGCTTCACATGTAGCCACTTTGACACTGTCGTCTTCGTCCAAGTTTATGCCTTGATCCTCCCTTTCACCATCGTAACTTTAGGTAGTCAAGATTTTTTTCTTCTTGATCATTCTCTCTCTCTCTCTCTCTCTCTCTCTCTCTGTCTCTCTCTCTCTGTCTCTCTCTATCTGTTTTTATATAAGAGTTGGGGTCTGTTCCTGCACTGTCTTAATCTTTTTGTGCTCCCCTCTAGGTCTTATTGCTGGTTTTCAGTGGACTTTAAGGCTTAGCTGCTTGCTTTCTCTGGAGGGTAGGGGTCCTTTCTGGCTCCGGCTGGGGAGTGGGACCTCCCTGTTGGCCTCCACATGCTTCAGGGGTGTGGCCCGGATGCTTAGTTTTTATGGAAACAGTGTCTTCCTGCTGGTGGGTGCTAGGGGTGTGGTCTCACTGTTGGTCCACCCTGGGGTGGGACTTCACTACTGATCAGCAAGGCCTCTTTGGTGGCTTGTGCTGGGGTGGGGCTGCTGGACTGGGGCCTTGCTGTGCAGCTCAGACTGCTCACTTGCATAGGGGGCTGCTGGTTTGCAGGAGGGCAGGGTCTCACCTCTGGATTGCCCCACCCTTGGAGCCTTACTGTAGGCCTCCTGCTGTGAGGTTGGCTGCTGTTGCACCAATTCTGAGGTGGTTTTCTGGTTGTTTGGAGGAGAATTCAGGAGGGCTTCAGAGGGTTACTTCTTCACTTTGCCGTCTTGGGACCAGATGTCTTCATTATATTTTTAATAATAGCTCATTTGCTATTGATAGATAAATATTTATTCTTAACCATAGTATTCTTCCCTGGGACATTTAAAAACGCAGTTTTTCTGCAAAGGTCCCTGTACAGTTGTAGGCAGCTAGCTATACCAGAGGACTTCCTATGCAGCATTCCTACCCCATGGTTAAAAATAGTAGCGTGATTTGAATATTTGTTTTCTTACTCTCTGAGGAATTCACCCTCCAGAATCTTGGTTCTGAGCCTAATGGCCTCAATTACTTGACTGAAAAGACTAATGTGATTTGAAAGAACACTTCCTCCAAAACTTGCTTCTTGAAACCGAGTTGATCAAGGGCTACCCTAAGGAGCAATTGGAGCTCTGCTTAGAAGTCTGCTTTTGTGTATGCCTGATCAATGCCACCTGCTTTGCTAGGCATTTGATGGGTTATAGAAGTTGGGGAATGGGGAATGACGCTAAGTCTGGGTCTGCAGCCTGGCCTTCCATTCACACTTACTGCTCAGCCCTCCTGCAGGAAGTGTCCAGTAGTGACTGACTCGCCATTGAAGGATCACAATTAGGGGGCTCACACAGTCCTGAGGCTTGAGTCAGGGTCCAGAGTGGTTTTAAGTCCTTCAAACACTTCATCATAAGAGTGGAGAGAAGCCCTCCTCATTTGCCACTGAGATGAGTTTAAATGTGAATGAAATGTGTGCAACGTGGACCAAATGCCGAATGTATGTGACTTGACAGAGTGGTGATTTCCGAATGTGCTGAGGGGGAGTTTTGGCTGGGGGTATTGTAGGTTTATTTGATGCAGATTACACATACTTCTGGTATTTCAGAAGTTCAAGTATTTTAATCTACTTAATTAAAAGATAATGGATTTTTACAAGATTTTGTGTTATAGTCACATAATTCAGGTTCTTTAGACTCAAGAGAGTTTTTTATTTTTTATTTTTTAAGAGGAAGCTCGAGTGCTTAACTATTTTTCTTTGTTTAATGGAATTAATAACTGTGTAATTGAAATCACACTAATATTCAGCTGACCTAACTTGGGGATTTGATGCAGACACTTCTGGTTTGGTTGAAACAGCTGGGAGGAAGACTATATATTTTTTTGGAAATAAAATTGATTTTATACAATCTGCTGATGATCAGTAAGTCTTAATGAATGATAGCCTCGAGAAACTTAATTATTATTATTTGGATGGATGAACAGGAAAGGAAAGCACATTTTTCAATAAGAAAGAAAGTTTCTGTTTAGCCATATAATTTTATAGGCTAGTTTTGTTTTCCTTCCCCAGGCTTTCTGAAGAAGGATAAAAATGAGCAACTCTGAACTCTAGTACTACAGAGGTACCAGAGGACAGTAGAAAGAAGACTGGGTATAGAATCAGGAGACCTGAGTTCAAATTCTACTACTGGTACTTAGTTATATGACCATTGGCAAGTTACCTAACCTCTTAATTTTCTCATTTGCAAAACAAGAATAACCACAACAATAAAACCTATCTCGTAGGTTTGTTTTGAGAAAAGTACTTTGTATAGTACTATAGTAATGCAAATTGCTGTTATATAAAATTTTGGTTAATTTGAGGTCCTTATAACTTTGCTTGCACAATTGATCTTGTTTTGTCACTAATCTGTGCCCTGTTTTTTTCCTTCTGATTTTATCTTTTTATTCTCCTCCCCTTTGTCTTTTTTTTTTTTGCTTTTCTTTTAATATTTATGTAGTCCCATAAAGGATTATCCAAGTGACCCTGCTACAGCATTGAAACTCTCTCCCTAAATAATTAGATTATAAACTTTTTGAGGATAGGGTTCTGATCTTCTTTCAGCACAGTTTGTCACACCTATTCTTACTTCAGGGCAGCTTGGTGGTGTGGTAGATAGAATGTTGGGCTGAGGTCAAATCTTCCTGAGGTCAAATCTGGCCCCAGACACTAACTTTGTGACTCTGAACAAGTCACTTAACTTCTGTTTGTCTTAATCCACTGGAGAAGGAAATGGTGAGCTACTCTAGTACCTCTGCCAAGAAAACCCCAAATGGGATCAGGAAAGTGGGACCCAACTGAAAAATGACAGAAATTCCTCCTTTGATGTGAAGTGAAGGGGCCAACTTGGCCCAAGTTCCAGGAAACCGTGCCCCCACAAAAAGGAACAGGAAGGACCTAGGGCCCCTAGCAAAACACCAGGTGCAGGATATTTATGCAAGTCTGTATCCTGATTTTTTCCTTCCTGATATGTTTGTGGTTTCCTGAGATGTTTGTGGTTTTTTCCTTTAAATACTCTGCTTACACCGCCGCTCGGGGCAGATCCCGGGGCTAGACTCTGGGACTGTTGCCGGCCGGCTAATAAATGCTCCTTAATTTGTTCAGTTGGCTATCTCCATTTTTTTTTCCTATTCAGTGTCCATTTCAGATGGATTTGTGACATCTCTGATGTGGTCTTCCTCCACTGGATCAGGTGTCTGGCCATCCGTGCCTTCCCAGCCTGTGCTATTCTTATCCATGATCCTTTATGAGTCTTCTCTGGAAAATCTGTCCGATGTGCCAGAGACCTGCCTGGATAGCAGTAATTGCCACTGTTTTCAGATATAACGGCCCCCTTTTAATATGAAAAAAAATGTACAGATTGCCTTCCCCCACCACATCATAGTAGTTGTACTCTTACTATGCACTGACCATCCTTGGTGAGCGTACATATTTTTTTATTTCATGCTGTACTTGACTGAAGCCCCACTCCATTTCTTCATTATGGTATGTAGGTGATCCTGTGACCTTCCAGGCTTTTCTAGCAGACCACAAACTCTCTCGGGTTCTACAAATTGGAAAGTATATGGCCAAAAAGCTTCTGGGAATTCACTGATGCTTTGAAATAGCATCTACATTCATTAAGAAAAATCGTACCTATATTGTGAGGCATTATTTATGGTTTTGCATGTGCATTTGTGGACCTTTACAATTATTCAATAGCCCTTCCTAAGTTCATGTCCTCAAAGTTGGAAACCACTTCTGTGCTTTTTAGTAGTTCATGGGTACCACTGTAGTCCTCAGACTGGGTCCATTATTGCTTGTCTATGTTATATAACTGGCCCGCTTCCATTCTGGATTGTTTATTTTCTTCATGACGTCTTTTATGTTACTTCTGACACGTAAATCATTATTGTAATAAGCTGCAGTGTGCTTAGACTCACCATGTGCCTGATGATTTTAATAATTCAGTGATTGTGGTGTTTCATGGTAGCATTATGTTTCATAATGATAATATGGCTTGGAGAATATTGATGTTAAAAAGATGAGCTTTTGTGTCAGGGAACAGCAGGGAGATCATTGAAATCTCTCTGTAGTTTCGGAAATACAAAACAGTCTACCCTCCTTCTCCTTGTCATTTCTGGGCACAGTTCACTGTCCCTCTGCTTTCTTTGTCCAAGATAAATGTAATATTGGATTAACTAAATGGACTGCCTAGTCAATTGAATATCATTATTTGGATATTACATATTTTTCATCCTGTTTTTTCCCCATATAGATTGCTTGGTCAATCCCTTTTGAGTGACCAAGGACCTTAATGGGAAGACCTTTTAGTATCCTGAGGCTTGATGTAATCAGCACAATGTAATCCACAGACAGTAGCATTTGGAGGATCTCATTATCAATAGGAAGTCTCTCTTTTGTTTGGACTCTACACAGGAATCCTCCATTAGTGTTGACCATCCTTGGTGAGCATTTTCTTTTTTTTTTTCACGCAATGCTTGACTGAATCCCTACTCCATTTCCTCATCATAGTATGTAGGTGATCCTCTGACCTCCAAGGTTTTTGTAGCAGATTGTCTGTCAGGTTCTACCAAACTGGAAAGACAAAGGTATGATCTGGATGAGAGGCCATGTGTGCTGCTTCTAGGCCAGCCGAGTCAGGTTTGGCGAGGCTCTTCTCCAGCAGACAGACCACCAACTGATGTTAGTCATTGACTGTGGTGACTTGTGAAACAAAAAAAACCACACAGTCACTCTCAGTCCTCTGTGACTGTGTTCTTGTTCTGCAGTGGTTATTGTGGAATAGAGGGGGAGGAAGGTATTAGATCCTCTACAGACACCAAGTTGATGCAAAAATCATTTTAAAAATATGTGCTGTGTACTAACCATTCTGCTAGGCATTTGAGATGAAGAGCAAAAGCAGTTCTGTTGTCAAGGAGCTTAATACTTGAGGAGGGGAAATAACACACAGATAGCCTGGTTCAGTGGAAAGTGCACTGAATTTCAGATCAGGGAAATCAGATTTGGGTTCAAATGCTGACTTAGCTACTTATTACTACTTATTTGTCTGGAGTATAGATTGTGTGAGCTGGGAGCAAAAAAATAATGATTGTTGGTACTCTAAAAGTGAAACCCTTGCCCACCAACCAATGATGCCAACATGCTATTGGAGAAATCAGATTATAACAGCATTGGCATTATTACTATAATGAAACAAGAGAACATAAGGCATTTGAAGGTTGATGATTCACAAATTTCTGTTGCAGAGAGAAATATGGGAGTTGGGAAGGTTGCTTCAATTTTATGCCCAAAGTCCATAAGAAGCGTAATTTTTCAGGAGAATTAGTCATTGTACTTTGCACTGCTCATGATACAAAGAGATTGTCATTAAAGAACAGAGAGGAAGAGAACAGGCTTTTATTAAGCACCTACTCTGTGCCAACCAATGTGCTAAGCACTTTACAACATGATCCTTTGATCCTTATGTAGCCCTATGAAGTAGATGCTCTGACGATCCTCATTTTGCCCTTGAGAAAACTGAGACAAACAGGGTGAAGTGACTGGTCCAGGACCACACAGCTAGTAAGTGTCTGAGGTCAGATCTGAACTCGGGAAGATGCATCTTACTGACTCCAGGCCTAGCATTCTATCCACCATGTCACCTAGCTGCCCCAAAGTAAGACTAGAGATGGCAAATTGTGCTGAAAGAAGACCTCAATCCATGCTGACTTCAGGCCCCGTACTCTATTTACTGTGCCACCTAGCTGCGTATTGATGAGTATACACTAAAACTCAGTAATCTTGATGCAGAAGATCACAAGGAATAATTGGAAAATAGAGTTTGGGATTAAGAAATGAGAGAGACCAAAGGACTATAGACCAACCAGAAGCATCATGCTTGTATATCATGAATACTTTATTTAAGAAGTGGACATGCTGAGCATTGACGAATGTCACATATACAAATAAAATTGGCTGTATTTTAATAGACTGCTAATAATTGGTCACTGTTGTGTTTTTCTCCTGTCAGCTGTCTGCATATAGCCAGATCAGTTAGAAGAAGGAATAAAGCCATACAGTTGCAATAGTGCCACCTTGATTCATTCATGCGGCATGATGTGTAATAGATAAAAAGCAAAAGACATTGACATGGACCATCACCATTTCCTACAGAAGTGACCTGAGATAAAGCTGTTGCCATGGTGAGGATACCAGAGGAGCCAAGAAACTGCCTCTGCTGGCAAACATTTGATCTTAACAAGAAGAGAAATAAGGGAATCAAGGGCAATGTTGGTTTAGAATAGAAGCTATTTTGCAAAATGTTAGGAGACTGGGAGAAAATTTTGTGTAATAAATTATCCCACAAGAAAAAACAACAGTGAAGGGGCAAAACAAATCTGTGGAAATCTTGGTATTAGATTCAACTAAGCCAGATTATTCCAAGAACATTTAGGGATGAAACTGGAAGGACAACAAGTAATTGAAAATGGCAGAGCTCTATAAGAAATCCTCTCACAAACTTTTCATCATCATTAAGTGGAAAAAAAAACACTTGGGCTTCATCCTTCCCAGCCCCTGTTATGTTTTGTGAAGTTGAAATGGCAGCTGTAAGAGAAATATTGGAATAATACGATACAATACACCAGGCCAAATGAACCCCAGAAAACATTCATGCTGGAGAGTCAGTGTTGATAGCATTGAGGGATAAGAAGAACCAAGAGTAGTATCATTTTTTTTTAAAGATGATTGAAAGGACTTAATAGCAATTCATTTGCCTATTTTCTCATTTCTATAACATTTTTGTGGGAATGATCCTGTTACTTTTTGAGTATATTCTTGATGAAATTGTGAAAAGATGAAAAGACATCTTTTTGTCAGTTAATTTTAGCAGACTACATCCTCAGTCACGCAGTTGAACGAAAGGTAGAGAAGATACAAAATCCTGCCATTTGTTGCTTGCTGATTATTGTAAAAAAAGCATTTGGCTCATTAGAACAGAAGGCATGTTTAAAGATCTTCTTCCATCAAGTTATCTCCCATGTATATGTGAAGATTATTCACGATTCCTTGATTGCTGCAAGCTCTGCAATAACTTTACTCAGCAGTCTTTTGATTATTGATGTCAAGCAGATACATATTGTCAGAAGTTTTCACTCGTACTTTTGAGAAGGATGTCCAGTGTGGAGTCCAAATGAAAGAGGGCTTCCCTGTAGACAAGTCCTTCAGATGGCATTGTGCTGATTACACCAAAACCCAGAATAGTTCAAGATCTCCTCAGCCACTTAAATGAAATCACAGAGGGAAAAGCAATTGGATTAAGGATGCCTATCACTTTCTAATGGAGGAAACAATAAATGCAGAAGGTAAGATTTGAACAGTCTTAACAGAAGATAGACAGGAAGAAGCCAAGGTGGAGAGAGAGAGCTATCTAAGCATGGTGGATAGCCAGTATAAGGCAGGGAGACAGGACTTGGAGGCCATCAACACTAGATTGGATTAAGTGAGGAAGTAGGAAGGGGACAGATCATAAAGAACTTAAATGCCAAGTAGAGTCGTTTACATCTTATCCTAGAGCTTACTGTGTAGGGAGCTGATTTGGTCAGTTATGCTTTAGGAAGATCACTTTGACATCTAGTCTAGAGGACAGATGATGAAGGCATCAACTAGGGTGGTGGCTATGACAGTAAAGAAAAGGCAGTTTACATATGAGGTGCTGAGAAGGTAGAAACAACGTTTGCAATGGATTGGATATGGTGAGAGTGAGTAAGGAGTTAAGGATGACATTGAAGATAAGAGCTGAGGAGACTGGAAGGGTGCTGATACCCTTGACAGCAATTAAGAAGTTGGGAAGAGGAGAGAGGTTTTTTCCGAAAAGATTAAGTCCTGTTTTGGACATGTCAAGTTTCAGATGCTTTTGAGACTTCTGATTTGAGATTCCCAAAATGAGGTCGCTGATACAGGACTTGCGTAGCTCAAGAGATAGACTTAGACTGAGGATGTAGATTGGGAGATATAGCCATAGAGATGATAGTGGAACCCATGGTAGCTGATGAGATCTCCAGGTGAGAGTGAAGGAAAAGAGAAGAGGGCCTGAGACAGAGCTTTGGGGAACACTCACAGTGAGTGTGAACTGGATGAAGATCCAACAAATGAGACAAAGAGAGAATGGTCAAGCAGATAGGAGAGCTCAACTCATGTGAATACTATTCATTCTTGTTGGCTATTTGCCTAGAGCAGTGTCAGGGACATGCTTCCAATATTGTCAATACAGATAGGTGCAGAGAATGCCACCAGTCATCAACACATGGTCATTAATGTTGGTGGTTTGAATCTCCCTTCTAGCTGAGCTTTATGCATACGCTAAAATGTGTAATAATGAACATTTGTTTTAAAAGAGACTCATACCACCGTCAATCAAATACTTCATACCCTGGGGGTTATTTGAGAAGGCTTCCATGTTAGCTGTTGTCCAGTTGTTTCTGACTCTTTGTGACCCCATTTGGGGCTTTCTTGACAAAGATAATGGAGTGGTTTGCCATTTCCTTCTCCATCTCATTTTCCAGACGAGGAAACTGAGGCAGACAGGGTTAAGTAACTTGCCAAAGGTCACACAGCTAGTAAGTGTCTGAGGCCAATTTTGAACTCAGGAAAATGTCTTCCTTGAGGTTTATGGTATCTCGCTATCCGAATATAAGCTACCAAGTCTTATAGCTTGCTAGACTGAAGTTTGTGCAGTGCTAAGATTTTGAAAGTCTACCAAATGTTATCCTGAATTTTAGTCTTTATTTTTTAGGCCCTTTGGTTTGAAGATTTTTGTGATCTAGATTAGTTTGGAAAGCTAGACCAATTGAGTATGGAAGCACATCTCACTGCCTTTCATCATATGGGAATTTGCAGGTCATTACTCCTTAACAGAGTCTGGAATTGATAAAGACCCCTCCTGATCTTTCTTTCCCACAGATTCTATTTTATTATTAGATGACTCCCCCCTCACTTTCAATACAACCCTGCAGCCATAATAAATATTATATAGTTGCATCTCAGAACTAATACTAGTCCTAGCTACCTTTTGAATCATTCAGTCCAATTTTGTTGCTATTTGGTTTCCTTGGGCTTTGGTCATTTGCGAAAATATAAACGGAAATCTTCATGGAAAATTACAGAGGTTACTTGCTTGAAATTTCCTTAGCCAAGATGAGTTACTTTCGTAATATCCTTTTTCATCTCTAATCATAGCGATGGATTCCTATTGAACTTAGAGCCATCAGAATTTGAGAAAGTGGGCTTTAATGGCTCCTCTGACATCCCTGGAGAATGTCAGATTATTTATTACATCTAAGCAGAAGCTTATAATAAGCCTCAAGGTATGTTTCTTTTGCAAACTTTTTATTCAGATACACAATCCCCTGTGGTGTTAAAAGGAGTTTGCACTTTGAGGGGAAATTGGTCTCCAGGGGGTTTAGTTTCACAGTCTCTCTGGCACTCTCTTTTGAAAACAGGACCCTCCAGGTGATTTTCATTTTTTGATAGTGGAGATTTAAATTTAAATATATTAGTGATAGAAAGTTTGGTCCTTATAGCTGGAATACTGATGATACTAATGGTGATTATTGAGCTGAAATTAATGATGATAATTGATGATTTTATAGGTGGGGTTGTGATCATCACTGATGTAGCTTGCATTCCTTCCAAGCTTTCTCATCCTTTGTGATTTTTGACTGTGTTTTCCTATAGGCCTCATAGAGGCTTTCTAATATGGTGAAAAGAGTGCTTTGTGACTATGGGGCAAGCCTCTGGCCCTCAGTTTCCTCATCTGTAAAATAAATGGTAATGTAGTGCCTACTTGCAGCATTGTTGTTCCAGCATCTTAGGGGTAGGGGTCGGTGTTCCACTTGGGCTGTCCGTAGGTTCAGTTTCCCCAGGAGTTTGTTGTTGCTTTGGTTGTTGGAAGGAGATCAGTGAGGGTCCTACTATTTAAACGAACATTTGCAGCCAGTCCCCAACTCTATGAACCATTTCCCAGTTTCTGCCATTCTGGCCATTGTTGTTTTGGAACAAAAAGAGGAGTGAACAGGGCTGAAAGCCATTTTGTAATTTTGTCCGTTTTGTAGGTTGCTGTGGCCAAAAATATTCCCTGTTTGGTAGTCAGCTTTCCGATAAGGAATCTCTTCGTGTTTAGCATCTCTTGTCCAAAACCCATTGGAAGTCTTACCAAGTCTTGCGAGAGCTTGTGCAGTACTGGCAAAACCTTGGAAAATGTGGGGTTTCCGGGAGGACTTTAGTGGATCTTTAATAGTTATTGTTATGCACCATATTCTCATTAGTAATTTCCTTTTAGAGGGTACACAATATTTATAAATATCATCTCAGGTGGCTGTTGTTTTTCTCTTTTGAAAGATGGGAAATAATTATCATTATAATAGCTCTCATTACATAACTACTATCATATATATATATATATATACATACATACACACACAAATATATAATATATATGTCTGTCTTTTTGGAGGGGGGAAGGTAGGGCAATTGGGCTTAAGTGGCTTGCCCAAGGAAATATATATGTTTTTACAAAAGCACCATAGAATGCTTTAAGATTGGTAAAATGTGTTCCATGTATTATCTCATTTGATCCACACAATAGCTCTGGACGGTTGAAATGGAAACAGAGAGTGGTTACGTGCTTTTTCCTCATGACTGATAACTAGGAACAGAAGGATTTCTTCTTGTCCAGTGCTGGGGGTATCATTTAGTGAACCTCAGTGTTCCACAGCCACGTGTATAACATTCACTTCATTTCTTGCTTTGGAGTAGAGTGGGAGAACGTTGCTGATGCATTGGGAAAGAAGGGAGGGAACGAGCATTTATAAGACACCTTCTACATACCAGGCACCATGGCAGGTGCTTTACAAATGCTGTCTCATTTGATTGTCACAGCATCCTGGGAGGGGGGAGTAGTTTTATTATCCCCATTTTATAGTTGAGGAAGTAGAGGCAGACAGTGGCTTAGTGACTTTTCCAACTAGTGTTTGAGGCCAGATTTGAACTCACTTCCCTGTGCTCTCTCTATACAGTGTTCCACCTAGCTATAATACCACTCATTATACCAACAACATTCATTAAGACTATCCTGCAGTGCTCCATTATGGAGTTGAAGTGACCCTAAGGTCTCAGAGACTTCCGGAATAAAGCACAAGTTTCTGACAGAACCTGTCCTAACGATGAAAGGTTTGGGTATGAGCCTTGTCGTGTGTCTGTTGCCTCAGGATAGGACACATTCAGAGAGTCTGGAGATGCTAGTGAGTCTTTCTGACTTCCAGGCCTCCTGGACTCCATCCCCTGTACTATGACCTACCTGCCTCGGTGAACATGAACACAGAGAGACTCACTACAGCAGGCTTGGCCACCAGATATGGTATTTTGGGTCATAGCAACTCTTTAATTATCTATTAAGGTTGTAGTCTTCATAACTAGAATGTCTTGGAATAGTATTCATGTTTTTTAAAAATTATTTTTATTTCAATAAATATTTCCCAATTACATGTAAAAGAATTTTTAACCATCATTTAATAAAAAGTAATACTGAGTTCCAAATTCTCTTTTGTTCTCTACCTTCTCTCCTCATTGAGGAGCAAGCACTTTGATTTCTGTGCTACATGTGAGGTCATGCCAAACATTTCCATATTAGCCATGTTGCAAAATAAAACACAAACCAAAGAAAACAACAAAAACAAAAAAGTGAAAAAAGAGTGCTTCAGTCCGTGCTCAGAGTTCGTCGGTCCTCCCATCGAGGGTCCTCTGGGATTGTCTCGCGTTATTGTCTTGATCAGAGCAGTTGAGTCTTTCACAGTTGATCATCCTTGTGATATTGTAGTCACTGTGTGCAATATTCTTCTGGTTCTGTTCATTTCACTTTGTTCACATATATGTCCTCCCAGCTTTTTCTGAAATCATCCTGCTTATCATTTCTTATAGAACAATAGCATTCTAACAATCATACACCATAACTTGTTTAGTCATTCCCCAACTGATGGATATCCCCTCAGTTTCCAATTCCAAAAGAACTGCTATAATTATTTTTTGTACAAATGGGTCATTTGCCCTTTTCCTTGATCTCTTTGGAATATACAGACCTGGTAGTGGCACTGCGGAATCAAAGGGTATACCCAGTTTTATAGCTCTTTGGTTGTAGTTCCAAATTGTTTTCCAGAATGGTTGGATCAGTTCACAACTCCACCAACAATGAATTAGTGTTCCAATTTTTCCACATCCCCTCCATCATGTCATTTCCCTTTTCTGTCATCTTAGCCATCCATCTGATAGGTGTGAGGTGCTATCTCGGAGTTGCTTTAACTTGAATTTCTCTCATCAGGAGCGATTTAGAGCATTTTTTCATGTAAGTATTGATAGCTTTGATTTCTTCTTCTGAAAACTGCCTATTCATATCCTTTGACCATTTATCAACTAGAGAATGGGCTTCGTTACATAAATTTGGCTCAGTTTCCTATGTGTTTGAGAAATGATGCTTTTCTCCGAGAAACTTGTGACAAATTCCCCCTCTCCCAGTTTTCTGTTTTACTTTTAATTTTGACTGCGTTAATTTTGACTGAAAAAAACCTTTTAATTTCTTGTAATCAAAATAATCTGTTTTGCTTCTGGTAATCTCCTCTGTCTCTTGTTTGGTCATAAAGTCTTCCTTTATGCATAGAGCTGACAGGAGTATTTTTTATGCTCCCCTAATTTGCTGACGCTTATTATCCTTCATGTCTAAGTCATTTATCCATTTTGACCTTATCTTGTATATTCTGCTTTTCCCAGTGATGTTTGTCAGACACTGAATTTCTGTCCCGAAAGCTCAGATCTTGGGGCTTATCAAACATTGAATTGCTGTGGTCACTCCCTACTGTGTATTATGTACCCCCAGCGCCGGGCTGTATCGGTGACCACTGCTTTGTGACATGGTGTGCAATCAGGAACTACTGGGCTGCCTCTCTCAACATTTTTAATTGATTCCTTTGATATTCTTGACCTTTAGTTCTTTCAGATTAATTTAGTTACCATTTTTTTCTAGTTCTAAAAAAATAATTGTATGGTAGTTTGATGGGTATGACTCTGAATAAGTAGATCAATTTATGTGGAATTGTCATTTTTCTTATATTGGCTTGGCCCATCTGAGAACTTGATATTTCTCCAATTATTTAGATCTGTATTTCTGCAAAAAGTGTTTTGTAACTGTTTTCATATAATCCTTAGATCTGTTTTGATAGGTAGACTCCAAGATATTTTATATTGTCTGCAGTTATTTTAAATGTAATTTCTCTATCTCTTGCTTCTGGGTTTTATTGGAAGTGTACAAAAATGTTGATGATTTATGTGGACTTTTTTTCAATCCTGCAGCTTTGTTGAAGTTGCCAGCTAGTTATTTTAGTTGATTTTCTAGGGTCTCTGAAGAATGATACTTTTATGGGTGGAGCCAAGATGGTGGGAAATTGCCTGAGCTCTCCCCAGTTTCCCTAGGAAATGATGTTAAGTGAAGCCACTAAAAGAATTCTGGAGCAACAGAATCCACTAAGAGAGGGAGTGAAATGATTTTCTAGACCAAGATAACTTAGAAGGACTTCAGGAAAGGTCTGTCTCACTTGGATAAAAGGAGAGTGTAGTCCAGCACAGGTGATGTCCAGACAAACCAGCAGGAAGCCTTTAGCCACAGCACAGATCAGCAACCAAGGACCCTGTGGTCCAGGTTCATCAGGCCAGTGGGACAGTAGGCCAGCTGTGAGGCCTCCACCCTGTAATAGTAATCTGTTTAGCAGGATACTTAGCACTTAGTACTAAGTGCTAAGTGTGGAAGGGGCAAACTCTGTCCCACTGTAAGAAGGCATGAACTCCCCTGTTGATGTGGAAGAAGGGGATTGGCTGAGGTGTGTATAT
>CM053583.1:27167250-27206033 GCA_028627135.1 Pseudochirops cupreus | reverse complement strand
TTTTTTTTTTCATACAACCTTCTTTTCCGACCCTTTACAAAAACGCTCTGTAGTCATAGCTAGACTACCCTGTGCAATCCTGGCCACCAGGTTCCAATAGAGAGAAAGAAAACGTAAACTAACACACTGAAAGAAAGAAGCCTTCCTGGAACTGAGGGAGAAGAAGGACGTTCACAAAAACATGAAGAAGGTGAATATGGCTTCTAAATCTGGAAAAAGTAAAAATTAAAGTTGTCCTTTGAAGCAGGTGGTTTTAAGACCACAAAAAAGTGCTTTCATTTTCTATTCCAGGTTACTAACACAGTAGAACTCATCCTCTGAGCAGAAGTACAACTGTAAATTAATCAATGGGTTCACGAGAATATCCGGAGCATGAGAGAGCCCTCAGAGACTTTGGAGGGAGTCTAGGGGGCGCCCATAAATGCTGGAGATCCACATTTTAGAGCAGAGTAAGAACTTCTTTGTTTCTGGCCTGGCCCCCTGGCTAGTGGGGCCTTTGCATTTTTCTCAGAATAAAGCTTTAAAATACATAAGATACATTACATGGGATTACAAAGGAGGACAATTACATTGTAAAAATTAATTTTTTTAAGAAACAAGTTCATGGACTTAAGTTTAAGAAGTCTAGCTTTAGGAGACAACTATGTGAGAATACAACATTTTGCAATCCCAACTAGTTGATCAGAGAGCCCTTTATTAAGCTCCTAGTATGAGCCAGGAACCAAATGAGGCATCGAGAATTCAGACACAGATGAAACGGACCGTATGCCCAAAGAGCCCACAATCTCCTGGGGAAGACAGATCCATGTGTAAAACAACACATACAAGTATACACGACATACACACAAAAGAAAGGCCAGACAAAGGTAGAAGGAAGGCGCTTATAGCCAGGGCAAAAATCAGGAAAGGTTTAATGGAGAAGGCGGGACGGAGCTAAGCTTTTGAAGGGAACTAGGGACTGCAAGAGGCAGAGGTGAGGAGGGAGAGCATGTGAGCCACGGAGGACGGCTGTGCAAAGTCCTGGTGATGGGAGCCAGAGCGTGGCATGTGAGGGACATGGTGAAACAGAAAGGACGCACAGGTTAAGTGTCAGATCTGAGATCAAATCACAGTTCTGACACTTAGGGCCATGTGAACAGATGCAATGTCCCCTCTTCTACCCCTCAGTTAATCAGCTGTCACTCTTACAGAGCCTTCCTTCCAAGGCTGTTGTAAAGAAGAGGTCTGACCAGAACAGGGCTGGGCAGGCCCATCCAGGAGCAGCCCCGACTCCCCTTGTCATCCATCACAGTATCTGCTGGACCCCAGTCTTAGCTCACATCTGGACTACCATTTGCTGAGATGTGATCTCACTCACCCTCCCCTGACCACTGGGAGAGAGGCAGATGCCATGACTATCTGGCTTCCACACTACATACCTGAAACAGAGTTTCTGACCAGACTGACCAGTTACCAAGCACAAGTCTTTTGATTTCTGTTTCACCTATGAGAAAGCTGAGGCTCAAGGGCAATCCCTGGCTCTCCAGCTCAGGTGTCCTGACTGAGTGCACAGAAAAATGAAGGTGCCCATAGCATTACCTGCTCTTCCTCTGGAGGCTGTGCTACAGGACGGAGAGAAAGGTGCTCATTCCTGACGGGCTGACTGAGAGGATACACACCCCCAGCAAAGCTATTTCCTGAAGAGTCTCTTCCAGGCATTCTGTTCTTTCTCATGTGATGATCTGGAAAGATGAATGATTTTACATTAGAAACCCCCTCTAGGCCCCATTTACAAGCAATTCTTTCATTACGCAGCACCTTTCTTTCAAACATTTCCAACTGCGTGATAAGCGTATCACTTATGGGATCTACTGAACAGATAAGGAAATAAAAATATGTGAAGAGTTTGCTTGCTCTTGTCACAAGGAAACAACATAACTAAACTTCTCTCCCAGGATAAGAAAGGAGAAAGCATGATCCCTTCCTGTAAGCAAGACCTCATTGCATATGTGCCAGGGAAAGTTGTTCAGCACATTTGCAGGATGTCGTCCAAGCAAAATGACTCAAAGGCCTCCCATACCAGTATGCCCATGCTTCCAGGCCTCTATAGTAACAAATGTGTACGTGACCTAGATTTCCCTTCTCCAGATGTCAACGTAACATCTGTACTGACTGAAACAGGATCTCCGACTAGGGGATCACAGAGTCGTTGAAGAATTAAAATACAAGTCCACTGTAGAAGTAGAAATCAGTATCAGGAACTGCTGGAAATTGAACAGCATGATCCAAAGGTAGCCAAACAGTGGTTGATAGGCCACTGACAGTCATCTACAGCGACAGTTCTCCAGGGGTCTGGAAGTGACTCCCAACTCTTACCAAACATTACTGTTAACAAGTCTTCTAAGAGAAATTTAAAGGGACAACACTATTTGGTCATTTGGCCATGGTTGGCAAGATGAACCTTTTTTTTTATATGGACACTAAGTGAATCTGCACGATCCCTTATGAAGGGATAATGCAAACTATCTCAATATCAGTCGACTTTTGGTACGTGTGTTGCCAAAGAGAATACGACACAAATATTTAATCTGGTAACACAACTGGGAGGGGAACCATGACTTAAAGAACCCACTTACCTAATGCAATGACTACAGATTTTTACTTGAACCAATTCATTCCCAAATCGGACTCTTCAAGGAACTTTTTGGTGTAAAGAAAGTTGAGAATTGCTGGAATAAAGGACATGCATTTTCTCAAACTGAATGCAACCCTCGCCCAGCACCAGATGAATAAGGACAAAAATAATTAATGATAAGAATAATGACACAATAGAGACCTGGCCCAGAGCTGTTTTATCAAAACTTCCTAAGATGAGAATCAACAGGGTGGAATGGAAATTGAGAACTTAGGCCCAAATGTGGGCTCTCCCTTGCTACCTGTGTGATTCAAATCAAGCTCTTTTATCAATTCTCATTTATAAAACGAAGTGGCTGCACCAAACGATCTCTCAGGTCCTTCTAGTTCTAAATCCATCTTCCTATTATCCTAACAGATCACACTGACAGAACAATATAAGATTACAAGATACTTTCTTCTCAATTAGCCTGTGATATGTAGTGCAAATAATTTATTCCCATTCTACAGATTAAGGGAACTATGGATAGAGTGCCAGAGTTAAAGTCAGGAAGACTTGAGTTCAAATCCAGTCACAGACACTTACCAGCTGTGACCCTGGGCCAGTCACCTAACCATGTTTGTCTTAATTTCCTCATCTCTAAAATGAGCTGGAGAAGGAAATGGCAAACCACTCCAGTATCTTTGCCAAGAAAATCCCCTAAACAGATCACAAAGAGTCAGACACAACTGAAGATGACTAAACAACAAAAAGTGAGGAAACTGAGGCTCAGAGTGACATGGCCAGGGTCAGCCAGCTTGCAATGTCAAAAGCAAGACTCAACACTAGGTCTTCTGACTCCAAGTCCAATATTCTTAGCACCACCCCATGCAACCGCCTATAGGAAAAGGCCTTTCTGTTTAACCATGTTCATTATATCACCTTGTGAGTTTATTCTAAGACTACATCTCTTCAATGAATTCTTCAAAATTTCCATACAATTTGTCACTAGAGAACCACTAACCTACGGTATTTCTTTTGTAAAGGGTCTGAATTATATTACAGATGGTTAATTCTGAAGGGAAAACCCAAACGCCCTCTAGTTTTTCCCATTTATTTAGACAAACAAAGGAAAGGGCGCATATACTATCATGCAGCATTCTTCCCATAGTAGATGTTGGGCAAAGGAAGTTACACCACAGAGTTGGACAATCTCAGTGGGTAATGGACTTTCCCAATCATTTCTGTCCTACTGACCCCAACAGTACGGGACAGGAGACAGGGGGATGGGGACATGAAGGGTACCAACCTGATGTGTATCATTAGACTTTCAGAGACAAAGTTTCAAAAAGTTCAAGAAAATATAGTCATGGCACTCTGACCTGACGCTATAAAAGGGAAGCTGGCTTAGAGGAATTGAAGACTCAGGAACGAAATTCTGACAATCTAATCTCCAATGATTCTGAAAGATAAGGGGGAAATATACACAGCTACTGAAGAGGGTAGATTTTCCTAATGAGTTCATGTTATTAACGGACACATGCAAAAAAAGAAATTGAGACAAGTACCATAAAAAAAGAAGTTTTGTTTTTTGGGTTTTGTTGGGCCTTTTTTGTTTATTTTTACCATGTTAGGGATAAGAAGAAGTATTTACAGGGGTGGAGGAGTAGAGGTAGTGATTGTAACAGATGACAAAGAAAATCTCCCCCAAAGTCTTCAAACAAAGGATTGGTGGCCACTCCTCCATGATGCTGCAGAACACTTTCTTGGTCAGATATAGGTTAGACTAGACAACCTCTGGAATCACTTCCACCTCACCGATCTTTGATTTTGTTAAGCAGAAATACTCAATTCTTTTTTCTATTTTCTCCATCAAGGAGAGTGACTCTCCTGACTGCAAGAGATGGAATAAAAGGAGGCAAAGGAGAACTGAAATCAAAGAGAAGCAAAGAAAGAATAAGGAGTCACCTGGCTGAAATAAATGAACTCCATTCCTCTGACCCAGAGGAAGTCCATTCACCCCTTAACGGAGCTGGAGAATGTGACTGCTAAACTGATATTAATGATTTTCAGGACTTAGGGGTGTGTGAGATGAAAGAGTTCAGAGTCTGAATCTGAGGTCAGAAAAGGTCTTTATTCTTTCTCATGAGAAAGGACTCTGCCCCTGTCCCTCACGTGGCGTCTGCAGGGAGAAAGCACAGGTGGAAGCCAGCGCATGGTTATATAACCTTCTAATGCAGAAACCCAACCCCCCAACTGGCCTTCACTCTCATTGGTAGAGAGGCTGGCCCACAACCTAAGCGGGGGAATCTCTCTGAGACAAAGGACCCAGAAACATGTGGGTGTCCAATGAAAACAGTCTTAACCTTATTTGGCATATCTTGTGCTGAGGTGGCACTGGGGAGGGTCTCTCCACTGCGCTAAGCCCCAGATTCCTGGAAGGTCAGGTGACCTCTAAACCTATGCCTAGTGAATACTGAAGCCATTCTAAATTTGATTTTTCAGAATGGGGAAACTTCACCATAAATTATCCCTCACAGGGGGAAAGAGCAGTACCTCATAAATGAAGATGGGCAAATGTTGCCTTGATTTTCAAAAAAGAGAAGAGAATATTCTTTGAATAATGTGGAAATATGTTTAATATGATTGTACATACAAAGCCTCTATCAGATTACATGCTGTCTTGGGGATGGGGAGTGGAAGGAGGAGAAGAAAATTTAGAACTCAAAATCTTATAGAAGTAAATGTTGAAAACTAAAAACATATTTTTTTAAAAAAGAGAAGATAGTATATTCTTCAAATTACGTAAAACAGTTTAACTTCAACTGGCAAATTCCAAGAGCAAATTACTGATAGGTGATTATTTGGAAAGGTAAAGAATGATCAAAGATAGCTAGATACGTTTTGTCTATTTTCCTATTTATCTTGGGTATCAATCCTTTGCCCACAACAGGGGGTCTGCAAACTACTGGCCAAGGGATAAATCCAGCCCCCTTTCTTGTTTTTGTATAACATTCCAAGCTAAGAATAAAACCATTCCTAGTATATTAGGTGAACAAAAACAAAACAGGCAGTGGGCAAGATTTGGCCCAATTTGGCTACTGGGCTGGAATTTGCTGACTGCTAACGTAAAGCCCAGAACAGACTTTTTCCTCTGGCATTTAGGTCCTGTGCATTTTGGCTCCAACCTACCCTTCTGTTCTTATTTCACATACTAAATGCATTTATTCTATGTGATACAACCAAATTGGCTCAGTAGCTATTTGCAGATCTTCCTTCTCTCTCACACCTCCTTACATTTATGAATACATATGTTCTCTCTACATCTCTGCTACTGAAATCCCTAGTTTCAAGGCTCAGGTCATGCATCACTTCCTCCATTAGGTGTGCCCTGATCCCATCAGAAAAAAAAAGTGCTCTCTGCCTCCTCAAATTTCCTCAAAGTACTGCAGGTCTATATCTTTTGTCTTTTTCACAATCTACCTTGTATCATTCAATTCAATTCAACAAATCTTTATCAAGCACTTATTTTATGTAAACCTCTGTGCTAGTCTTGATGGTTTTGTGATTGCTGATGACAGTGCAATTAACAATAAAAAAAAATAAAAGACAAAAGGACAGGGGAAAGGAGAAAAAAGGGACTAGAGGCAAAAAGACCAATAGGAAGTAATTGCAATTGTCAAGACAAGATTGAGTGATAGGACACCCAGTATTGGGAGTTTCTCCCTCTTATTCTGACCTGGGCAACCAGATCAAGTCATTGAAAAGAGGTATCTCCTGACCGGATTTCTCTTTCGCAAAATGGAGAGGTTGGACTATATGATAACTAAAGTCCTATGATACTTTATGTACAAGGGCCTGAACTGGTGTAGGGGCCATGTGAGAGGTGAGGAATGGGTAACTAAGACATCCCAGAGGGAGAAACGAAGGATTTGGGGTCTGATTCAATATGGAAGGTGAAGGAAAGGAAGGAGGCGATGATATTTTCTGTTCAGTTCATTTGGTTTGATTTTTATGTCCCTCTTACCATGAAGAAAACATCTAAAGTTTACAATTTCTTCACTTCAAGGACCTATATTCAGCTAGCAGACATAACTTTTACTTTTAACATCAAAATATAATACAATTTAATAAACCACTGTTTGGACATTCAGAGCCGCGAATGTCCCTTTCCGTCCCATTCCTAAAGACACTGATCAGAAGTGCTACTGGCCCAGCAGCCCCTCAGTGTCAGTGTCAGGCCCTCAGTGTCAGCCCCTCAGTGTCAGTGTCAGCCCCTCAGTGTCAGCCCCTCAGCGTTAGCCCCTCAGCGTCAGCCCCTCAGCGTCAGTGTCAGCCCCTCAGTGTCAGTGTCAGCCCCTCAGCGTCAGCCCCTCAGCGTCAGTGTCAGCCCCTCAGCGTCAGTGTCAGCCCCTCAGCGTCAGTGTCAGCCCCTCAGTCACATATTCAGAAGATCACAAGTTGGTATTTTGAGATCTGACATGAAAAATTATATGAAAAATTATTAACTGGTAAAAATTCACTTGTAAACAACAAAATCTCAAATAGAGAATCTGGGGAAACTCACCGCTGCTAAAATCAGACTGGGTATCTGTTGCTAAAAGCACCATAACACCTAGAAACGCAACGCACAGGCCTCCTAATGCATATACTGAGTGTTTCAGTATCACTGTGATGGATTCCTTACAATTACAAGAGAAATCATCTCCTTATAAGTTTTCACAACTGCCGAGGCTCATAGTCCTTACTAGTCAAACTTCCCATTGACTCCCAACAAATGCTGTGCCACATTCCCACCAGCCTGTGTGTTGAGTTCAGAAGGAGTTACATCTATACCAGCACACACTGACGCAAGATGTATCATGAACTTGGAAATCTCACTGATTGGCTATTATAATTGGGCGTTTTCATAAAAGACACCATGTATTATTTAGAGGTGGATGTGTTTCACTCCTTTATACCTTACTTCTAGTACAACCAGTCAGCATAAATATATTAGATGCCCTCTTCACTAAACCCACCTGGTGACCCCACCTAGTGCCATAAATTGAGTTGTGTATATTCTTGCATAGGGATCTCAAATTTCTATATACCCAGCTCAGTTAGGTTGATACAGTGGATAGAGATGGGCCTAAAGTCAGGAAGATGTAAATTCAAATCTAGTCTCAGACATTTAGTAGGTATGTGACCCTGGGCAAGTCACTTCACCCAGCTTGTCTCAGTTTCCTCATCTTTAAAATAAGCTGGAGAAGGAAATGGCAAATCATTCCAGTATGTTTACCAAAGAAACACCAAATGGGGTCACAAAGAGTCAGAAATGGCTGAAAAATGACTGCACAACACAAAAACCTCCCTTCTAAATTGCATCTTTAAGTACCTACTACACATCTCTCTTCTACCTGGATGTTCCCCCAGCATCTCAAATTTATCATGGGGTGAATGGGAAGGATACCTAACCCAGAGTGAAAGGATCTGGAGTCGAATCCCACCAGGGATGAGGGACCAGATCTCTCCAAGCCTTAGCTGCCTCAACTGTAAAATGAAGGAATCACAGATCAGGTCCAACCCTTTTGTTTTACATCAGAGTAACTGGGGCTCAAAAACTCTAAATGACTTACACAGGCTCACACTACCATTAAATGGCCCAGGCAACATCTGAACTCTGGCCTTCCTGATTCCAAATCCAGCTTTCTCTCCATGGTTCTATCTGCCTCAATGGGGCTGGACCAGATGGCTTCTGAGGCCTCATCCAGCTCTAAATCTCTAGTCGCATGTTCCAATGTCTAAAATTTAACTAATCCACCCCCAGTTTCCCTTCAAACTTTCCTGTTTCTGCTGAAGCCAATAAGCTCAAAGCAATCCTTGACTCTTTCCCTCTCCCTCTTTCCCCAGAGCTGCCAATTCCACATATGCAACCTCTCCCATCTGCCCTCATTGTCTCCTGACTGGATTAGTTTACTGTTTCCTAAGGAGTCTCTCTAAATCATTTCCCTACCTCCTTCACTCAATCCTCCACACAGCTATCAAAATTATCAGCCTAATAAGGCATAGTTCTGACCATGTGGTCTCCCTGCCCAAAAACCTCCAAGAGCTCCCAACTGACTCTAAGACTAAGAAAACAAACAATCCTCCTCAGCCTCACATGCATGGCCTTCCAGAGTCTGGCTCCAACTTCCTCTGCAGCCTTGCTTCATAGTATACTTCTTCACAGACTCTCCATTCCAGAAAAACCAGGATGCTGGCTGTTCCCCAAACTCACTGTTGGGTCTTCCACCTTCATGGATTTGCCCCAGTCTTTGTCCATACCTCCCTCATCTCCCCCCTCAGAATTGTTATCTTCCTTCAAGGCTCAGCTCAGGTGTTACTTCCCACACAAAGCTTCTCCTGATCACCCCAGGGAAGATAGTGGCCTCTACATCCAAGAATTAACCATGTACATGTTATATCCATCCTTGACTCTACAAAGTTTTATCAGCAACAGTTTTATAAAGTATAGCTAAGGACAGGGACAGGACCTAGGAGTACACTGGTCAGGGAATTTGGGGTGAGGAATTTCTACTTTCAATCAATTTACATCTTCTCTGCAACTTGGAGTCTTAGAGAGCTGCCTACCTTAGCAATGAGAATGTGTGACTTAACCAGGGTCACACAGCCAGGGTATATCTGAGGTAGGGCTTGAACCCAGGTATTCCTAGCTCTGAGGCCAGCTCTATTCTACTCATTTACTCTATCCTGTCTCTCCAGAATTTTCTCTAAAATTTCTTAGCCACTCATCTACTATTCCCTTTTATAAGCAGATCAAAAGCAACACCATGGAAAGGAAATATCCCACTCTCTCTCTGTCTCTCTTTTCTTTCTGTTTTCTCTCTCCTCCTCCTCCTCCTTCTTTTTCTTCTTTTTCTTCTTCTTCTTCTTCTCTCTCTCTGTCTCTCTCTCCCTCTCTCTCCTCCTCCTCCTCTTCTAAGGTTTGGACAGTTATAAAGGGAAAACTTTAGAAGGCAGCACTCTACACCTCTCAAATTCAGAAAAGTTCTTGCTATAGCTTTTCTTTACTTTTGTTTATATTTTTAGCAAAAATAAAAGAGAGAAAACTTTCTTTTCCAGCCTACTAATGTTGAAAATGGCCAATGTGGGCAGAGCCTAGAATCCTAGACTTGGTGGCCCAATGCTATGATTAGGCAGCCAGTTTACACAGCTATATGCATGTGGTAATCTAAATTTGCTACTAGTGTTCCTATCATCCCCTTTCTGTTTCTATTTTTCATCAGAGTCCTTTCCCACCCTTTCATCTCATCCCTAATGTTTCTTGCTTTGAAATAAGTGTCAGACAGAATGCACTTTATAAATCTAACAGCAATATTTCAGAGAACAAGGAGGTTACTGAGACCTGAAAGAGCTTTTCTTTGGGCATTTCTGAGTCAAAACTTCAATATAGATGAAACAAAAGTTTTTCTAAAGGTTTTAAAAGGTTTCATTATTCTGCAGCAATGGAATTTCAATTTCCTTTTGATACCGAACCGGCAAGCTTCCAAGAGATTGCCCTTACAAGACCACCATTGCAACCAGTATCTAATTTCAGATCTAAGAAAAAAGGTTACATTCCTCGAAAAGGTTGAAGCTATTGATTCCTTGAAAAATTAGAAACTAACCATAGCCTGATTATGTATTTTCCAGAAAGCAGGGGTATTTTTGAGAGAAGTAGAGCAAATTCCCTCGATTCTGGTAGAAAAGCCTTTTAACCCTAATAGATGGGCATACAAAGCAGACAACTTTCAATATGGATGGGTGGGGCCACCAGTATTCAAAAGCTCAGTTTGCTAAAATCTAGACAACCATCATTTAGGGCACGTGACCAGAGCCTATCAGAAACTTCGGCACAATTGCTCAGCAGTAGTCACTATCACATATTTCAAACACATCTTCTCAGTGAGGTGACACTGGATTTATTGCTATAAGAAAAAAATCATGAGGAAAAAATTCTGTGCAACCCTAGGGAGTTTGCAAAAATCTTGCTGCAAAGAGAATAAGGGATAAGTCCTCGTGCCCATATCAAGGTTAGACGCTATTGAGAGTCAGAGGTTGCTTGTACTCTCACATTCTCGGCCAGGGGCAACATCCTCCAGGACAGTCATGTCTGCTTTGGCTTTGTCCATTGAGGCAAATTTCCTTCATTGTTCCTTGATCACAGACCCCTTGGTAACTAGCCTTCCCCAAGGCGGTGGTTGCTGGAATTACATAAGCAATTTAAAAACCAATCAATCATAAATCAGAATAAACCCAAAGAAACCAAATCCAGCAGACAAATGTCTCCCCTAAATTCCCTTTTCAGTACTCTGAATTCCAACTGTTTTATGGTCTTCATTTGAAAGGGCATGGGGAGGAGAGGATTACCTCAGTCTGGGCAGCCAGGAATAATTGTGCTTTCCCCAGGGCTAGGGGATAATTGACTCATTATTCACAGCAGCTCTCCACCTGCCAAGGCACTGCACACACAAGGTAGCCTAGAGAAGGTGTGATGGAGTCCCTAAATGAGGGGCATGAGAGCAGCAAGTTAAGAAGGGGATGAACTTTGAAATGGCTACTGGAAGTCACTTAACAGCAATATACAGTGGACAGGGGTGAGCCTGGGAAGGCTAGCTGGCAGTAAATCTGGAGGAGTGCTGAGTGAGTTCTGTGACTCATGCCACAAAGAGGTCGGCTGCGACATTTCTAAGGCTGGCAATTAAGAAGACTACATCCACCTGGGTAATTCTCCTTTTCTCTAGAGACCACAGAAGGCTTACTCTGCCTCTCCTTTGCCACCTGTACCACTGCTTTCCTTTTGCTTCTGATTTGGGATGCTCTGTGGAGGAATCCTATCCTCTCTGGCAGCACTAGAATTCCAACTGACACAGCACAGGATAATGGCCACCACCACTGGGGCTGGGACAGACTCCAAACATGCCAGCCCAATTCAAACCGGACAGTCCCCTGAGGTCAGGGAGGTTTTTAACCAGGGCTTCGGGAACCTGGTCTTTTCAATATATATTTTGACAACAGTATTTCAATCTAATTGGTTTCCTTTATAATCCTATGTTATTTTATTTTATGCATTTAAAATCATTATTCTGAGAAAGGGTCCATAACCAAAAGGTTAAGAACACCTGTCTTACACTTAAGAAATGTTAAAGTCTACAGTATTATGCTTATTTGAATATGTCTTCTCTTCCTCCTACTAGGAAGACTGGAATCTCCTTAATGGCAAAGATCGTACCATATTCATCACGGTATTTCTCCCAAGTCTATTGCAATCAATCAACCAATAAGCATTTATTAAGCACCTACCACATGCCAGGCACTGTGCCAGGTGTTTGGAGTACAAACACAACAATTAAATGGTCCCTACCCTCAAGGTACTTACATTCTTGCCCTCTGGGTGACATTCACTTTCAATTCTTCAGAATCAAACAACAAGTATTTATTAAGTGCCGACCAACTGCACTGGGCACCAACAACAAAAAGAGAAAGAATGAGTCTCGGCTCCCCTTTGTCCCCAGCCCCATCTGGAAGACAGAACTATCAGCTCAGGCTACACCCTGGAAGGTGGCCCCAGAGTAAAGAGAAATAAGCACCCTTGCCCAACTTACCTCATAGTGGGGTTGTGAAGGAACAAATGAGCTAATGTGTACAGAGCAGACTGTTAGTACTCTAACACAGAGGCATAGGGAATGCTGATTCCCTACAAAGTCATCACACTCATAGATTCAGAGAGCTGGAAGACACCTTGGAGATCATGCAGTGTAACCTCCTCATTTAATAAGGGAAGTCAGGACCAAGGACAGCAAATCCCACCCAATCTCACGAGTTATTGGAAGAAGTGGGATCAGGTGGACAAAATCAAAGCCTGATTTCAGTGAGAGGGGTGACTGGCTCTTTCCTTTTAGTTGTCCACAATGATAAAAATTAAACAATCTTGGACTTGTAGCTTTCCAGACCAAAGAACACGAAACCATACTGAGTCAGGACAATGTTACCAAGCCCACCAGTCAAATCATCTATTAACTAAATGCTGGCTATGCACCTAGCACCTTGCTAGGCTCTACATTAGAAATGGAGAAGGAAGGAAAGAGAGGATTGGATACAAGAAAAATAGAAGCCATGATCCCTACCCAGAAGACCATAGAATCATGGGCACAGTTCTGCATAAGGCTTAGAGTGGAAAATTTTAGGAGAAAAAAGCAGGGTCACATGGCTCCTAAGTATCTGAGGCAAGATCTGAACTCGGTTCTTCTTGCCTCCCAAGTGCAGCCCATTATTCACTGTACCAGCTAGCTGCCTCGATATCCCTGGTTCTGGGTAGATATTGAGAGCAACTCCCACCTCTCCCCTCGGACCATATACTCTGTTATCTAGCCCCTTAATCCTGGTGGAAATAACACGGGATCTGAATCAGAGGACCTGAGACCAAATCCCAACTCTTCCTTTTAATATCTCTGCGACCTGAGACAAATTTCACTTCTCTGGATACAAATTTTCTTAGTTCTAAAAGGAGAGGACTGAACTAGATTATCTCAGAGGTTCCTTCAAGCTATGATACTCTCTGATCCCATGAGTTTCTCTCAGAGGTACTTCCAACAGAAACCAGACCATTCCTTGGACCACACATCTCCCTAGGAGACAATAATCTTTTACATATCAAGCTTCAGGTCAAAGACAGAAATAACAAAATAAAATAATAATCAAAATACATCTCTTTTCATTGCCAACATGCCTTATCATGGTAAACTATAACCTCACAGCCCTTCCAAATAAAATTTTGAGTACAATCTAGAAATGAATAGTGTAAAAGAAGAATCTTTTTGTCAAAGCATATATATATGTGTGTATATATATACATATACATATATATATATACTGACTGTCAGAAGCTACTGGGCACTATTTATAAATAATATTCATAGACAATGTAGCATAGTCCCTCCACCAGGGGCCAGTGTAGGACTATCCCTTGGTCTATCCCAGTACTTCTCAAACTTTTTGGTCTCAAGAGCCCTTTACAATCTACAACTTACTGAGGACCCCAAATGTGGGATATATCTACCAATATTTACCATATTAGAAATTAAAATGGATAAAAGTTTTTAACATTTAAGATAAGAATAATAAACCCATTACATATTAACACAAATAATATTTTCATGAAAAAATTACTGTTTTCTGGGGAAAAAAACAATGAAAAGAGAGGCACTGTGTTTTTTTATCTTTGCACATCTCTTTAATGCCCGGCTTAATAGGAAATGGCTAGATTATATGCTTCTGCAGTCAATCTGTTGTGATACAGTGTTTTTGGTTAAAATATATGAAGGAATAGCATTCACAAAGCATATAGCTGGAAAAGGGTAAAAGTATTTTAATAGACAAATAACATCTTAGTATCGTTATGAAAATAGTTTTGAGCCAGCAGTTCAAAAGTGTCATGAGGAGCTCCACCCCCACACACACACACCCAGGGTTTGCAGACCACTCTTTGAGAACGGCTATTCTATCCAATTTGGTTTTAACTATATTTCAATGAATGCAGTTTTATCACATCCACTAGAGATAATACTACATAATTTCTTAAGGTTGTATGTGCAAGATTTTCTTAAGGTTCAGCTTTAGTGTCCTTCATATCTTCTTTTATCCCATCATCTTTGTAATATTTCTCTCTCAATATCCATCACCCATTGCAAATGCGCCATGCCAAGAAGAGTTATCATATCCTGGCCAAAGCGGCCTGTTTATCTTAAGCTCTTCTCAGAGGTCACAGAATATAAACCATCATAGGATCAGAGAATTACACTTAGAAAAGATTTTAAGAGGCCACTGGATTCAATCCCATCATTTTATAGATAAGAAAACTGATTGAAAAAAGTTGTAATTTGTCCAGGGTCACATGGCTCCTAAGTATCTGAGGCAAGATCTGAACTCAGTTCTTCTTGCCTCCCAAGTGCAGCCCATTATTCACTGTACCAGCTAGCTGCCTCGATATCCCTGGTTCTGGGTAGATATTGAGAGCAACTCCCACCTCTCCCCTCGGACCATATACTCTGTTATCTAGGCCCTTAATCCTTTTGACCAGGGTTCTCACAGAGTCCTTGAATATCTTGGATAAAGTGGTACAATGTTCCTACAGATATCTATGTATGCTGATGCTAACTCTTTCAACCACATATGGATGTGGTCTTCCCTCTTGAGCACAAACCAATTCTCCTTCATTTAGGACACAATAGAAGTATTCTACACTGTTCTTAATGACCCAACTCAAACCTTTGGTAGAATGTTAAGGCAAACTCAAATAATAGACAGTAGAGATATTCATATTTCTTCCACAGAACCCCTAAGAGACATCTCATAGAAGTTTTAGTTTAAAGGAATACAGTTTGAAAAACACTCAATCATTCTTCTTGCACTTTTCAGAGCTACTGGATAATGTATTCATTCTAGAAGTATCAAAAGAGAATGAACTATTCCAAATACAGGCTTATCAGAATTATACAAAGGGTGATTGTCAGGACCCCTACCCATCAACCACAACCTTTACAAACCTAAGGGGAAAAAATGGATTTTTTTTTTTTACTTCTGACAGCTAGCATTTGGATATCTTAGAACTCTATAAGCAAGGAACAATAATTCTACAAAACCGAATAGCTAAAAGGTTGCTAAGAACTGGGTTTAAACTATCAGCAAGGATTAGATGTTTACCAAATTCAACAGAAATTTGCCTCAAACTACAGAGAGCATCACTGAATGAACAGTGAAATGAAAACAAGATTCTTAATGCACAATTCCTTAAACTCCCTGCTATAATAGTATAATTTAAGCTCCATATATAGAAAACTCAAACAAAATTATTCTTCTGTGTTCCAGAAGGCAGTAAAATTGATAAAGAACAATGGATAATGAGATCAATTTTTTTAAACTGGCAATATTTGGAATTTTCTATGCCCGGAATCCAGGTAGATTAGATAATAAACTATATGACATCGAAAATATCGGCTGAAACCATATGCTAGACATCCTCTGTTTTGCTCTTCTTGTACGCATATGGGTTTGTTTCAGACAGCTTCCTGTTTGTGTCCTTTTTTTGTTCAGTTGACCATTTCAAAGAAAATATTATTGTTCTACAGCTGAAAAGGCATTTAGCTAAAAATCATTCACATCTGAATATGTGCCCATTGGGTTGAATCACACAACATATGCTTAAAACCACTTCAGTTGCCTAGCTGAGCAATTCTCCATTTTTCCACAAAAGAAGAAAACATAATAACCATGGCTAAAAATAATTCTCAAGTGAGAAAAAAATATATACAAAAATAGCTATGTTTTATGTTGCTTCAATTGGGGAGAGAGATGAATAGACAGACAGACAGTTCAGTAGTGGTTATATGAACAGTAGTAAGGTCTGACCTATATTTTATTTAAGTTAAAATTTTCATTGGCCAGAAAAGATGCTCTCTTGCTCACTCTCTCTCTCTCCTCTCTCTCTCTCCTCTCTCTCTCTCCTCTCTCTCTCTCCTCTCTCTCTCTCTCCTCTCTCTTTCTCTTTCTCTTTCTCTTTCTCTTTCTCTTTCTCTCTCTCTCTCTCTCTCTCTCTCTCTCTCTCTCTCTCATAGATCCCTCTTTTTTCAAAAGACAGAAAGCATAATCTATAATGTGAGGACAGAATCTGGCAAGATGATTCCTAATATTTGCCTAAAACAAACAATTATATGATTCTTATAACATCTGGCTTAATTGGGAGAATGCATTTTTAAAAGTTACATATTGTAATAGCAGCACTACATTACAAACTGACAACAGAGAAGATAAATTTAGTGATTAAAACTCAAAATGTTGGAAACAATGAGATGTTTTATTTCCTTAAACAATTACATCTAAGCTATGTCAGACATAAGGAATAAATGAGTATCTATTGGACAAACTGTCATGTGAACAGTGGATATGAATTGTAACAACTGTGGCTGCAGATTTATGCCAAATTATCTGAAACAAAAGGCCTCTGTCAGCTCAAATCTGTCATAATTTAAGTGGGAAAATTCCTTTCTGCAACTGAACCAGCAGATTTTCTGTGTTTCATAAATTGTCTGATCTGTTCCCTACCAGTAGTGGTTTGGTGATGAAAAAAGAAATAAAGTAGCGAGAGAAAACTGCTTAATTACAATTTGCAGATGTTTCCCCAAAGAGAAAGAACAGGTTAATCCTGCTGATGCCATATCTTTGCATAAGAATCTTTTATAAATTAGTGCACTTCATTCGTCCCTAACTTTCTTCTCTTCAGTGTTCTCCATGATTGTTGATTTTACATTGCGATAAAGAAGTTACATACAGATAGCTCCTGAATTCATAATCAATGGAAAACTGCAAACGTTTTTTTCTTTCATTTGATTTTTTTGTGGCAATATCACAAAACACATCAATAAAAAAGCCCTGAAATGACACTGGTTCCTTTATTCCAGGCCTTGTTCAGCTTCCCTTGGGATACCAGATTCATTTAATTAGTTTTATTGAACTGTCTAGTTGCTTTTATTGGCAAACCCACTCACATGATGCCTTCTACAAATGTCTCCTGGGGTTAACACTATCCCATCAGTCTATTTCTTAAGGTAAAGTAAGTTTATTGCTGTTTGATGTGTTATTTTTTTGTGATGTTTTTTTTTTCCTGCTAAATCTCACATTTGCAATAGTGCTTCCAAAGTTGGCTTTAAAAAAAAATTATTTTTAAGGAAGTGGTAAGAAAGACACTGGCAGAGGGACTGTGAACTCAAAACACCACTTAATATTCAGCAGGGAATTAAATGGCTGATAACAACAGCCCAGAGAAGGCAGCTTGAGAGCCACCTGGAAGCGTCACACTGGTCAGTCCGTTTGTAACTTCCTCTGGTAGGCAAACCGCCAGATGCAGAGAGAGCAAAACATTGTTAAGGCTGCTATTCTCTGTCTAGCCCTAGATAGCAAACAATAGCAAAAGGGAACACAGCAAGGATTATGATTCTGGTGGCTTTTTTTTTTAATAAGGAAAAGCTGTTTTTATGCTCCACTGAAATTCCCTTCCTGCTCTGAAATTGGTAAGAGGCCCAGCTGCTTTCTTATATTATTCTCTGTGGTGTTTTTCTACAGCAGATTTCCAATTTATTCTTCAGATTGGGAAAAGCCTCTCTTTGTATCCCACAGAAGTTTAAAGATACATTTTTATGTTCAAACTCAAAACAGTTTGGGGCGTCCAAGTGAGAGAGGTCAGTTTTTAGGTATGCTGTGAAAAGAGCTAAATTTCAGCCACTTATTCAACATTCATCAAAGATCTGAGTTCCTGGTATGTACTAGGCTGGGGACCTAGGAAGCTCCAAACACAAACAGTAGTCTTAAGCTCAAGAAGACTGATGGGAAGGGGTACATTGAGGAGGAAAATAGTTTATTCTATATGGCGTGATGTGGGATGTCACCAATCTCATTCTTAATTCCTTTATCTCAAGTGTTCAAATGGAAATAGTTGAATTGCAAACCAAACCCCAATTCCAAGATTTTACACTCTTAAGGCAATGAGGAAGAAAATTCATTGTTAAAAAGTATTTCAAAATATCCCCTAAGCAAGCTGTCTCTACAACCTAAATAAAGATAAGGGTTGAACAATTACCTGGTGATCTGAGAGAAAGTAGATGGTACAATCATTAAAGAACAGGTCTATCTGAATTTCTTGCCTGCCTAGCCCCAAATCATGCAGAAACTGCTCAACTCTGACCTCTGTTTTGACAAAAAAGTTCTAACATCTAACCAGAAGGACCACCCAGCCTTACTACCCAGATACCTATGGACCACGAGACCTACCATCTACAACCTTCTGCCCCTGATTCCATTGTGTGAGGATAGAGCTCATCTAGCAACAGTCTTACTTTTCTATTTGTTATCTTTAGAGCATAGCACAGTGTTCTGCGTGTAAAATACAATAAATTCCTTTTCTTTATCATTCATTCATCAGAACAGTTCCTTAAAAACTAAGTCTGGGGAAGGCAATAAAGCAGAAGCCCATGGATTGAACCTTCATTGTTTTTTAATCAAGGAGAAAATGAAATGAACTTGTTTTTTTTAAATGCCAATGACCTGAAAATCCTAAATCCAAATCAGTTTACAAATCACTAGACAAAACAAGTTGTTTCTGAATATTCAGATACACAATAATCAGACCAAAAGTGAAATGTATTCAAAGCCTAAATCCTGAAGAAAGGTCAGAAAGGGAGGAATTCTTCTTTTTCAAGAGGGATATAATTTAAAAGAACAATAAAAATCCCAAAAGCACAATGTACTCTAGTGAAATTCGGACTAACAAAACTACTGGAAACAAAATTACACTTAAAAATCATAATCTTAACCCAAGCATAGGAAATCATATTCATAATCATGAATATAGCAAGAAATGAAAATGTCTGGATTGCACAGAAAGAACACCAAAGGAAAAAAAAAAGCTGAAAATGGGCATCATTGGGAAAAGCAGAATCTTTTAGAATCAAAAGAACTGATACTGAGAAGCAAAGAATGGATAAATTATTTAAGGGCTAATCAGAGGGGGCACAGTAGATTCATCTCTATCCCCAAACCATTGACAGATAATCAGTAAAAAAGACAACTTTTCTGGGAACTGACTTATATTTTAGGCTGAAGCATGAAATCAGTGCAACTAGCCCTCTTTGTGAAGAATGAATTGAGCGATACTGAAGCGAATATAACTGATGCAACCCTTCATGGACACCAGATGCAATAAAATGGGGTTGAAGAGATTTAATGCCAGTTTCTAAGCCACTGATTTCCTGAATATACAATTTTTCTGTGTGAGGAATATGACCAATAATTACAGTTCTGAAAGGTGGAGTGAATGCTTTCCAAATTGGGTGATGTGGTAATTCTGGTATAGACTGAAACAAAAGGAAGTTTTCTAGGATTTCCAACAGTTGAGAATAGCCACTAAGCCACATTAGAACAAAGTAGCATCAGTAGAGAGCTGCTCTGGAAAGGGCTGTCTACATTAGCATAAAAATAAATGAAAATGAGGCCAGAAATGATTATTGCCAATGAAGGCCTTTCATGGGGTCTCATAGTTCAAGCAACACTCGAGTCAATGGCTCTGTGCTGTATTTTCCGGTTCTATACTCAAGTCTGTGTGTTTGTTCTTTAAGAGTAAACATGACAAAAAAAAGATAAATTGAGAATGTTAAAATGATTTTAAAGGAAAGTGGCATTTCCAGTGACCCGGATAATCCGCAGAACTGATTGATCAACAAGTACTTATTAAGCCCCTACTGCATGTCAGGCACTAGGCAGGTTGCTGGGGATGCGAATCCTGATCATTAAGGAGCTTATGTTACATGGGGGAGACAAGAAGTGCACAGGAAATGAATGCTAAAACAATTACAAAGTAAATTTGCGGTAATTTGTGTGGGGAGGCACTAATTTGTCATTGTTTAAGATGTTTTCTGTGGCCTACAACTTTTCAAAGCCCCTTTTGTGCTTTTCTTGGCACACCCACCAGCATGGTTGGCCATTTCCTTTTCTAGCTCATTTTACAGGTGAGAACCCTGAGACGTACAGGGCTGAGTGAGTAGTGAGTGACTTGCCCAGAGTTATACAGATAAGAGGTGTCTGAGGCCGGATTGGAGCCACCTAGCTGCCCAGGGTAGATGGTGACATCTGAGCGAATAAGCCTGGAAGGAAACAAAGGATTGGGGCTGGGGGCGGAAGGGGATGCCATGCCTGGAAGGGAGACTGTACAAAGGCTCGGAGAAGGGAGATAAAATTGTTATGTATGAGGAATAAGAAGACCAGTGTGACTACATGGCAGAAAGCAGGAAGGGGGTATAAAGAGTTATAAGCCCGGCAAGGCAAGTTAGAGCCAAGTCTTTAAAGGCATCTTTAATGAAGCATTTCCACAAAGCAGTTAAGATATAAGGGAATAAACCAGTTATTTATATTACATCTTTAATAACAGGATTAATCTTCTTATAGTCATATATATATATATTACATACGATTACATGTATAAGCTATACATTTATATAAGCATTTTCAACAACTTTATGAAACAGGCAGTACAAGTATTATTTTACAAATAAGTAAATAAGACTCAGAGGTAAAGAAACTTACTCATGGTACCTAGTTACTAAATGGCAAAGCCTAGATTCGAACCCAAGCCTTCTGGCTCCAAGTCCTGTGTTCTTTCTACTATAAAGTGTTCACTTATGAACAATGCCAGACTCTACATCTTAATTTTCTAAGATACATTTAAAGAAAGACCTGGACATCAACTGGAGAACTAAAGACACTAATGATGTTTTTGTCATTCAGAAAAATCGAGCGAATCATCTATTAAATGATGCATTCTCAGCTCAATATTTATTGTCAGCTTGACTCAGTTCAGAAGCCAGAGGTGCTAACTAATAAAAACTCCAAAAACTAGTTAAAATAAATCTACCATAGGTGAAAATTATATTACAATATTAACAGTTTCAGACTGATTTCCAAGATTCCAAGTCAGTAATGCGAATTTCTTTTAATAAAGCTATGGTTTAATTTTTTTTCTGGGAAATATTTTTAATAGGATTACTGACCCTTTTAACAGTCTTGGAAAGAAAATGAATCCCATGAGCATCCTGGCGTATAAGTATTATAACAATAAATAGAACAGTCACTCTTTTTGAATTGAAATGGTAATAGACTTGGGAAAGTAAACTTACTAGAGAAATATGCAAACGTATGCAGGGTGATAACCACTTTCACACAAAGCTGATTCTACTGCATATCAGTGAAGCACCAGGACCCGGTAAGACAAATGAAGGGCTTGTGAAATGAAAGAATGAGGTCTTTTGGAGCAATGTCCTCCTTATGCAGATGGAATGTGAATCAGCTACCTTCACAGGGGTCAATTATGTTGCCCACTACCCAACCACTGGGTCCTATTTAACCATACCAGTTTAGCTCTTCAGAAATTTTTTATATGTTTCAGAAAAGAAAATGACAGTTTGCTAGTTTAAGATATGTTTTTGCACTTACAACTCAGAAATACTTTGTGCCTTAAGAGGATTTTTTTTCAGGTCATTAGTTTATAATGTGAACTAGTGCCTAGGGATATACTGAAAGGAGAAAAAAAAAACAAGCTAGCATGCTTGGAAATACAGTTTATGTGACTTGTGAAATCATTTATTTCAGTTCAATTTTTGCAACAATTTACTGCAAGAATAAAATCAATGTGGATATAGTGATATGCCTCTTTCTAGGCATGCCATACAAATATGCATGTGTTTGACATCAGAAACATTCCCTAACCCATGCATAGCTCATCAAGGGAGTCAGACACCTTCTTCTCTAACCCCTCTCTGCCTATCTAAAGAAATCAAAATACTCATACTGTATAGTTACAAAAGAAAACTTAATATATGCTTTTCCACAATAATAACCCTCTATTTGGTCTTCTGAACTCTTCAGTTTGTTAGCAGCCAGAGAGTTTGCTGATTACATAGCAATGGGCAACACAATGTGAACTGGATAAATGAATGTTTATAAAGTACTCAGAAAGCCTCTACAAAGAGACAACAAAGTCAGACCAAGAACTAGAGTAAAATACTATATTTTCATTGTTGCGTTAAAATATAAAGTATCACGCTTCGATTTTACCTTTTGAAAGATGAGTGAAAGTATTCAAAAATTCTTCATATGTCTGCTCATGGCAATTAATAAACTGATCCAGGATTTGTTCAGTTAACCGATCTTCATCCATGATCCCCAATTGCAACAACTGAACAGACATACCTATTTGAGCAGCCTCTTTATCTGTGATATAAAGACAAAAGGAATAAATGAGCCTTAGAGCATGACACACGATTATAGTCCCTCTGAAAATTGTCTGAATAAAGTATATGAAGGCTCGTGGACTTAATAAGCCAAAGGAAAAATGGAAATAGTTGAGATAGCATGGAACTTAGAAATCAAGAAACTATACATCTCTAAGACTCCCTTGATAACTGTCATAGAGAAGTCATTTAACTTTTCTGTCTTCAGTTTTTCCATCAAATATCTTCCCGACTCACAAAAAGTTTATAAAACTTTTCTGAACACTCTAAAAAGAAATTTATAAAATCAATACCCAGGGTTACCATTATGAAGCTTTAGGATATGATAAGTGTAAAAAGTTTAGGCACAATATAATCTCTGCCCAAGGACCTATGCAATAGGAGTAGGAGGAGATAACACTATCAGAAGGCGAAATGTTTCATGATTCTATGGCAAGTGGACTTAGGGAGTTTGTGGACTGTTGGGGACCTAGTATTTAAACATACACCACTGAGACAAAGTAGGAATCGCCATCTCTACCATATACTTTCACCATCTCTTTGGTATGATGGTCTATTTTTATATCTCACTATAATCTCCAGGATTTGATGAATATTAAGATTTTTTATTTCAAATAAATAAAGTTAGAAGTCTGACCCTAAATTCTCCTTAGATAACCAAAAAGCAAACAAATCTGTTAGGTCTGTGTAGTCCTATGACTTTAGAATTTATAATATAACCTAAAGAGAAATCAAGGCGATACTTCATACAAACACAAACACAAGTCTTCACCACAAACGAAGTTAACACAACGATGGCATCTGAATAAGGAACTGAGTTTCAACTCGCTTTTGTGTGGCCTGGCATTGAATTGTTATTCCTACTGATTGACACTGACAGCTCACGTTTGTAGAATTTTCAGCATCTCATCTGGTCCTCCTAACAGCCTGTACGGCGTTGGTGTTTGTCCTTCATTTTTGAAGGGGCCCAATGACCTCACCTGGTGATGTCTTGACTTATGCATGATTTGGATTTAAGTGAGGCAGAGGCACAAAAGCCATCAGCCTCACTCTCTCTTCCAGAGTCACTGACATCCAGTAGCAAGACAAAAGTCAAGATGGCTAGCGATGGCCCCAGATGCAGTAGGTGAGTGTGGTGTCATCAAGGTCTAACCGCTGTCTAAGCGCGCCACAGCACCTGCATCACCACCTTCACAGCCACTGGAACAAATTGTTCTCATCCACCCATTCAACCAGGGGAAAGCTTCACATGCTTGGGGCTGACAACCCCAACTCACCAATGGGTTTGAGGTCTACCACTTATCATCACCAGCTTAGACAGTTTACCAGGGCATGGCCACTGCACATGCTGCAGCTTCTTAGAGCCATGTGTGAGAGATGAATGTCAGGCAGATGCCAAAGGCGGATGAGCAGCCCTGAAAAGGGCTCCGCAAGTCCTCCCATCAGAGGTGCTAGTCCTCCCTGGACTTCCCCCGTCCTCCTTGAACACCCCATAGAACCATGTAGATTCTATAAGCATTATTATATACTTTATAGATAAGAAATCTGGGGCATAGAGAGTTGATGAGAGTTACCCAAGGTAACAATGCTAATAAATGTCAGTTAAAATTCAAACTCAAGCCTCTTCTGACTTCCTTCCACCACACTGACTTAAAATGAAAAGACTTGCTAGTAAGGAATTGGTCAATGCCTTTTTTTTAAAGATAATTTTAGAGGCATTTGTATATGAAATAAGATACTATTAAATAAATATTACATGTATAATTAGATTTATCTAATTATAATTAGATATTTGTATATGAAGTAGATATTTATATATAAAATTAAATACTATATCACTTATGACTCTAGCTGGAAGAATTCTGAAATGTATAATGTAGTAATCTGGGTTCTATGGTCAAAATTTCTTTGTTATAGTAATAATATTACTAGAAACACACACAAAGATGTCTAATAGCTGTCAGTGAGATGTTCTTAGAATCACAAAATGTTAAGAGATGAAAAGGACCTTAAAATCACTAAAGTCAATTTCTTCATTTTATAAATACAGAAACCAAAGCCCAGAGAATAACATGACTGGACCAAAGTCACCTAGTAATTGGTACCACTTTTTTAAAAAATGAAATAAGATCTAGCACAACCTGGGGCCACTGAATTTCAGTACAATGATTTTCCCACAAAACCAAATTACTTCCAGGATCTCTCTATCAATCCGGCTAGTGCAAGACGAGATCTCAACGGCATACCTTTCTTTGTAACATCTCTGGCACCAAACAGAAGATCAAACGGAAGCAGACACATCGCAGTTTATATTGATTCCTTAAGGATGTTTCAAGACCAATATTTTAAATGTTTTCAAAAGATTCCTTCCAATTCTCAAACTGAAGTTCTTATCATACATTTCTTGCAACTATTCCAGTGATACCAACAGCAAATCATCAACAGGAATTAACTGTAAAGCCCATTACAATCTTTCATTCTCTGCACATAGACACCACAGCACAAAAGAAAGAGAAAGAGAGAGTTTTACAACAGTGCTTTTACTGCCTTTTTGATGCTTTCAGAATATCCATTTTCACAAGAGTCATCATTCAAAATGTTTAACAAATACCTATCTGGGAATTCAGAACTTTCTTTAAATCTATTAAAAATAACAATCCAATGTTAAAAGTCTCCAGGGACTGACAGAGCAAATAACCCTTTGCCAGACAGTGCAAGTGGTTTATGTAAATTGTGGTGGTTGTCTGGAGGAAGTAATGCTCTTTCAGCCACCATTCACTCACTAGTGTTTCTAACCATAAGATATTTTTTCTCAGAAAAACACCTAATAAATATCTTCGGAGAACTTTTTGGTAGTATTTCAAATTAAGACTTCATAACACACTATGTGATTAATATGTGTTAACATTAATACTACTTGAAACTTCTAAGGATGATGCCAAGATGGTGGAGAAGCATTAATCAGAGTTCTTCCAACATTCCCCTCCAAAAAAACTTTAAAATAATACCTCAAATCAAATTCTGGAGTGGCAGAGCCAACAAAAAAGCCAGAATAAGACATTCTTCTAGCCCAAGATGACAGGGGAGATTAAAAAGAGAGACCTGTGACACAAGGGTAGAGGCTGGCCCAGAGCCCATGTGGATGAGCCCAAGTGGTGGGACTAAGTTGTGAGAAACAATAGCAGCTTTGGGAACTCAGAAGCCAGAAATGGTAAAGGGACCTGGCAAATGATCAGAAATAGTTAAGAAGAGACCCCAATGCTAGCACTGGATGCAGGATCAGGCACTTTTTTGGCAACTCCAATGCCTATATCCACTTCTGGGTCATAGTTCCAGGGCAGAGAAGTCTTAGGGGGGACAGTATCATTCCCAGCCCCAAAGGATCAGGGATGATGAGAGGGAGCATCAGTTCTGGTGCCAAGGGAGGAGGGGTCCTGAAGAGCAATACTGATGGAAGTCCCCAGGGCACAGGGGCCCTTCCTGAGTAAGAAGCAGAGGAAGACCAAGAGAACAGTAACTATATGTATCCCCAGATCACACCAACTCAGAAGTACTTAAAATTTCCAAACCCTGAGAATTAGCTCTGAAAATAACAGTGTGAAAAAGCATAAAGCTTGAGAAAGAGGTCTTCTATCCCTCAATCTCCATCCACAATCTGGAAAACAGTGGGGCAGAGCCAAAATGGTGAATTAGAAGAAAGAAATTCCATGACCTCCCCCCACAACCACCTCAAATACCTATAATAAAAATACCTATAACACCAAATTTTGGAGCTACAGAACCCACAAAGTGATAGAGAGAAACAAATCTCCCACTGAAGGCAGCCTGGCAGGCTAACAGGAAGGGTTCATTGCAGCTCACTGGGAGCCAAGCAAAGTCTTGCCCAAGGTGCACAGTTTTGGCCCCAGGGAGGCAGAGGTGGCCAGAGCAGACTTCAGGAGAGTGAATCACCAGCAGCTGTGGTGGTTTCCAGACTTTTCAACACATAAATGCCAAAAAGAAAGGGGCAAGAGATGGCAGAGGCACAGTAGCTGCAGCATCTACCATGTGGCTGCCTCAGGAGCTCCTGGCCTACAGATCTTAGGGGGATCAAGTGACCTTTCAGAGGGTAATCACTCTTACTTTGACCTGCTTGGATCTGGGTCACTTTCATGGGCAGTGGTTCTGGGGTGAGTAACGCCAGTTTGCCAGTGTGGTGTCTGTACAGGGGGCACCCTCCTCAGACCTCTGACAACATCTGTGAAAACCCCAGCAATTTAGGACAAAGCTCTCCTCTCTGCAAGCAGAGTTCTACCACAGCAAAGAGCTCAAAAGTCAAGTAATGGACTGGCAATATGAGCAAGCAGAGGAAGCACAAACAGACCATAGAATTCTTTTGGGGGGACAAAAAGGTTCAAAGTATGGAATGGGAGGAAGACAGCGAAGTCAGAATGCCTGCATCAAAAGCTTCCAAGAAAAATATGAACTGGTTACAGGCCATGGAGAAGCTGAAGAAGGATTTTGAAAATCAAGTAAGAGAAATGGAGGAAAAATTGGGAAGAGAAATGAGAATGATGCAAGAAAATCATGAAAAGAGAGTCAACAACCTGACTGAAGAAAATAACACCTTAAAAATTGACTTAACTCAAATGGCAAAAGAAGCCCAAAAAGCCAAAAAGGAGAAGAATGCCTCAAAAAGCTGAATTTGCTAGATGAAAAAGAAATTTCAAAAACTCACTGAAGAGAATAATTACTTCAGAATTAGATTGGAGCAAATGGAAGCTAATGACTTTATAAGAAATCAAGATACTATAAAAAAGATCCAAACAAATGAAAAAATAGAAGGCAATATGAAATATCTCACTAGAAAAACCACTGACCTTGAAAATAGATCCAGAAGGGATAATTTAAAAATTATTGGGCTACCTGAAAGCCATGATCAAAAAAAGAATCTAGTAATCATCTTTCAAGAAATTCTCAAGGAAAACTGCCCTGATATTTTAGAACTAGAGGGCAAAATAGAAATTGAAAGAATTCACCAATCGCCTCTTGAAAAAGATACCAAAAAGAAAACTCCAAGGAATATTATAGCCAAATTCCAGAGTTCCCAGGTCAAGGAGAAAATATTACAAGCAGCCAGGAAGAAAAAATTTGACTATTGTGGAAACACAATCAGGATAACACAAGATCTAGCAGCTTCTACATTAAGGGATCAAAGGGCTTGGAATATGATATTCCAGAGGTCAAAAGAGCTAGGATTAAAACCAAGAATCACTTACCCAGCAAAACTGAGTATAATGTCTCAGGGGAAAATATGATCATTCAATGAAATAGAGGACTTTCAAGCATTCTTGATGGAAAAAAACAGTTGAATAGAAAATTTGACTTTCAAATACAAGAAGCAAGAGAAACATGAGAAGGTAAATAGGAAAAAGAAATCATAAGGAACTTATTAACATTGAACTATTTACATTCCTACATGGTAAAATGATAACTGTAACTCATGAGACTTTTCTCAGTAGGAGGATAGTTGAAGGGAATATATATGGGTATACATATGTGTGTATACACATACATACATACGTATATGTTTATGTAGGAAGGTATATGTGCACATAAATACATATGTGAGTGTGTGTATATGTGTGTACATGTATACATAGAGGGCACAGGATCAGTTGAATAGAAAGGGATGATATCTAAAAAATAAAATTAAGAGGTGAGAGAGAAATATAATGAGAGGAGATAGGGAGAGAGAGAATAGAGTAAATTACTTCATATAAAAGAGGCAAGAGAAAACTGTTACAATAGAGGGGAAGAACAGGAAGGCAAAAGGGAATGGGTCAACCTTACTCTCATTTAATTTGGCTTAAGGACGGAATAACATACACACTCAATTGGGTATCTTACCCTATAGGAAAGTAGGAGGGAAGGGGATAAGAGGGGTGATTATGGAAGGGAGGGCACTTTTGAAAAGGAACAGGGTCAGAATAGAAAACAGAATAAGTGGGTGGGATAAGATGGAGGGAAATATAGTCATTCTTTCACAATATATGTACTATGGAAATGTTTTGAATTACTACACATGTATAATCTATTCTGAATTGCTTTTCTTCACATTAGGGGTGGGTGACAAGGAAAGAAGGGAAAGAATCTGGAAATTAAAGTTTTAACATCAAATGTAAAAATATATTATTATTATTATTATTATTATCATTATTATTATTACATGCAACTAAGAAATAAGATATGCAGGCAGTAGAATTACATGCAACTAGGAAATAAGATATACAGCCACTAGAAATCCATCTTGCCCTACTAAAAGTCAGAGGAGGGGATGGGGGAGGATATAAGAGAGAGTAGATTGGGGGAAGGGATATTCAATAGGATTGCTATTTTGGGGTGGGGGTAAGGGAAAGACGGGGAGAAAATTTGTAACTCAAAATCTTGTGGAAATGAATGTTGAAAATTAAAAATAAACAAATTAAACACAATCTGGAACACAATTCAATGGCAATATAAAATTCAAAATCAAGAGATAGAATGGGAAAATGAGCAAAAAGAAAAAAAGGGGGAGGGGGGCAAGAACCCGACCATATAAAGCTACTATGGCAACAGGGAAAATTAAAACATAAACACAGAAGAAGACAATGAAGTCAAAACAGCTATAAACTAAGCATCAAAGAAAAATGTGACTTGGATACAATTACAACAAGGATCCCTAGAAAAAGCTAAAAATTTATTTTTAAAATAAAATAAGAGAAGTAGAGGAAAAATTAAGTAAGGAAATGGAAGTGGAGGAAGAAAATTAGGAAAAGACAATTGACACCTTGGTAAAGAGGTATAAAAAAATACTAAACAAAATGACACCTTAAAAACAAAATTAGCCAAATGGAAAAAGAAATACAAAAGCTCACTGAAAAAATAATTCTAAAAAAATTAGAACTGGGCAAATGGAAGTTAATAACTCCATGAAACATCAAGAAACAAAACACAATGTCAAAATAATGAAAAAATAAATGTGAAATATCTCAGTGGAAAAGCAACTGACCTAAAAAATAAGTCCAGGAGAGATCATTTAAGAATTCTGGGATTACCTGATGGCCATGATCAAAGAAAAAGACTAGATATCATACTTCAAGAAGTTATCATGGAAAACTGCCCCCAACATCCTAGAATCAGAGGGTAAAATAAAAACTGAAAGAATCCACCAATCACTAGCTGAAAGAGATTCCAAACTGAAAGCTCCCAAGAATATTATATCCAAATTCCAGAGCTCCCAGGTCAAAGAGAAAACACTTCTGGCTGCAAAAAAAGAAAACATTCAAATACCATGGAGTTAGGGTCACACAAGATTAGCAGCTATGATATTAAAGGAGTAGAGGGCTTGCAAAATGATATTCTGAAAGGCAAAAGAACTGCAATCACAACCAAGAATAACTTACCCAGCAAAACTAAGCATAATCCTTCAAAGGATAAAAATGTATATTTAATGAAATAGAGTCTTTTGAGCACTTCTTGTGAAAAGAACAGAGCTGAATAGAAAATCTAATTTTCAAATACAAGGCTCTAGAGAAGCATAAAAAGGCAAGCATGAAAGAGAAATCATAAGGTATTCAATAAGGTTAAATTGTGTGCTTTTCTATACAGCAAGATGAAACATGTATCTTCTAAGAACTTTATCATTACTAGGGCAGTTAGAAAAATTCTAAACAGAAAGAGAGCACATGAGTGAGTCAATTATGTTAGGATGGTGCAAAAAAAAATAGAGGCAAGAAAGAGGGATAACCTGGAAGAAGAGGGAAGGGATGAGAAGAATGGGGGAAAATAATCTCACATAAAAGAGGCACTCAAAGAAGAACTTTTACAGTGAAGGGGGAAAAGGTGAGGGTTTGTGGGAGCAAGCAATGCTTAGACCTCACTCACATCTAAATTGGTTCAAAAAGGGGAAAATTACATCTATATGGATGGATGTATCATGTATGTACACATACACACTCATTTGGTAAAAGAACTCTTTCTCAGCCAACAGAAAAGTAAGAAGAAAAAGAAATAGGATAAGTGGGGCAGAGGGAAGGTGATAAAATGGAAAGAAGATAAAATGAGGCAGTAGTCAGAAGCAAAACAGACTTTAGAAGAGGGACAGGATAAAAAGAGAGAGAAGGATAAGCACAAGAAAACAAGATGAAGGAAAATGCACAGTTAGTAATCATAATGGTGAATGTGAATGGGATTAAATCATCCATAAAATGGAATTGGATAGCAAAATGAATTGGAAATATTTTTTTATAAGAAACACACTTGAAACAGAGAAACACATATGGAGTTAAAATAAGAAACTAGAGCAATGTAAAGCCAAGCATGAGCAGCTTTCCAGAAGAATGCTACTGTGAACAGTTTTCAAGGTTCTGATTACACAGTATAGGGAATACTCTTTTTATTCAATAATAAATCAGAGCAAAACGTTCACAGTAAATCAAGGTACAGCATTCACAATGTTACAATTTGTCACAGAAAATCAAAATACAGCATTCACAATAACTTATCACTAAAATGGCCACATAGTTTTCACCACAGTGGTCACATCATTTTGAGCAAAGTACAATCATTTAGTGAATCAATCACTTAATAACTCAATAATTCAATCAGCTCAATCATTCTTAAGAAGGCTTGCCTCCTTACTCAATCATTCAATTCCCCTTAAGGAAGCACAAAATACAACAGTCAAAGTTCTCCACTCATGGGGCACACTAAGTTACAAATCAGTCACTATTCAGTACTCTCTTAAGGGGTAGTGTAAAATACACAGACCATCCACCCCTCAGTCACAAATAAATCACAATCTTCTCAGTCAGTACACAATATCCAAGTAAAGTCTTCTTTCAGTTTGATTCGAGGTAGGCTCTCAGATTCCCTGGATCCCCTTCTACGGTCCCAGCTCCTACCTGGATTCACCAAACTGTCACCTGGGTTCAAAGGCAGGCAGCTCCCAGATCCTTGTCCAGCTTTCCATGCAGTCCCTGTTCCACACTGAAGCTCACAGTATCTAGTCCACCTTAAATCCTCCACAGTCTCTGTTCCAGGGAAGTCAAGGTTTAACAAAGCCACAAACAGACAAAATACCAGCACCACAGGCTGCTTCCTCAGTCTTCTGCAGCTTTGGCTGGTCCTCGGAAATCCTCAGCAGCTCCAGCTGGCCCTCTGACTCAGCAGAAATTTTAGCTGGTTCCCAGAATCAAAATCACTTCATCCAGGGTCTCAAAATAAAAATCATTCCCTCCAGCCTGGGCCTCTTCCTCAGCCTCCAGAGCCTAGCTCCTAGAAGATCTGTAATTCCAGCTAGGGCTTCTCCTTATATACCTATTAGCTCCTCCCTGTTCTGCCCCTTCCTGTTACATCAACAACTTCCTGTTACATCAGCAACAGGGGTTCATACCTTTTGTTCCTTAATAGAGGCTTGATCTAATTAATTTCAAACTAAATGCTAAGTACCTGTTAGCTTTGCCAATATAAAAGGATCAAATTACATTACTATTATAAGCAGAATCTATTATGTTTCAGATCAAGTAAAAAAAAGGCAGGGACAGCAATTATGATCTCAGACAAAGCAGAAGCCAAAAGAGACATAATTAAAAGAGAGAATCAGGGAAACTACATCTTGCTAAAAGGAATCAGACAATGAAGTAACATCAATACTAAATATATATGCACCAAATGGCATAGTATCCAAATTCTTAAAGGAAAAATTAAGTTAATTACAGGAGCAAATAAACAGTAAAACTATGCTAGTGGAGGACCTCAACTTTCCCCTCTCAGAGCTGGATAAATTTAAACATAAAGTGAACAGCAAAGAAGTCAAGGAAATGAATCAAATCTTAGAAAAGTTAAATACTATAGACTTCTGGATAAAACTGAATGGGAACAGAAAGGAGTATATACCTTTTCATAGCTGTATATGGCACCTCCACAAAAACTAACCATGTATTACGGCATAAAAACCTAACAACCAAATGCAAAACAGCAAAAATATTACATATACACTTTTCAGACCATAATGCAACAAAAATTTCCTTCAATAAAGAGCCATGGAAGCATAGATTAAAAGTTAATTAGAAACTAAGTAACCTAATCCTAAAGAATGAGTAGGTCAAAGAGAATAATCACAGAAACAATCAATAATTTCATTAAAGAGAATGACAACAATGAGACAACATTCCAAAATTTGTGGGATGCAGCCAAAGCAGTGCTTAGGGAAAAATTTGTATGTCTAAATGTATACATCAATAAAAGAGAGAAAGAGTGGACCAATAAATTGAGCATATACCTAAAAATAATAAAAAAAATCAAGTGTTAAATCTCTAATTAAACAAAAAAAATGGAAGTCCTAAAAGTCAAAGAAGAGATTAATAAAATTGAAAGAAAAAAAACACTGAGCTAAAAAATAAAACCAGGAGCTGATTTTATGAAAAACAAAACAATAAATTAGATAAATCTTTGGTTAATTTGATTTTTAAAAAGAAAGAAAACCAAATTACTAATAAAAAAATGAAAAGGGTGAATGCACCACCAAGTAAAATGAAATTGAAGCAATTATTAGGAGTTATTTTGCCCAATTATATGCCAATAAAACTGACAATCTAAGTGAAATAGAGAAATATTCACACAAAGATAAACTGCCCAGATTAACAGAAGAAAAAACAGAATACTTAAATAACCTGATCATATAAAAAGAAATTGAACAAGCCATAATTGAGCTCCCAAATTAAAAATCCCCAAGACCAAATGGATTCACAAATGAATTCTACCAAACATTCAAGGAACAGTTAATCCAAATACTACATAAATTATTTGAAAAAAAAAATAGATAGGGGTGGCTAGGTGGTGCAGTGAATACAGCACTGGCCCTGGAGTCAGGTGGACCTGAATTCAAATCCAGCCTCAGACACTTAACACTTACTAGCTGTGTGACCTTAGGCAAGTCACTTAACCCCAACTGCCCTGTCTTCCCCTGTTAAAAGAAAAAAGAAAAAAAAGGTAAAGAAGTCCTATCAAATTCCTTTTATGACACAAATATGGTTTTGATACCTAAATCAGAAAGGGCAAAAACAGAGAATCAAAACAATAGACCAATTTCCTTAATGAATATCAGTGCAAAAAAAAAAAGATTGCAGGAATATATCACAAAGCACACATTATGACCAGGTGCAATTTATCCCCAGATTGCAGGGTTGGTTCGACATTAGTAAAACTCTCAGCAAATTGACCATTATCAATGACAACAAAAATCACGTATAAATAGATGCAGAAAAAGCCTTTGACAAAATTCAACACCCATTCCTATTTTAAACACACACACACACACACTAGAAAGCACAGGAATCAATGGAATCTTTCTTTAAAATGATAAGTAGTATCTATTTAAAACAACAAGTAAGCAATATCTGTAATGGGGATAAACTTGAAGCCTTCCCAGTAAGATCAGGGATGAAGCAAGGGTGTCCATTATCAGCATTATTATTCAATATTGTAGTAGAAGTGCCAGCTATAGAAACAAGATAAGAAAAAAACTGAAGGAAGTAAAAAGACAATAAGGAAATAAAACCATCATTCTTCTTTTGTAGGTAGCGTTTTATTTTTTACAACTACAAATGAAAATGCTTTTCATTTTTTATAAGATTTGAGTTCCAAATTCTTTCCCTTCCTTCCCTCCCTCCCTCCTCCCTAAGGCGGCAAGCATCTGATATAGATTGTACATGTGTAACCATGGTAACATACTTCCACATTAGCCACGTTATGAAAGAAGAAACAGAACAAAAGGGGAAAGCAACAAAAAAGGTGAAAGCAACATTCTTCGGTCTGCATTCAGACTCCGTAGCTCTTTCTCTGGGTGTGGACAGCTTTTTCCATCATGAGTCTTTTGGAACTGTCTTGGATCGTCATGTTGCTGAGAAGAACTAAGTCACAGCTGATCATGGCACAGTGTTACTGTTACTGTTTGCAATGTTCCCCTGGTTCCGCTCACTACTCCACAACAGTTCACGTCAGCCTTTCCAGATTTTTCTGAAATCCACTTGCTCATCATTTCTTATACCACGACAGTATCCCATTACCTTTATGTACCACAACTTTTAATTCTTTGCCACCACAAAAAGAGCCGCTATAAACATGTTTGTACTTGCATGTCCTTTCCCCCTTTTATGATCTCTTTGGGATACAGACCTAGTTGTGGTATCGCTGGATCAGAGGGTAAGCACAGTTTGATTATCCTTTGCGTACAGTTCCAAATTGCTCTCCAGAATGGTTGGATCAGTTCACAACTCCAACAATGAATTAGTGTCCAAATTTTCCCATATCTTCTCAAACGTTTATCATTTTCCTGTTCTATCATATTAACCAATCTGATAGGTCTGAGGTACCTCAGAGTTGTTTTAATTTGCATTTCTCCAATCAATAGTGATTTAGAGCATTTTTCACGTGAATATAGACAGCTTTAATTTCTTCATCTGAAATACCTGTTCATATCTTGTGACCAGCAATCAAAACAGTTTTGACGACTGCCACTTTACGGTACGGCTTGGATCTGGTGTGGCGAGGCCACCTTCCTTCACACTTTCATTAATTCCCTTGACATTCTTGATCTTTTGTTCTTCCAGGTGAATTTTGTTATTATTTCTTCTCCTGCCACAATAAAATAATTTCTGGTAGTTTGATTGGTATGGCACTGAATAAGTAAATTATAGGCAGAATAGTCATTTTTACCATATTGGCTTGGCCTACCCATGAGCAACTGTCCATGAGCAACTTTTCCAGTTGTCTAGATCTGACTTTATTTGTGTGAAAAGTATCTCCTAACTATGTTCATATAGTCTTAGCAAGTAGACTTCCAAATATTTTATGTTATCTATCGTTACTTTAAATGGAATTTCTATTTCTATCTCTTGCTGTTGAGCTTTTCTGGTAATATCTATAAATGTTGATGGTTTATGTGGGTTTATTTTATAGCCTGTGACTTTGCTAACGTTATTAATTATTTCAAGAAGTTGTTTAATAGATTCTTTAGGTTTTTCTAAGTATACCATTACATCACATGCAAAGAGTGATAGTTTTTGTCTCCTCATTGCCTAATCCAATTCTTTCCATTTCTTTTTCTTCTCTTATTGCTAAAGCTAAAATTTCTAGCGTGATACTGAATAATAGTGGTGACAATGGGTGTCCTTGTTTCACCCTTGACTGTACTGAGAAGACTTCTAGTTTATCCCAATTACAGATACCTCTTTTTAAAATGCATTTATTTTTAGTTTTCAACATTCACTTCCATAAGTTTTAAATTTTCTCCACTCCATCCCACTCCCTCCCCAAGACAGCATGCAATCCAATATAGGCTCTACATATACATTCTTATTAAACATATTTTCACATTAGTCATGTTATATAGAAGAATTAGAATGAATGAGAGGAACCATGAGAAAGAATAAACAAAACAAAATGAAAAAAGAAAGCAAATAGTCTGCTTCAATATGCTTTCAGATTCCATATTTCTTTCTCTGGATGTGAATGGCATTTTCCATCATGAGTCTTTTGGAGTCAATTACAGATAATTCTTGCTGATGGTTTTAGATAATACTACTTATCATTTTAAGAAAAACTCCATTTATTACTATGCTCTTTAATGATTTTAATAGGAATGGATACTATATTTTGTCAAAAGCTTTTTCTGCATCTATTGAGATAATTATATGATTTTGATTTTTTTTTTTTATTGATATGGTCAGTTATGCTGATAGTTTTCCTAATACTGAACCAGTCCTGCATTCCTGATATAAATCCCACCTGGTCATAGTGTATGATCTTTGTGATATATTGCTGTAATCTCTTTACTAGCATTTTATTTTAAAAATTTCCATTAATATACATTTGGGAAATTGGTCCATAATTTTCTTTCTCTGTTTCAACCTTTCCTGGTTTAAGTATCATAATATTTGTGTAATAGAAAGAACTAGGTAGGACTCCTTCGCCTATTTTTCCATATAGTTGATATAGTATTGGAATTAACTGTTCTTTAAATGTTTGGTAGAATTCACTTGTAAATCCATCTGGCCCTGGAAATTTTTTTCTTTCGGAGTTCACTGATGGCTTGTTTAATTTCTTTTTTCTAAAATGAGGTCATTTAAGTATTTTATTTCCTTTTCTGTTAAAATGGGCGATTTATATTTTTGTAGAAATTCATCCATTTTGCTTAAATTAGCAGATTTATTGGCATACATTTGGGCAAAATAGCTCCTAATGATTGCTATAGTTCCCTCTTCATTGGTGGTGAATTCATCCTTTTCATTTTTGATACTGGTAATTTGGTTTTATAATTTTTTAATTCAATTAGCCAAAGATTTATCTTTTTATTGTGCTTTATTTTTTTCATAAAACCAGATCAGTTTTGTTTATAAATTCAATAGTTTTCTTACTTTCATTTTATTAATCTCTCCTTTGATTTTCAGAATTTCTAATTTGGCCTTTAATTGGGGATTTTATTTTTTTCTAGCTTTTTAAATTACATGCCCAATTAGAGATATAAATTTTCCCTGAGTATTAGTTTGGTAGCATCCAATAAATTCCGGCATGTTGTCTCATTATTGTCATTCTCCTTGATGAAATGATGGGTTGTTTCTATGATTTGTTGTTTGAGTCACTCATTCTTTAGGATTAGATTATTTAGTTTTCAATTAATCTTAAATCTATCTTTTTTTAATCATGATCTAAAAAGGATGCATTTAATATTTATGTTTTTCTGCATTTGACTGTGAGGTTTTATGTCCTAATACATGATCAGTTTTTGTGTAGGTGCCATATACTGCTGAGAAAAAGGTATATTCCTTTCTATCCCTGTTCCATTTTCTACAGACATCTATCATAGCTACTTTTTCTAAAATTCTATTCACTTCCTTAACTTCTTTCTTATTTACTTTGTGGTTAGACATATCTAATGCTGAGAGGGGGAAGTGAACAGTTTTGCTATCTATTTCATCCTTAAAAGTTTCAAGTATCATCTTCCCATGTAGGGATGTAAACAGTTTAACCTTATTGAATTCCATGGGTGGTTTTTTCTTTTCTTTTCTGTTTACCTTTTTATGCTTCTCTTGAGTCTTGTATTTGAAGATCAAATTTTCTGTTCAGCTCCAGTCTTTTCATCAGGACATTTTGAAAGTCTCTTATTTCACTGAATTTTCATTTTTTTTCCCCTGGAAAGGTTATGCTCAATTTTGCTGGATACTTGATTCCTGGTTGTAATTCAAGCTTTCAATCTTTTTCAGGAGGTGATAAGTGGATTCTTTCAATGACTATTTTACCCTCTGGTTCTAGGTTATCCAAACAGTTTTCCTTGATAATTTCATGAAAGATATTGTCCAAGCTCTTTTTTTGATCATGGTCCCAGGTAGTCCAATAATTTTTAAATGTTCTCTCCTGGATCTATTTTCCAAGTCAGTTGTTTTTCCAATGAGGTATTTTACATTTTCTTCTATTTTTTCATTCTTTTGATTTCATTTGACTAAATCTTTATGTATCATAGAGTCTATTAGCTTCCACTTGCCCAATCCTAATTTTTAAGGAACTATTTTCTTCAGTTAGCATGTAATTTAAAAAGCTAGAAAAAAATAAAATCCCCAATTAAAGGCCAATTTTACCTTTTAAAGGGGTTGTTTTCTTCAGTGGATTTTTTTTTTCCATTTGGGAATTCTATTTTTAACAAATTGTTTTCCTCAGTCAACTTAGGTACTTTCTTTTCCAAACTGATGACTCCTTTTTCATAATTCTCTTGCATAATTCTCATTTCTTTTCCTAATTTTTTCCTCTCTCTTGATTTTTAAAATTCTTCCTGAGCTCTTCCAAGATGACTTTTCTGGACCTGAGACCAATTCATTTTCCTCTTTGAGGCTTCACATGTAGGCATTTTGACATTGTTGTCCTCTTCTGAGTTTGCGTTTTGATCTTCCCTGTTGCCATAGCAGCTTTCTACAATCAGGGCTCTTTTTGGTTTTCACTTATTTTAAAAAGTTGAGCTCTACTCCTACAGTATAGGGGGCAGGCTTCCAGGCTTCTTGCACTGGGGCCAGAGGTCTGCATTGGGCCTCTGAGGTTTGCAGCTTGCCACTGTGCTAGCATTGCCCGGCCCAGTCGTGCCTGTTGTGTCCAGGGCTAGCAGTTTGCCTGCCATACTGGGGGTGTGTAATGCCATGCACCAGCAGATTCCCAAAGGAATGCTACTGTGAACAGCTTTTAGAGTTCAGATTACAAAATAGAGTGAACACTCTGTTTATTCCATTACAAATCAAGACAAACATTCAAAACATTATTAATATTCACAA
>CM053583.1:27109932-27166750 GCA_028627135.1 Pseudochirops cupreus | reverse complement strand
GAGGTGTTGACTGATGGATTTTCTGTCTTTTTTCCCCAGCTTTTCTGCAAAAGCACAATTAATATTTCATGCTAACAAGGCATAATAAATAGTGGAAAGAAGGCTGAACTGGAGTTATAGATAATAAATTGTTTGAGAGCTTGAAATGACTTTAGAAACCAGCTAGGGCAACCTCTTCCTTTTTGGAGATGAGGAAACTGAGACTTGGGGAAGTTAGGTGACTTGCCTAAGGTTAAACACAAAGTAAGTGTGGGAGGTAGAATTTGAACCCTAGGAAGATCCATGCTCTTTACTGTACTAAACTAGCTTCCCAAATCAATTAATCAGCAAGCATTTAGTAGGCACTTACGATATACCAAACCTTGGATAAAAACAAAACAAAACAAAACGAAACAAAACAAAACAAATCAAATGGCCCCCACTCTCCATACTATATCCAGAAGATCTGGGTTCAAGGCTTGGCTCTACCAACTTTGGCAAGTCAGATAATTTCTCTGAGTCTCATTTATTTGTAAAATGTGAGTAATGATTTTGAATGACATACTTCATAGGGTCATTGTATGGATCAAATGAGATACCTATTAGTGTGAATAATCATTCCCATGATGTAGATACATATTTGTACAAGTGATAATTATGTAAAATGTGGTCATTGGTCCCAGTCCAATGGGAATATGTAATAGAAATTCAAATAATGTAACCACTTCATGGGATTCATTATTGGCTTTAATCTGGACTCAGCAGCAATGTGCATGAAGTCCTCTGAAACTAGTAAGTGCCATTTTTACCAGCGTCAAGGATCTATGATTTCATTAGTATGGTAATTTCACCAACAAAATTGGCAAACTTGACTATAGTTTATAATTTCAAAGAGTTGCCTTAGGTTCATGATAGGAGGGACTTGCCCATGGTTATACAACAATGTGTTGGAGGTAGGATCTGAACTCAGAACTTCCTAACTCCAAGTATAGCATTATATTCACACTGTCTCTCTCAAGTACCATACAAAGAGAATTTATTTATCCATTAATTAATTAATCTATTTATTATTGTTGTTGTTATTCATTAAGTGAGCCAATGTGCCAAATCCAATTTTCCCTTACAAAACCTGAATTATCCCATAACACTATCATTTTGTGGTTGTCTAGTCAATGACATGCTTTTATTCAATTAACCTAAGCAGTAATTGGAAAACAGCAAGTAGGAGGCAGTCAATAGAGTACCAGATCTGGGATCAGGAAGACTTGAATTCAAATCCTGCCTCAGACACATGCTAACTGTGTGACCCGAGGAAAGGCATAACCTTTGCCTCAGTTTCCTCATCAATAAAATGGGGATTATAATAGCACTTATGTCCCATGGTCTTTGTGAGGATAAAATGAGATAATATTTATGAGGTACTTTGCCAACTCTGAAGTGCTATGTAAATCCTAGCTAAGTGTGTCAAGAGGGGTTTTTACTTTATTATTATTATTATTATTATTATCATTATTATTACCAACTGAGAAAGAGACATGTTGGAGTCATACAATTTGTCAGAGGGCATTGGATGCATTGGGAGTGGGATATAACAGGGACCAGGCAGGACCAAATCCAGCATTTGATTACTGCATATATCTAGGGTCTTTCAAAGAGTGCATCCATGACTGATGAGATAGAGGGAAAATGAATTATTTAAGGAGTTTTTAGAAAAGAGTTTTTTTTTAGGAAAGAGTTTATTGACTGAAAAAAGAACTAAAGAAAAGATGAAAAGAGGCAGTGAATTTCACAGAATACTGGTGCATAACTTATCTTTATAGTAGCCATATGATTATTCAGCCAAAATATAAACGCATTTATCCATTTATTAATACTTAGTATTAAAGAATCACTTGCAGCATATTTCCTGTTTCAAAGTTCATCTTTTGGATTAGAAAGTTCGGATGAAAAATGGGCACAAGCCATCTCACAGGCCATGCTGAAGCTTGAGAAACCAGGCTCTCTTCTGTCTCTATATTCTCTCCTTGCGCTTACTTTATGTAAGTGTGCCTTGCAAAGTGCAAACACTTAATGAATGTTTATTAAATTTAATTGTACTAAATTGACTTTCACCCATAGTTGCAGCTTCGGTCATCACCTCTATCCATACAGATGGCTTCCAAATCTATATTTCTACCCCTAACTTTCCCCTGGAGTTCTGGTTCTAGAATTTCTGTCTACTTGATAATTCCTCTTGGATTCCCCACCGCTGCAAGTTAAATTCAAAATTTATATAGAAAGTTGCTCACATCATCCCTTCAATCTCCCCCCTTACCCTAACTTCCCTGTTTTTATGAAATGTATCACTCTTCCCCATCATGTAAACTGAAGTCATTTCTGATTTCTGTCCCCTTCCCTCTGTACCTCCAGGCACTTGACAAGTCCTATTTAAAAAAAAAATTCCATATTAATCATGGTGAAAAGAAGAAACAGACTCCTTCCCTCCCCCCAAAAACCCCATGAACAAAAAAGGAAAAATAATATGCTTTGATCTACATTCAGACTGTGTCAATTTTTTCTTTGGAGGTGAATTGAATTTTTGATCATGAGTCCTTTAAAATTGTCTTGGATCATTGTATTTCTTAGAATAGTGTCATCCACAGGTGATCATTGTACACTACTACTGTTACTTCACAATGTTCTTCTGGTTCTGCTGACTTCACTTTGCATCAGTTATATAAGTCTTTACAGGTTTTTCTGAAACCATACTATTCATCATTTCTTATAGCACAATAGCATTCTATTATAATCATATATTATAGCTTTTTCAGCCATTCCCCAATTGATGGGTATCCCCTCAATTTCCATCTTGGCCACCACAAAAAGAGTTGCTATAAATATTTTTGTACAAATAGGTCCTTTTCCCTTTTTAAAACATCTCTTTGGGATACAGACCAGCAATGGTATTGCTGGATCAAAGGGGTATGGACAGTTTTATGGTCCTTTGAGCATAGTTCAAAATTGCTCTGTAAAATGGCTGGATTAGATTGCAACTCCACCAATAGTACATTAGTGCTCCAGTTTTTCTACATCCCTTCCAACATTTATCATTTCCTTTTCTGTAGTGTTAGCTAATTTGATAGGGGTGTAGTGTTACCTCAAAGTTATTTTAATTTGCATTTCTCTAATTAATAATGATTTAGAACATTTTTTCACATGACTATAAATAGCTTTGATTTCTTCATCTGAAAACTGCCTGTTCATATCCTTTGATATGGTTTGTCCTTCATTCTTGAAGAAGACCATGGCATAAGAAAGGTGAAATAATTTGAAATTCAATTGGATTTGAGTAAATGAGAGCTGTGCAAAGTCACCAGCCTCACTTTCTCCTCCAGAGCCATTTGGGTCCAGTGGCCAGATATAGATCAGGATGACTGGAGATGGCCCAGGATGCAATGAGAGACCTTGGTCTTTTTAAGCTAAGGTCTTTCTGAATCTTCACTTTGAGTGAGGCAATGTCTATTCAGCAAATAGACCCTTTTAAGAAGTGAGTCAAGGGATGACCCCTTTCATCCAAAAAAAGAATCAAACTGGAAGGGGAAGACCCTTAGGGTTGCTGGCGAAAAGAGAAACAATTATTATTTGTCTTCACTCTGAGCCAGGAAGGCCTCAAAAGTAACCATTAAGTGGTGCTTGGGCAGGAACCTATTGTCCAATCAATGAGAGTCACAGTGAATTGGGTTTAAGGCATGGTTTTAAGAAAAAAATCTAGCCAGTAAACCCTAGTTTTCTTGCCTCACTCTCATTTCTTTTCCCAATTTTTCTTGTACATTCCTTATTTGATTTTTAAATTCCTTTTTGAGCTCTTCCATGAGTTCTTTTTGGGTCTGAGACCAATTCACATATTTCTTTGAGGCTTTGAATGTGGACATTTTGACTCCTATGGTTTTAAATGTTGCAACATCTCTAATACCTTGGTTCCTATGTCCACTTCCATTGTGGCCATCCTGTGGCCCTCACATCTTCTCACCTAGGATGTCATTCTCTCTTTAGTCTATTTCCTTTTTAATCTATAGGATACTTCCATTTTGTTGATGATAGTCTTTTTGATAAGTCATTCCTCAATTCAAAAGCCCTCAATGACTCCTCTCTATTGAATAAAGTCTTAAATATTATCACTGACATTAAAAGCCCTTGGCATCTGACTCCAACCAGTCTATATAATCTCATCATATATTACACCTTATCAAAGGATCATAGAATCAGAGGTCATCTAGTATAATTTTTTCATTTTACAAGTGAGTACATGGAGACCTAGACATACGAGAAGTATGAGCAGCAAAGCTATGATTTGAACCAAAATTATTTAACTTCCAAACCAGTGTTCTTTTATTACACCATGAGAACCACTGAGAGATAGCATGGCATAATAGACAGAGGCTTGACCTCAAAGGCAGGAAGACTTAGGTCTTGCTTCTGATGTAGACTGACTGTGTGACCATGGGAAAGTCACTTGGTACCCAACACAGTGTTTTAAGGCTATAAGCTCCAGAGAAAGTACTGACTTGCATTGGAAGAAGGAATTTTCCTTACCTCAAAGTTTTTCAAATGAATGAAATTACAAGACTAATCTAGATTCCAGACTCCTGTGAGAATCTCTATTTTTCTAGCCAAACTATGTTACTCTAGAGCAGCGGTTCTCAACCTTCCTAATGCCGTGACCCTTTAATACTCGTATGTGGGTGTATCTGCATGTGGGCAGACCCACCTGGAGACAGAGGAGTGGTGTCTCAGTTCCTAAGACATCAGAAACATGTGTTTTCCAATGGTCTTAGGGGACCCCTGTTACCCCTGTGAAAGGATTGTTTGACCCCCAAAGGGGTCGCAACCCACAGGTTGAGAACCACTGCTCTAGAGGCAGTGCTAGAGTGTAGGATTTGGAATGATGACTCCCTGAGTTCAAATCCTACCTTGCACACTTACTAGGTGTGAGACTCTGGGAAAGGCAGTCACTTAGCCCCCTCTTCTTCATCTTTTTCATTTGTAAAATATGGAAAATTAGTAGCATCTATGGCGCAGGTAGTGAGGATCAAAGGAGATAACATGGAAAATGCTTTGGAGAACTTAAGGTGCTATAAAAATGCTAGCTATTAATTGTTGTTGTTATTATTACTCTTCAAAACCTTATTCTTTCTGTCCTTTTTATATCTCTATGTTTTTGCTCACACCACCCCCCACACCTAGAATAGAATTACTATTTGTGCCCAAGATGATTCACTCCCCATGTCCCTCCTCATCTCTGTTGAAGCCCACTTCAGAGGCTACTTCCTTTTCAGTTAAAAATGATCTCTTGCTTCCTTAAAATTTCCAAGGAACTTTGCTGAGAAGTTATCTCTTCTTTGCACCTATCTTACTTTCTCATGTTATTATTTGTTCCCCCCTCCCAAGTAGTCTGCTTGAGGACTTTTGTTTTTTTTTAAATTTTTATATTCCTAGAACTTAGCACTGTTCTTTGTATATATCGAGCACTAAATTCATCCATCCATCCATTTGATAATAAGGTGACTTTTGAGTCAGGAAGATGTGAATTTGAATCTTGCCTCTGAAACTTGCTGTCTTATCTGTATGACCTTGAACAAGACCTCTTAGCCTCTGTTTTCATATCAATAAGATAGGGATAATAATATCTACCTTACAATGTTATCGTAAGGATCAAATGAAATAATGTAAAGTGCTTAGTCAACATTAAAGAGCTTTATAAATATTAGTTGTCATATTTCATTCAATGAGTACTCTATTAAAGACCTACTATGTGTTAGGGACTAGGGATAGAAAAATAGTGATGGGAGACATTGACTTCAAGGAGCTCATAATTTGTTGGAGATGGAGAGGACAAATGTATCCATGGAAAAGTAAATATAACATGTATACAAAGTAGACATAAAATGATTTCCCAGGGTGAGAGGATTAACTGGAGGTATCAGGACTGGCTTCCTGTAGGAGGTGCCACTATAGCTGAGCTAGGGAAGGAAGCTAGGGATTCTCTTTATTGACTTAAAGGATTTACAGCTGTGGGTTTAGTGGATAAGACAGCTTGAATGTGCCCTGGAAAGCCCCCGTGGTACAGTAGCTGATGACTTTTCCAAGGTCATGTATGAGCCAGTCTCATTGCATCACTCAGGAGTGGTCCAGCTATTTTTAAAGGAGATATGTTGAGGAAACAAACTTGACTGAAACAGAGGGTCATGGAAGAAGGAAATACAATGATCTTTTCTGGCTCAATCTCTGCCAGGACTGAATGTTTTTGTCACAATGCTCATTTTTCGGGGCTGTGATTTTGATCTGCTTTCTTCACAAATCCACATCTCTGTGAAATTGGAACCCACGAACCGGCCTTTGGTCCCCTTGTTTCATTAGATGTAAGTAAAAGAAAGGCTATGATCAGTTTCTGTGCTGGAAAAATACAGCTATGTTCTTCAGAGAGGCTATCTCCCTTCACTCTGCATGGGAAGTGTGGACAGTATCTTTTTTAAAAAATTATTTACTTTTAGTTTACAGTATTTAGTTCCACAAGTTTTTGGATTCCAAATTTTCTTCCCCTTGCTTTATCTCCCACCCCATCATGGCATGCAATCAGATATAGATTCTACATATATGTTCACATTAAACATTAGTCAAGTTGTAAAGAAGAATTATAACCAAGTGTGGACAGTATCTTAAGAGAATGCATATTCCTTGCTAAAAGCTCCATTGGCCTTTCATTAAGCCAGCTTCATTCTTCTCTATTATCTACCTTTGTGGGATGTGACCATTGCCAAAAGAGCATGATTAGTAGTTAGTTTCAGAACCACTGCAGGTGGAAGATAACTGTCTTGATGCCTGTACAAAGCCTGGGGAAGGAGAATTGCTTGCTTGTCCTTAGGGGGTCCTGAGATTTTATTTGAGTCATTAAATAATTGAACTCATCTCTAGTAAATATAAATGGTTAAAAATAATATAGTACCACTTTTTTTTTTGCTTTTTGGAGGGCAATTGGGGTTAAATATACCACTTTTCTTAGTGAAAAAAATCATTATATAACATTCACTCATCAATTCAAAATGCATTTCTTAAGCACCTAAACTATCTACCAAGCACTGTGCTTGGCACTGGGGTTTCAAAGACAAAAAATTGTCCCTGCCCTCAAGGAGCTTACATTCTACTATTTTTTGCTCCAACAAATTATTTCAACCTTTAATTTAATGAACATTTATTAAATGTCCTCTATGTGAAAATTACTACACTAGGTTTTTAGGGTACAAAGAAAAAAGTGCTTGTCTTTCCCTTCATTGATTGTATATTCTAATAATCCTTTCTCCAGTAAATTAGTTCCATTATCTATTCAATGAGCTTTTATTAAGTGCCTACTGTGTACAAAGTTGTATAGTATGGGCTTGGGATATAAAAACAAAAAAGAAAGTCAGTAAACCTTACTCCCAACCTCTACAGTTGACATTCTACTAGGAGGCACAATATTTAAACAGGTAAATGCAAGTTCATTTGAGGGAGAAAAGAGAACTATGAGCTAGAGGGAGCAGGATTGGATCACCAGTAGCAATTGAACACTAAAACAAGCTAAAGAGGGGCTGCAGGGTGGCACAGTGAATAGACTACCGGCCCTGGAGTCAGGAGGAACTGAGTTCAAATGTGGCCTCAGACACTTAACACTTACTAGCCAGGTGACCTTGGGCAAGTCACTTAACCCCAATTACCCTGCTTTGCCTCTTCCAAAAAAAAAAAAAAAAGACAAAACAAGCTAAAGGTTCTAAGAGGCTGAGGTGAAGTGGGAGTGCTAGTGATGCCAGGTTCATGAAAAAACAAGCAAACTGTAAAATCACAGAGGTGGAGATGATATGCCAAGTTGCAGTAAGTGCAAATAGACCAGTTTAATTGGAATATAGACTACATTAAGGGGTAGCAATCAGAAATACATCTATATGTTTGGAAATGTTGGAGCTAGATTGTTTAGGGCTTTAAATGTCAAGTTCATGCATTTGCATTTTATCTTAGGGGCAATAGAGAGCCACTGAAAATTCTCGAATATATTGACATGGATAGGTCAGATGTCCAGATGCCCTGTTGACCATGCCCTAGTACCCTAGGAGAGATTGACTAAGATATACTTAAAGCCAATAGTCAGAACTGAACTGCGGGCCCCAGGAAGATAAGTATACAGACAGACAGACAGACAGACAGATAGATAGATAGATAGATAAATAGATAGATGATTGGTAGATAGATAGATGATAGGTAGATATGTAGATGGATGCATTGCTAGACGTACAGACATATAGATATATAGACAGGTAAATAGATAGCTGTATAGCTAGATAAGTAGGTGGATATACAGAAAGATAGATGACCATGTATGACAACGTATATATCTCATTCTGCACCTATAATCTACCACCTGACCTGGATAGCCTTGTCAATAGCTTAGACATTTATTAGCTATATGGCCCTGGTCAAGTCATTTAACTTCTATTGACTTCAGTTTCTTCCTCTGTAAAATGGGTATAAATAAATAAAATAGGGCACTACATGCCGGGAATTTTGTCAGGGAAAAAGGGAGATAACATTTATGAGTTATTTTGTAAACCTTAAAGGGTTATATAAATGATAGCTATTATTATTTTTATTCAGTTGTGTAAGGACTAATACTTTCCTGAATGAGGATAATCCCTTCACTGTCACAGATTGCGTGTGACTCTTCTATAGTGATATTTGACCTTTAAATATGTTCTATGTAGATTATCTTGTTTGATTCTCATAACAACCTATGAACTAGTTGGTATAGGGAGTATTATATTTTCCCTTTTTATGGAGGATAAAACTGGAGACTTAGGAAAGTGATTTGACTTGCACATGGTCATAGAACTTTGTTAGGCATGAGAACAAATCCCAAAATCTGAAATAACTTTGGAAATTTATTGGCCATTTGGCAGAGGAGAGAGTCAGAGAAGGTGTGGATCCCTGTCTAATTTCTGTGAGGTTTACATTCTATAGAATTCAGACATGGACATAAGGACATTTGCCAGACAGTAGGTAGTCTCCGGAGAAGAGCAATTTGAGATATAAGTCAATCTGATTTGCAGAACCCCAAACACAAGCTTTGCATGGACCCAAACCTAATGTTGGTGGGATCCAGGCATTCTTTACAGTTATCCCACTTCCCTGAAGTGTTTCTGAGGCCAGCCTGACCTCTACAGCTTTTGGATTAGACAATTTTCTAGCCATGTAACACTAGGTTCAAAAATATTAGTAAAAGATAAATAATAGGGTTGTTTTTTTTTACAACTTGTAAGTATCACAGTCAGAATTTGAACCCAAGTCCTCTTGATTTCAAGGGCAGGACTCTATTGATTACACTAGACTGTCTTCAAATAACTTAGTAGCTGATGTTCAGGATCCTGGTCGTGAGCTCCATCACTTTTCTGCCAGCCTGGTGATGATTCTCTGACGTTTATTAGGTCACTTGTTAGACAATGGGCATGCAGTCTGTCACTTGGCCCATACTCAAAGTGTTCCTAGCTTAGGAGGGATAGTTGGGATTTTTGAAGGTCCTTTCTCCACCATGGTGAGTCAATAGAGGGTGAAGTTAATGGAAGATATGCCTAGCTAATCTGATAAATTAACTCAAGAGGATGATGAGTAGCATTTCCATAGAATTCTAAGGTTTAAAAAGCACCTAAACATTGTTATTGTAACAAGGCCTATTTTGGGATTGAGACTCATTTGCTTAAGGTCAGAAAAGAACAAACACAGAAGAGATGACCCAAATGCAGACTCAGACTTACTTAGGCATAACATGGGCTTTAAGATGGCATGTGCTTGGGGCAGCTACGTAGCACAGTGAATAGAGCACCGGCTCTGGAGTCAGGAGGACCTAAGTTCAAATCTGGCCTCAGACACTTAACACAAAACTAGCCATGTGACCTTGGGCAAGTCACTTAACCCCAATTGCCCTACCTTCCCCCCTCCAAAAAGGAAAAAGCAAAATCTAAACAAAAAAAAAAAAGATGCCATGTGTTCATGGCTGCATGGAGAACGGAATGGAAGGTAGGGCAAGCTGTCCCTTCCTTCCCTCCTGTCAGAAGCAGCTTGAAACAGCTTTGACATAATTTGTAGAAGAGATGATGAAAGGGTCATTTGTTTCCTTTTGTAGATCCCACAAATTATCAATGCTTCTGGTACTAGGGACTCTTTGTTACCCCAAAGTGCCATACCTTTAGATCAGAGTCCCCTCTGGCCAGAAGGAGAGTTCAGAACTTTCACATGGTTGACTGGAACCAGGAAGAACATTTCTGAGCATGTTCCATGGGATGGGCACTTCAGGCTGATTCAACCTTGTGATGCTATGGGCATTGTGTCTTTAACTTCAGGATTTTCTTTCACTCTAGTGCAAATAATGGATTTAATAGTTACTCATATCCAGTCAACATTTGCTTTAACAGTACCCTTTAAAAAGATTGTCAGCTATGGGAATGTTACAGAACCTCATAAGGAATCCATCTATATATCCATTAATTAATTAATTTTTAATGGGGAGAGGCCTTTCATTACCTATGAAAATACACATACATGAGTACATACATACATATATACTCATACATGTATACACACACACACAATGACTAGCACCCTGTCTATGTTTGGTCTCTGAAATGGGTATCAACTGGATGGAAGGTAGGGCTAGCAGAGTTGTAGCTAGTAAATTTTTTACTCAGGGAAAGCAAAATAAAATATGCTGTCAAGTCAACTTTTTAAAAATCAGATTCAATGGAGGGCAGGAGACAGGGAGCTAGGGACACACTGAGATCACTTTTGGGGAGACAGCTACTAATGAGGTGGGCTTAACTGAGGAGGAACTTAGCTGGGACTACTGGGGAAAGAAGCAAGCTATCTGCTAGCTTTCTCTTCTATTTAATTATATTTTATTATTCATCTGTAATTATTCTTGCTGACTAGGAGACAATATTAATTATTATTATACTGTTCAAGAATGATAGGATCATAGGATTCTAGATTTAGAGATGGAATGGATTTTAAAAATCATCTAGTCCTCCCCTCTCATTTTACATACCAGGAAATTAAAGCCAAGAGAACCTGGATGGCTTTCTTAGGGTCACACAATGAGTAAGTTACTTGAGATAGCAATTAGAAACTGGGTTCTTGACTCTAGAGATCTGCCAGAGCTGCCAGTGCCCTCTAAATTTCACTGCCCTGGGACTAAGCTCTGATCGCCCTGCCCTGGTTCACTCCTCATCTATTCACTACACATTCAAGTGTCCCAAGTTTCCCTGTGGGCTCTGAGTTCCTTTTAGTGGATGATGTGATCTCATTTCCAGCAGTGCCTCAGAACTCAGCTGAGAATGCTTCAGAAATCCCAGCCTTTTATGAATCCTCATTTGAAAACTTAAAAAAAAGAGAGATATAAAAATCAATTAACTTCACACATGAAAAAATACCTCATATGGTTAATCTTCCCTTACGTGGTTTCCTGATTATGTTTGGAAGTAAATTGCCTTGATTATACCTTGGATGGAAAAGAATGTCTTTTAATTAGTTTGATACATGCTATAGTGATGCTGATTTATACCAAAGAATGATAAATTGAGTTGGAGGCAGGAAGTCTCTCCAGTAGGACTGAGTGAGTACAGTTCAGATGGCTGCACTTCAGTTTTAATTTCATTTTTGGTTGGGTTGCAAAATCCTTAGCTCTACTTTTTCAAAGGGGAAGATGGAAGGGTCTGGAAAAGCAGTTTAGTAACATGGAAAAAAACAACAACATGAAATTAGGAAGCAGGAGATTGTAGTTTTAGACTTAGGTCTTCCCCCTAACTACCTGGGTTACTTTGGGCAAGTGAGTCTCTTTACCTCTTGAACATTATTTTTCTTATTTCTAAAATAAAGACATTGGAATAGGAAAGAAAAGAGCAATAAAATGAAGCTGTTTTGTAACCATGATGACCAACCTTGGTCTTAGAAAAGAAATGTAGAAAGTACATCTCTCCTTTCATTGATGGAAGACTATGCTGTGGAGTGTTGTATATACCACCAGACAATTAATATTATTTTTTTTTGTTACAAGGTAAGAATACCTCGGGAAGTTCAAGGGATGGCAGAGGGCATAGGCACATCCAGACAAAAGGTATCAAAAATCTTAAACAGAAGCAAAATGATTGAACTACATGATCTTAAGGATGTCTATTCCTAAAGAGACTTAGGAAGGACATTATTGCTGTTTTCAAGTATTTGGAAGACTGTCATATGGAAGGGTAGAAGAGAAGCTCTTGTAGAGAAAGAGTCATTTCATTTTTGTCTTTTTAGTCCCTTGGGTGTAACACAGCCCATTTACATCATAGGCACTTAAAAAAAAAGCCAAACAAACCAACCACTTGTTGAACTGAATTGAAGAAAGATCAGAATTATTTTCTTTGTTCCTAGTGGAACAGCCTGGGAACACTGGGTAGAAGGACAGAGAGAAGTGAATTTATCTGGATGTCAAGACAAATTTACAAATAATTAGAATCCTTCAAAAATGGAATGGACTATCTTACTGGTTGTATGCAATATTCACAGCACCAATGGTCACTATAAATATACCTGCATAGTGCTCAATTGCAAAATATAACAGACTCTCCATACAGAAGACAGAAGCAAAAACATTTATTCAGATCCCAGAAAACTGAATCCCAAATCCACTGAGCTGATTCTATGATAGTAGCAAAGAAGCTAATAAGCTGTAACAGCACAAAGTCATAGCATCCTTCAGCCTTCCCACAAACCAACACAACCCTAGCTGTTACATCAGGTGGCAAACACCACCATTTACTCACAAGTCTAACTGTCTCCCTCAGATGTGTCTTCTCCTCCCAACCGTGTCTAGCTTCTCTGACTCCCAGATTCCTGTGGGCTCTGCTCCACCCTTCCACAAACTCTTTCCCCAAAGGCTCTATCCCCTGCACATTCAGCCTATTGGGGGCAGAGTTTATTTTCAAAGCAGGGAAGGTCTCTTCAAGTTCCCCTAGCCTTATTAAGGGGCAGGAAAGATCTTCAAATTACCATTACCATTGAAATGGTTTTGCCTCCTTGGAGATTTTTGAGCAGAGCCTGTATAATCACTTAGGGACTTTGCAGAGAGGAGTCTTGTTCAAGCAACTAGTTGAAGTGGTAGATAGAGTGCTGAACTTGGAGTCAGGGAGACCTGAGTTCAACTTCCACCTCAGATGTGTAATAGCTATGGGCAAGTTATGTAACCTCTGTCTGCCTCAGTTTCCTTATCTGTAAAGTAGGGACATTAATAGATTTTTGCCTCACAGGGTCATTGTAGGGATGAGAAGCTTTGCAAATCTGAAAGTGCTTTATAAACACTATTTATTATTGCTCAGGTAAACGTGGACTAGCCATCTATCCCTTCACCCCCAGTTACTTTCCATCTTTGAGATTCTATGACTGCAGGCTCTGATATACTTTAATTGGGCACCATAATAATTTTAGAGAGAGAAGGCAGTTTTTGATGCTTTCTTAAGGCAGTTGAAGTCTTTGAATGATTAGAATTATAAAGTATGACTCTTCTAAGTATAACGAGAAGAATTTTGAGCTCCTTAGATGACAGTGATAGATTAAGAGATTCCATTTGGATTATTGGGAGCCTTTTAGTGATTGGCAATTAATTTTAAAAAAAGTAGCATCTTACTTGAAATATTAAATCATTACTCATATCTGCCCCACAGGGACTAAGCTATTGTTAGTGAATGGGACAAACCTTTGAATTATGATGTTGTTTTAGGAACTAGGAGAACAACCCGTTTTCCTTTCTCTCATCAACATCCTTGTTTCTGTCTTAAGCTGGTCCTGATGGAATATATAACTCAAGGAAAAGAATATCTTCATTTTTTTTTGGTCATAAGGTCACTTTTCATCACTTTGGCACGCCTCAAGTATAAGCAAATGGAAAATAGTACAAGTATTTATGCCAAAGTTTCGAGTATACTGAAATTGAGTATGAAAAAAAAATCTTCAAGGGAATCTGTATTTTTCTAGAGTTAGTTATGCGCAGTATTGACATGTTCAGTCCTGTATGATTCTTTGTGACCTCATTGGGGTTTTCTTGGCAAAGATACTGGAGTATTTTCCCATTGCCTTATTCGGCTCATTTTACAAATGAGGAAACTGAGGCAAGCAGGATTAAGTGACTTGTCTGGAGTGACACAGCTAATAAGTGTCTGAGGCCAGATTGGAATTTGAGAAGTTGAATCTTCCTGAAGCCAGGTCCAGCGCTCTATGCACGATGGCACCACCTAGTGGCCTCCGTTTGACATGGCAAGTGCTTAATGCTTGTTGACTTGTCGTTATCTTACTTCTTCAACCAACCCAATAGCTTGATGTGGCAGAAAGAATCAAAGATGTGAAATCAGAGGGTCTGGGGGTGAATCCTGGCTCTTCCACTTACTCCTTGTGGAACACTGAGCAACTCAATCTCTGCAAACTTGTTTCCTTTTCTGCAAAATGGGGTAGGGTGGGGTTGGACTAGATCAGAGGAGCTTAATCCTTTTTGTGTCATGGACCTCTTTGCAGTCTGGTGAAGCCCTTGACCTGACCCTTTTTTTGGTATCATGTCATTAAATGCATAAAATAAAATATGCAGGACTTCAAAGGAAATAATTTATATTGAAATCTAGTTGTGTATGTATGCATGTGTGTATGCATGTGTGTATGCATGTGTATGTACGTGTGTATGCATGTGTGCATGCATGTGTGTATGGATGTAGGCAGCTAGGTGGCTAAGTGGATAGAGTGCTGAGCTTGGAGTCAGGAAGACCTGAGTTCAAGTCTGGTCTCAGACACTCACTAGTTGGGTGACTCTGGTCAAGTCACTTAATCCTGTTTGCCTCAATTTGCTGATCTGTAAATGAGCTGGAAAAGGAAATGACAAACTACTCCATATCTTTGCCAAGAAACCCCCCTAGACAGTGTGGTCCATGGAGTCACAAAGAATTGGACTGAATGGCTTAACAACAATAAATGTACATATGTATGTATGTATGTATGTATGTATGTATGTATCTCTCTCCCTCTCTCTCTGACTCTCTCTCTTTCTCTCCCTCTCCTCCCTCTCCCTCCATCTCTCTCCCTCCATCTCTCTGTCTGTCTGTCTGTCTGTCTCCCTCTGTCTCTCTCTCTCTCAAAGCTCATGGGCTCCCAAATTAAGAATGCCTAGACTAGATGACCTCTGAGATCCTCACTAGCTGTAGTTTTCAAGTCTTGGATCCCATCAGAAAAATTTTTACTTTGAAAAGAAATCTTCTTCTACATCTCTTCCAAAACTGCTCTGAAGACTGAAGGAAGAGATGGAAAAATTATATGATGAGCAACTCAGAAGACAAATATTTGCTACATTTTCTTTTATATAAATTGAGTTTTTTAAAGAAAAAAAATCTCTCCTCCAAATTGGTTTTGATTTGTCCTTTAGTTAAGCCCATTCTGAAGAAGCAGTGTGGGATAGATGATCTGGCACCAGGTACACAGGCTGGAAGATCTGGACTCAATCCTTGCCCTTCACCTTTACTAGGTATGTGATACTGGGCAAGACACTTAACCTCTATGAACCTCATACAACTCCTTTGGGCTAATTAGAGGAAGCTAAGTGGTGAAGTGTGTGGAGTACCAATCCTAGAGTCAGAAAGATTTGAGTCCAAATATGGCCTCCACACTTAATAGTTGTATGACTCTGGGCAGGTCACTTAACCCCTTTTTATTTCAGTTCCCTCATCTGTAAAATGGGGCTAATAATAGCACCTACATTTCAGGAATGTTGTAAGGATCACAGTACTTAGCACAGTGCCTGGAACATAATATGCACTACATACATGTTAGCTATTATTCTTATTCATCAAGTCATAGGTGAAAATCCACTTTGGGAAATGGAGTTCTATCACTAGGTATTTCCCGTGCTAATGATATTCTCAGTTAATGCAGGGAGTTCCCACACTAGGAGATCCATATGTCAGTGAGCTTACAGATCCTTAGTGTATCCCCATTATATAGAGTGAGAAACTGAAGTAAAATAGCCTTCTCCTATTAGTAAAATAGTTGTAAAGGTCTGTTGATTCTTGGATTTTTTTTCTTCTTAATTTGGAATCTGTAGTGGAGGCTGAGTGAGCTTATAGGGTTTATTCCATAGAGGATGGCCAGAATTGGCTTCCTAGTTCCATTTGTTATCATGATGTTTTGGGGCCAGTTTCTAGCCATATATGACCCAGGGCTTACATTTGGAGATGACAAAGAGTCCCCTTAATGGCCGAAGAGCTGGAGTGGCTGGTGACTCAGCAGACCTTTTGAAAGAGGAATTACTTCCAGCTGAGGCAATCTCAGCTACAACTTTCCAGGGAGTATATGATATGAACTAGGGTTGGAGAAGGAGGAATCCTTCTCCTCCTTGGTATCGCGGTACCCTTACCACATGGCAGGTAATGACAGGTGCTACAACTAGGTCAGCTAGCTGCCTCTTCTTGTGTTTTTTTTTTCCTCTTTTAATCTTAGGCAAATGAATGTTCCAAGGTAGATATGATCAGGATTAGAGAGAAACCGTGGGAATTCAAATGCCCACAGGATTCTTCAGTGGTCAGAGCTAAATGTTGGCAACTACTCCAGTGCTTTTGGAGAGGATGGTCACCAAAAAGAAGACCAAGACTGGTTGTTTCCCTAGCAAATCTGTTTAGACAATGCCAAGAGAGGTGAAATGTCCAATGCCTGATTAGCCATCCCTCACACTGCTTTATGTTCGGATGAGATTTAAGTATCAACCTCACAGCACATTATAGTAGTAGTAACTAATTGTTACTGAATTCTAATCTTCTATGCATACTCACTGTGATTCTTCCATATCATATTCTTTTTGTGTATGAGAATTAATTACCTGTCCTGTGCTGTAATTTATGTTATCTAGTGAGTAACTCTTTTATTCATCCCTTTTGGGAGACTTAGACATGAATCAGAACCCAATTTGCCCTGGGCACCAGAATGGGGGACATGAGGAGCCAATGATTGTGAGAAAAGGGAGGCTTCACTCAGCAGAGAGCAGGCTCCCAAGGAATGGACTTGGTCCAAAGTGCTGCTTGATCCCCAACAGGGAGTGGCAAAGTACCTCCACCCTCTGTGGCCCACCAGTGATTCTCTCAATACTAGTCTGACTTCCACCTTGTTTGTCAGACTATTAGACAAATCCATCATATTTTGGTAAGTTGAGTTTCTTGACAGACTTATATTTCTCTCTTAGGGGGTCTTGCTAGAATCAAAGTGTACTAAGACATATAAATTCTATCAATACCATCAGGGAAGTGTTTTTTTCCCTTTTCTTTTGTAATCAAAAATCCTTCCACGTATAGAAGGCTGGGGAGAAACAACAGAGTTTGCATAATATTTTAATTAGAGGATGTTTGCTTTGTAAAACCTTATGTGATCTGTGAAATGATCAAAATAATTATGGGCACAAATTGCACGTGCAAAAACAGAGACCTGGTAGGTGTTCTCTAATCCACAATGTTTATACCACAGGGGACTGCCGGGTAATGACACCAAAAGTGTCCATAGTCACAAGTATGCAGACCCTGCTTCCCATTGCTTTATTCAAATATATTTCTATCCTGTACAAAAAGACAACACCCTGGACTTGCCTAGAATCATTGAGCCTTGAGGAACCGTCTGGTACAGTTGCCCAATTCCAGGCTGACATGCCTCTTTTTGTCCGTAGTGGATATTGTCCATAATTGCTCATTCTGGATGGTGGAAGGGTGAGGTGGCTGAAAGAGAACCAGATATGGAGTCAGGGTGGGGGATGTGGATCTGGGTTCAAATCGTACCTCCAACACTTGTTAGCTATATGACCATAGATAATTTACTATAACTCTGGCCTTGAGATTCTTTTTTTTTTTGCTTTTTAGAGGGGGGAATGCAGGGCTTTTGAGGTTAAGTGACTTGCCCAAGGTCACATGGCTAGTTTTTGTGTTAGGCATCTGAGGCCACATTTGAACTCAGGTCCTCCTGACTCCAAGGCCAGTGCTCTACTGCACCACCTAGCTGCCGGGCCTTGAGATTCTTTATCTGGAACATCAGAGGGCTGTGGTGAGATTCAGATGACATCATCTTTAAAGTTCATTACAAGCCTTAAGACACAAGATGGAGATTGGCTATCACTGTTTTGGACTTTATTGTCTTAGAATGATGTCACCTTTTTCGAGAGTGAAGGACAACAACCAACATGTCTTATAATAAGTGCTGCTTACATTTTCGTGACTATATTCAATTCGATGAACATTAAGTACCTGCTATGTATGAGGCAGCCGTGGTGTGGTGCCTAGGAGACAGATATGGAGTCTGGAAGACCTGGGTTTGAGGACCATTTCTGACCCATGCTGGCTGGGGGAGCCTGGGCAAGTTAAGGGCAGGTACTCATCTTCATTGGTAGATCTGATGTGGAGCTCCATATTCCAAAGAAATCCCAGGTCTCATGCTCTCCGTCCCTATTCCCTTCCCTCCCCTCCCCCCCGGCCATTATACCAGGTACCTGGGACACGAGGGTTTTTGGTCTTTCTTTGTATTCCTCATGCTTAGCCTGCTGTGTAGCATTCAGTAGACGCTTGATAAAATGCTGTTGGCTAATGAACTGATTGAAAACTTCAATTGTCATAGCAACGGATACGTGGAGCTTGAAGAGACCATCTAATGGGCCATTATGGACCATTTAATCCAACCCTCCCATTTCACAGATGAATAAGCAGAGGCCTGGGCTGCATGACTTTCCCAAGGCCACATAGGTAGTAAATGTCAGGGAAGGGATTTGAACCTGGGTATGATTTTTCCCCTGGGGCAGATTCATATCATTTACTCATTGGGAAACAGCTTATAATTGCTATTTTTCAGGATCCAAGTGACATATGGGCTACAAACCTCAAGGTTGAATGTTGAGGAGTATGAAAGAAACATCCATCTCAAAGGCTTTACTCAGTCATCCAAAATGCTCTGGGGAGCAGGGAAAGAAATAAAGAGCGGCTGGTTCCGTCAGCACTTATTCTGTCTTCAGCCACAAGGTGGCAGTATTACATCATTTCTGAGGATATCAGATTTCCACCCAACCAGCGCAGCATCTAAGAAACTGTCAATTCATTTGTTAAAGCAAAAAATTTGCAGATGCAATAATCCAATGTTGGTTTAACCAGTGAACATTATGCTTGTACTTGGTGCCACTGGTTGTATTTTCCACGATAAAATATAGCAGACAACAGGAAAAGTAATACATTCTTCCCCTTCCTTGTTTGAACATAGGTATAATTCAGGCAAATAATAGACATGGACACAGTTTGAATTCTGCAGTCACACCGACTCAGTTTTACCCAAGATTAGATCAGTCTAATTAGTTTTATTCCACTCAGCCAACACCTGCTTGAGGAGAACATTTAATGTAATAAAACAAACCACCCACCAAGATACCGAGAAAGCACATTGATGTCTCGACTCTAAAACAAAGCTTCATTCTGCACCCTGTTGCATTCTCTTGCTAGAAACTCCATTTTCTACTAGAAACTGCTCAGTAGAAAAAAGTTCTTTGCTGGGCCCTGAAATGTCCTTGAGCAAATGACACTGTTGTAGAGTGCTTGCCATTTCATTAAAAAACTCTCTGGATGGGTCACTCTTAAGGCTTGTTGACTTCTGGAGGTAGTGGAGGTCTCTGGTTAGTAGTTGTCTCTGGGAAAAGCAGGAAATGAGATTTGATGGGTCTTTTGACCCTGTCCCCTGTTTTGGATTGTCTTTAAAAGAGTTTAAGACTAAATGATAAGTATTCTTCCAAGATGGTAAAAGCCAGATTTTCATAGATTTGGATTTGAGAGGGATTTAAGAGATCATTTAGCCCAGTTTCCCACATGGGAAACTAAGGACCAGCTAAGTTGACTTACTAAACATCACTATGCTAGTAAATAGCTCCCTTCTCTTCAAATGATCACTTCTATTTTTATCTGTTTACAATAAAAGCTACCATTTACACATCACTTTAAGGTTTATAATGAGTTTTACATGATGGTTCCAACAATTTTCTGAGGTAGATGATATTACCTTCATTTTGTAGATGAGGAAACTAATGCCGAGAAGCTAAGTGACTTGCAGAGGGCTACAGAGCTAATGAGATGTAGAGAAAAACAGATGTTTATTGATTTCTATTCATCCATTTATTTATCTTTATTATTTATTCAATGTTACTTATTTTTATTTCATTTTTCAAATTTTTCAAATTTTATTTATTTCTTTTTTTCTGGACTTAAGAAATAAAACAAGCATTTCCATAAGTAGAATAGAAAAAAAGATGATTGTATGAAACTGCAAATCTAGTATGTACAACTTGCTATTCCTTTTAAATATATAATAAAGTCATCATGTAACTTTCTTTCCCCCCTTTTTTCTTCCCTTCCCTCCCTCTCCCCTAGATGGCTACCATTAGTGGGATTTGAACACAGATCTTCTTGACTTATTGTCCAGTACTCCATCTACCATGTATCTATTGGAGTATCTACTCCATCTATCTACTATGCCATGCAGTTTCAATGTTTTCTTGTTGCATACTGTCAGTTGAATGTGAACTTTTTGATGTCAGAGATAATTTTTTCACAGAATCCTAGAGTTGCAGAATTTGTGATTTTTAAAGGATCTCAGTAGATATCTACTGCCACCCAGATCCCCAAAGAATTGCCATTGTAATATGCCATGATATGTCCAGCAACTATTCTTTTAACTTTTGTTTGGAAACTTTTATTGAGAAGGAAGTCCATCTCTCAAGGCAATCCACTCCACTTTTGAATAACTCTAATTATTAAGAAATTTTCCTTGTTACCAAGCTTAAATTTATCTTTTTAGCAATTTCCACCCACCCATCATTCCTGGTTCTGCTTTCTAGGGCTAAAACAGAGGAAGGAGTTCCTTCTCCACAAGAGAGTTCTTTCATTTTGTCTTTGCATCCTTCAGTATCTAGGACAATACCTTGCTGATAGTTGATTAGTAGTGGCTTATTGGGTTGGACCAGAAATAAGAGAACCAGGATTCAAACCTGATTCTAGATACAGTGCACTGTTCATTGTACCACACTGCCCTCTAGTTAGTTTTAGAGTATCATCTTCTAGGTAAGGTCCAGGGATAACTCATTTATTCTCTTGGAATATATTAAAGAAAGAGCATTCCCTATTACTAGGCATTCTCCATCTTCATTTAGTCCTTGGCAAGGGGGCAGAGTTTTATGCCTAAATCAGTAAGAGATCACTAGATCTATTTGCATGGTATGTTTTGGCTATACAAATTGCTAGGCAGATGTTCTTTCTGAAGTAACCAGCCAATTGGGAGAGATTGCCCAGGATTCAGGGAGAAGCACTGCTAACATGGGATAAGCTCCAGGCTAGACTCTTCTCTATTTTTCATGTTTAAGATGAGAATAAACCACTAAGAGAAGTTCTGTTTCTTGGTGGATAGAGTGTTGGACTTTGATTTAGGAGGTTCCAGGTTCAAATCTTGCCTATGACATCAGCTAGCTATGTTACCTTGGGTAATTCATTTAATTTCACTAGCACAGACTGCACCAAGTAATGGGCTACAATATGGATTGGGACTGGAGTTGCCATAGTGACAAAATCACAGATCCTTGACATAGTAACAGGCAAGACATTCAATTCAGTAAGACTTTATTAAAGGCCAATTATGTGTCATCAGTACTTTAGACACTGGGAACATAAAGATAAAACCAAAACAATTCCTGTCCTCCTGGAGCTTACATTCTATTGAAGAGGTGTGTGTGTACGTGTGTGTGTGTGTGCGTGTGTGTGTGTGTGTGTGAGTGTGCATGTGTACATGTGTGAAGCAAGATAGACATAGGAAATTTAATGCAAAACAAATGCAAAATAATTTTTGGGGAGTAGAATGGGTCCCATGTACAATTAAATATCATACTGTTTAGAGAAAGGGTTTTGTGTCCCTGATCCCACTCTATCGCTCAGCTTCTTAGAGGGTGCGTAGCCAAGAGCTGTGCTCACCACATTCTCTGATGCAAAGAGTGACTGATTTCTGTCTTCAGCAGTTGTCCACATGATGCCAACATGGCCATTGTTTCTAATACTCACTGCCTGTATGACAAATCACGTGACCTCCCTGCGCCTCATCTGTAAAAATGAGGAAGTTGGACTTGATGTTTCCTTGGGTCGCTTCTGGTTTTAGATCTAGGCTTCTTTGGAAAAGAAATGAAGTCAAATCACAGCAAACATTTATTAAGTACTTATTTTTTGCAGTGCACTGTGCTGGGTAGGGGGAGGGGAGAATATGAAGTTTAGAAGACACATGGTCTATGCCTTGCCAAATAACAGGTTTAATGGATTTTTTCTATGGGATTGATAGTGACTTAACTGAACTGGGCAGATAGCAGTTCTTTTGGTGTTGTGGAGCCAACAAGTGTAGGAGATACAGAGCAAATTGTGTGAATTTCTCTAGGTCACAAATAATTGTCTTTCCTTGGGAGGGGGTACATAAGAAAAAAAAATCTTAGGACTTAGAATATGGCATGTATGTTAAACTGGAGCTGTGCATTTTGGTTTTGTTTGGGACTGACTCTTGACACAATTGCCTCCCATTGCAGGAGATCAGGAGGTGAGCTGGCATCTCTTGGTGTGGCAGCCCATCAAGGCTGGTCAGCCCCATCCCAGCAGACATTGACAGTTCACTGAGCACAGCAAATTGCTGTCAGCTCTTTGCTGAACTCAGACTGTCCTTTTGATCTTCCTTGGTTCGCATTCAGGCTGCTTTGACATTGCTCTGGCCCTTTGTCTGGTCCAGGTGCTGGCTTGTCATTTTGCTACATTCTTAAGCAATCACTTATTCAGCACCTGCTCTGTACAATTCAACAAGCATTCCTTAAATACCTAGCAATGTACAAGGCACTGAACTAGGTACTTGCAATACGAACACAAAAAGGAAATCATCTTTGTCCTCAGGGAGCTTACATTCTATTGGCTCAGTGGTAAGCAGTGGATATACGAATTGCATTGTACCAGGTTTTGTACATGGCTTTGCATAACAGGTGTGAAAAAACACATAGTTGCCAGCTTCAAGTAGTTTATAATATATGTAAATGTTACAATATATTATATATTATCTAATATACATAATATATTATAATATATATGTAATATAAAAGAGTAAGGGGTGGGGAGTGTATCTGGGGGAGGAAAGAGGAATAAACACAAACAGCCATTGTAGTTACTTATGTATAGTATCTGATACAGGATATGAGCAAAACTTGTCCTATGCTCTCCTAGGAACAAAGATCGTTTTCAACCCCCTCTCTGCCCACCTGTCTGCTACTATTTCTCACATTAATTATTTGTCACTGCAGGATCAATAGGCAGTCTAAGGGCATACTCTAGAATTACCTTAAAATTACTTAAATCATAAAAACTTTCTTTAATTGGCTTGGTCTCCATCTTGGCAAATAAAAGTCAGAAGCCAGCTTTCCTCTCACAGCATCAAACTCTGAACTTAGAGGCAAACATTATTGTTACTGAGCATGAGATTTATTGATGGAAGCAAGTGATAAAAAAACCCCAATAACTATCTGAACAGTGCATTGGCTGTAGTAGGTGTTGTGTCCAGAACCTGGCGCTTTCGGGGAAAGACTAAGATCCAACATGGGCTTTTCTCAGAGCTGCTGGTTCTGCCTGGTCTCCCCATCATCACTTTTATTATGCACTTATCATTCAAAGTGTTCATCCATTTACACCTGGACAAAGGTTTTTGGCTCCAAAACATTGTCTCAACTTTCCTGAGAAATTCTCCTTAGAATATAATTCTGTCAATTCCGTCAAATTCCTCACCTCTTTCTCTAAAGGCCACTGTATGCATCCCACAAAGACTACTCCCATGACAGTTTACAGTTAGTCCCAAGATTCTCTGCATTTTCCTCAAGGCAAAGCATGAATATTCAAAGTCTCTGTGATCCTGGATTTGGGCAACACCAGGATCCTATCATACAACTTCAATCTTTCAAAATATGTGACTGTCTTGGTATGCTTAATCCATCCACTGAAACATTTTGCAACTCCCCTGCAACTGCGTCTGGAGTCAGGGATCCCGAATTCCTATATTGCTTCTGATACTTACCACCTGGCATTAATCTTGGGTAAGTCACTTTAGAGCCCTGTACCTTAGTGTCTTTGTCTATAAAATGAGGGAGATTATATTAGATGGCCTCCACAATGCCTTCCAGATCTATAGCCATGATCTTATAATCCTATGAGTTTAGTAGAAGGTCTAGGAGAGTTGTTAAGATGAAGAATGTCATTACCCTATGGGCAACCTGGTGATGAACATCTTGGAACTGTTCTGGTCATTGTTTCACAGATTATACAATTCATCAGCTAAAATCCTATCTTCTATAGGAAGAGTTTAAATTTTTATTTAACCAGACTTGTGATTTCATTTGTACAGAGTGCTCCTGAATGAGGAAACTCCCTTCACCTGTGACTGTTTGGCATTTATAATTTTAGAGCAAGGGTTTTTTTTTAACCTGCTGGGTAGCACAGTGGATAGAGCCCCAGGCCTGGAGTCAGGAAGACCAGAGTTCAAATTCGTCCTCAGATATTTACTAGCAGTATGACTCTGGGCAAGTCACTTAACCCTATTTTGCCTTAGTTTCCTCATCTGTGAAATGAGCTGGGGAAGGAAATGGCAAACCACTCCTGTAGCTTGGCCAAGAAAACCCAGAATGGGTCAGACATGACTGAAACAACCACAAAAAATGTGAACATTTAAAAAAATTGACAACTGCATTTCAATATCATTGGTTTCCTTTGTAATCTCTTGTATTCTATTTTCTGTACCTAAAAACATTATCCTCAGAAAGATCCCATGGGCTTCACTAGACTGCTAAAGAAGTCTGTGACACAAAAAGGTTAAATATCCCTATTTAATAAAGTTTTCCAGGGCACTGAGGGGTTAAATGACTTCCCCAAGGGCAGCATATCTCAGAAGCAGAATTGAAGCTTCTATCTTCCTGACTTTGAGGTTGCTATTCTTTCCATTATGTCTGGCTGCTCTAAATGAATTCATACTAAGGTGTGAATGACTGACAGCAGCTTAATCTATCACATTTCTCCTAATGGTATTTTTGTTCTAAGCAGGAAATAAGAAAATTAAGCCAAAGCAAAGAATGTCCAATTCTGGGATTTCCACCACCAAACTAGAATAGAAATGTGTTTGTGAGTGTATGGGCATCTTCCAGGCACCCATGCAATTCCACCCCATCCCATATCATCCCATCCCACCCCATTCCATCTTATCTCACCCCATTTCATCCAACCCCATTCCACCCCATCCCATCATCTAGTACCTCCTCATTGTCATGACAAAATGCTATTCCTGAGTCTAACTTGCCACTGGCATAAATAACATCATAGTTACTTGTACTCCTTGGAGAGCAGGCATGCATTAACCTGTGGGGTTGTTTTTATAGTAATGAAGTGATAAAACCCTCTTAGAGGCAGTTTATCAGAGGCTTTTGTGGTTGATTAGCAAGGGAGTGAAACTGAAGAGTTTAATCAACACAGGAGTTGCCAGGTTCAAGCACACACCAGCACCCTAGATACTGCTCTGCGTTGGAGGGAAATTTTCCATCCGCGGCTCGTCTAATGTGTTCTATTTCTGTCTCGCTGCAGTTGAAGAAAGAAGGGCCCGACTGTTGCCGCTTTCCCTCCCCCGCTGGTGGTCTCTTCTGATGTGCTGACCTCACAGCTGGGTCTCAGCTCTGCTTGTTAGCTGGCAATGCCAGCGAGTACCAGGTCATGGGGACGGACGAGCTTACTACTGGGGAGGCGCTCCAGATGTAGACTTTATGCAGGTGCTTGAGTCTGGAGCTAGAAGGGGATTTGGGGAACCCTGGAGGCCCCTCTGTTCTCTGTAACTAAGTTTTGTGACCTCAAAGCTTGCCTGGACTTTTCTCTGTCTCTCTCAGCCCCTCACATACAATCAGTTGCTAAATGTCTCCAGATTTTTCTCCCTGCTTTTTGTCCTTTACCTCTTCAAACCCCTGCCGAAAGGGGCATCTTGTGATGCAAGAGGAGGTGGAGCAGCACAGAGAGGAGAGAGAGCTGGTGTCAGAGGTAGGCTAACCAGTGTTCAAGCCCTGCCTTGGCTACACACTGGTTGTAGGGCCCTGGGCCGGTCATCTGTTTTCTTAGTTATTCTATGATTGTAGGATGAAGAACAAGGGCCCTTAGGCATGGTAGAGAGAATCTCCTCACTCAGAATTTCCTGTAACAATGAAATCACTGATCCACTCTTTTAAAAAAAATTATTTCCCCCCAATTACATGTTAAAACAATTTTTAAAAACACGTTTATGCAGGGTTAAACAAAATAAATTTCCTATTGGTCACATCCAACAAAAAACAAACAAAAACCAAAAAAAAAAACCACATTAAAAAAAGTTTCAAGTTCCAAATGCTATCCTTCCCTCCTCTCCTGTCCCCCCTGTCTGAAACAGTAAGCAATCCAATATAGTTTATACATGTACAACAACAATCCATTCTTAAATCAAAAAAAGCCATTGCTCTGACCATATCCCTCACCTGCTTAAAAACCTTGAGGGGTTCTCTAGTGTCTCGAGGATGAATGAATGAATAAAAAAGAATTTATTAAGCCCTTACTATTTGCCAAATGGGACAGCTAGACGGTGCAGTGGATAGAGCACTGGGCCTGGATTTAGGAAGACCTAAGTTCAAGTCTAACTTCAGTCACATTACTAGGTGTGTGACCCTGGGCAAGTCACTCAACCCTGTTTGTCTCAGTTTCCTAATCTGTAAAATGGGCTGGAGAAGGAAATGGCAAAGCACTCCAGTATATGCCAAGAAAACCCCCAACAGGAGTCACAAAGAGCTGGACATGACTGAAAAATGACTAAACAATAACAAAATTTGCCAAACACCATGCTAGATACTGAGGATACAAATGACAAAGCACAGTCCCTGGCCTCAGGGATTTTATATTCTGATAGAGGAATTAATAAAGGATTGATGGCCAAGGGAGGGGACTTAAGTCTAGAAATGTTATGGGGATGATAAGAGAGGCCGCAGGGGAGTAGACTGATACCTTCTATCTCTCATTTGTCATGTAAGTCCCTCTACAATCTGACCCTAAGTCGCTGTAATTTCCTGCCTTATTTTGCATGCTCTCCTTTGTGTACTTGACCTACTCCAGTTGAGTTTCTTAGTACGTTCGCACAGGCTGCAGCCCGTATCTGAATACACTCCTTTATCCCATTTGCCTCTCTACGACCTTGTCTTCTTTCAAGGCTCAGTTCAGGTGCCACTTCCTCCAGGAAGTTTTTGTGATTCCCCTTAGCTGCTAATGTTCTTTCCTTCTTTAACTTAATTTGCATTATGTTTGTTTATGGTCCTATCGGCTCCCTCTGATAGAAAGTGAGCTTACTTATCATAGGACTGTTTGGTTTTTGTCTTTGCTCCCCCAACTTCTAAAGAAGAGTCTGAAACTCAGCCAATGCTTACTTAATAAATATTTGGTGAATTGAATTGAATGAGGAAACTGGGACCTAAGCAGATGGCATCAACCCATTTCCCTTAGCTAGTCAGTAGCAGAGCGAGGATCTGAAACCAGAGCTTGACTCCAAATTCAGGGCTCTTTCTACTACCTCAAAGTGGCTGCCTAAGGGACAGTTAGCTTTGCCTGTGTGTTCTCTTGAAAATATGCTTCATTAAGGGGGACTCTTGCCAGAATGGGGCTGAGTAAGCATGAGTTCATCCCAACTCTACACATCACACAATGGATGTCTTATGGACTGAAGATTAGTTATTCATCTTTGAGTACAGGGTTATAGGAGCAGAACTTTAAAGCTGGGAGGGACCTAACTTGTCCAGGGAGGAAAGAAAGGAAGGAAACAACATTTATATAGAGTTTCCATGCAGGCATGGTGCTAAGGACTTTTGCAAGCATTATCTCATTTTATTTTTACAACAACCCTGGGAGGTAAGTACTACATTATCTCCATTTTACAGATGAGGAAACTGAGGTAGACAAAGTTTAAGTGACTGTAACAAGGTCACATAGCCAGCAAGTATCTGAGGACAAATTTAAACCAAAGCCTCCTAACTCTAGCCCCAGTACTCTATCCACTGTGCCAATTAGTTCTACCTTAGGGTTAAACAAGCAAGTGACAAATATGAAGTACAGTATTTATGGCTATTGTTAACTGAATAATTTTTACCAGGATATTGTTAAACTAAGTCTGGTAGATATGTTTTATCTTTTTTCAAGTAAAGGCGATTTTATGGAAAAATACGACTCCTACAATAACTTCTTGTATAACTATGTTTGAAGTTATTGTTAGTAATCTTTCTAAGCTATATGTTCTGCCTTTTAATATTTAGAGACTCATAGAACATTGGTTCTATAAGGGGATGTCCATAGGACCTCTATGTTTCCACAGATGATTTGGGCTGAGAGGGTCTCAATCATCGAGAGAGAGGTTTTGACTTTGGATGACATACCTGAGAAGGTTGTGAGTAGCTTCTTTAGTGCATGAGGTTTGAAAAGCAAAACTTTAGGATGGCTTGTGAGTGGAAGCTAGCAAGGTAAATAGGTTTTTAAAAAAATAGCATGGCTAGGGGCAGCTAGGTGGTGCAGTGAATAGAGCACTAGCCCTGGAGTCAGGAGGACCTGAGTTCAAATCCAGCCTCAGACAACTTGACACACTTACTAACTGTGTGAATTTGAGCAAGTCACTTAACCCCAATTGCCCTGACTTCCCCCTCAAAAAAAAAAGCATAACTAGTCCCATGGTGATGGAAAGAGGAGAAGATAGAGACCGGAAGAAATGACATTTTCATCAAGACCATCCTGAGGTAGGTAAGTGGAGAGAGTAAGACATATGGAGTCAGAGGACTGGAATTGTGTGGTCAAAGGAACAAAGGCTTTGTGGGAGAGAAGATGGTAAATGGACCTTGTGTGGTACACCTGAACTCTAGCATCCTACCTGAGCTCTAATGTGTCTGGGAGTGATGGCCACAAAGATCAGCATCATTGAGCTTTTTTTTTTTAAGTTTAGTTGACATCTTTGTTTTTATATCATCTTTATTTCTGAATATATCCCTCCTCCCTCTCCTACATAGAAATTCATTATTTTTTTAAAAAAATGTGAGAAAAGCAGTTCACCACATTTAACAATATATCAACCAAGGCTGACAGTGTATGTGATGGTCTAGATTCATAGATTCCCACCTGGGTAAATAAGGGAAGGAAATGCATTTTTCTATTTCTTTTTTGGGTCCAAGGCTGATTATTATAATTACACAGCAGTACTGTGAATTTAAACAGTTTTCATCCTTTATCCTGCTGTGTTTGAAATAAATAGGAGAATGGAATGAGGAGTTGACTCACATTCTCCCTTGGAAGCCAGAAAGGAAGCAACCCAGGTATGAGTGTCAGGAACACTTACTGCTTGATTCAATTCTTTACCTTGCTGTTCTGCTTCATTAAATACTTTTGTTTTGAACTCATGTGTCATATAGTTTGGTCTGGTAAAAGGGAACATCAGATGGGGGCTCATGTGCGATGGGCCCAAATAACTGCTGGAATTATGGAGGGCAATAATTGGAAAGACCTGAGACTACATCCCAATAAGGTGTCAAGCACTGGTTGTTTTTTTCCACCAAAGATGTCTGGCTTTGGTGTATACTCTTCTGTCAGTGTGATGTAATAGACAGAATACTAGACAAATGGTCGGAAACTTGGATTCTGGTCTCAGCACCGCTACTAAGTAACAAGTCCTTGAACCTTTCTGGACTTCAGTTTCCTCATCTGTAAAGTGACTGGGATGAATTACTAATCCATTACTAAATCTAATCATTAGAGGATCACTAAGGTCTCTTCTGGCTCTAAATGTCAAAACAATATTTCTAAAGTGATTGCCACTGTTCTGCAGTGTATTCTACTGCTTAAGACTGAAGGAAGAAGGAACAGATTTCTGCAGAAGATGGGTGGCTCACAGGGACTCCTTGGAGAAACCAAGAAAGGAGTTGGCAGAGTCAGTTTTATTGTACATGCAAAGATAGGGAAGACCACCAGTTTATGGAGTATTTGGTCATCTTTTATTACTGAGCTATGAAAAAGATTTGCAAAAAGGCCACCATGAAAATAATTGTAGCTTATGTGCCAACACTGGTTGCAAAGAAAGAAGAGGCAGAGAATTTCTGTCTTGGATAGCTAGAGAATGTCTGGTACTATAGGATGCATCCATTCTTAATATATTGATTAGACTTTTAAGAGTGTTTAAGTGTTTTAAGTGTTTGAGGGAGCACCATCCCTTTGGTGTTCAGCTACCAATTCTGACATCTGGGTTAAATCCCACAAAATGCACCCCATTGAGTGCAAATATATAAATATACCTTCCAACTTTTAAGACAAATTCCATTTTTTAGGGGCAGACTTCAGACATGGGGGAACAAAGACCTGTGATAGAAGAGATTGCACCCACCTCCCTTTTTAAGAAGACAGAGACTTGGGAGACACCTTGAAGTCTCTGCTCTGGAAGCAGCGTGCATGTGGTACAGCTGCTGGGGAAGAAGGCAGCATCATTTAATTGCAGTTAGCCAGTAAGCTGTATTGTGTGGACCCACTGAGAGAATTCTGAGGCTTGCAGTAACTTCTCAATTTTGGAGCCTGTCCCTAAGCCCTGGCTGTTTGAGCTTTGCTGTTCCATCAGAATTGGACTCTGAGAAGTTTATGGATCACAGGATCAGAGATTTTGAGCTGGGAGAGATCTGAGATTTTATAGAGTCCAACTCCTTCATTTTACAGATGAGGAAACTGAGTCCCAGAGTGGTTAAGTGGCCTACCCAGGGTCACATAGTGCATAAGTATTTGATGTGGGATTTGAACAGATATCTTATGGACTCCAAATCAATAAGACTTAACTAGCTTTTAAATCATCTAACTTCAGGATCAATATCTCAGTAACTTTCTAAAATGTGGGTCTTATTTTAGGCAATTGTTTGCTGAACCATTTGCTCTCTCTCTCTCTCTCTCTCTCTCTCTCTCTCTCTCTCTCTCTCTCTCTCTCTCTCTCTCTCTCTCTCTCTCTCTCTCTCTCTCTCTCTCTCTCTCTCTCTCTCTCTCTCTCTCTCTCTCTCTCTCTCTCTCTCTCTCTCTCTCTCTCTCTCCACATCTACATCCACATCCACATCTACATCTACATCCATCTCTATCTCTATCTCTATCTCTGTCTCTGTCTCTGTGTCTCTCTCTCTCTATCTCCATCTTTTCCTCTATTTCTATCTATCTCTATCTCTATTTCACTTTCACACATCTCTTTTTCTCTTATCCCAGAAACCTCTTCATGCTGGAAGCTCATTCCAGTCTTGAAATTCACAAATTGAAAAATATCTCCTGCTCCTGTTCCCTTTCTCTCTGATTGGATGGCTCCATCTGAACTTTCATTTAAGGAAAGCACCAAAGCCAGCCTTGTCTTATGTCTCTACAGGCTGCACTCCATTCTTCCTCTCTATCATGCTCCCCTCTCCCCACATCAGGTACCTTGGGTGTCCTCCTTCCCCTCTTCTGCTTCCTTTCATGTGTTGTTTTGCCCATTAGAATATAAACTCCATGAGGACAGGAGCTGGTTTTCTTTCTGCTTGTATTAATATTCCTAGCACTTAATGCTTATAGCGTTGGTAACATTGCAGGTACTTAATACATGATTGCTGACTGACTGACAATAAATGTGTGTATGCACACATGTGTGCATTATATGTATACAGTGCTTGGATATATAATGAGTGCATATGTGTATATGTATTATAAACACACACACACACACACACACACACACACACACATATATATATATACATATACTTATGTGCCCACTATATATACACAAATATGGTTATACATATGTATAGAAATACATTTTATATGTGTGTATATATGTATATATATCCATATCTATATCTATCTATCTGGATTAGGGAAGGTTTCAGTGAAATTAATTTTTTCACCTTAAATTCTAGGCAAATCTATACATACATACATACATATGTGTACACATATACACACATATACACATATATGTATATGTATGACACAGATGCACACGTATACATATATAAATATATATGCTAATAGGTAAAACTCTATGATCATGAAGAAATAATACTATTAAGGAATGAATCTTCTTAATGCTCCTGTATTGCTTAACTCAAATGCCTTCAGTTTGTTGGTTTTCCAAAGAAAGGTACATCCTTGATTCTAATTTTGCCTGGAGAAATAATTTTTTCTTTTCCTAATTAGAATAAATGGACACCCTTTTCCTAAATCCATTTAAATTCAAGTTAAAACCAAGCAAATCTGGTGGGGGTGGGGAGGGAAGGGTTTGTAGGGCATCACCTCTACCCTGGCATTCCAAAATCAATGGTACATGAGAAAAAGGTTTTCCATCATTCATCCTCAGGAGAGATGTTCCCACAGAGCAGAATAAATGGGATTTGCTTTCTATAACACCATTGTATTTTTGGGAAGATGGTTGAAATTTTAATAGAAGGTGAAAGGATAAGTGAAGGTCAGCAGAGAGTAGGAAGAGGAAAATGCACTGAATTAACTGAAATAGAGCTGGACATTTCCAAGGTTACCAGGCAGATGCCAGATGCAAAGGAAATGAGAGCAGTTTATAAACCTAAATAACAAAGCAGCCTTTCCTTAGGTAAAAAGGGCAAGGGGAAGGATATTGACTCAGGCAAGGTCAAAGGGGTTCCACCATGAGAATGGTGGTGGAAGGAAGTTTATCTTCAATCTTTTGTAACATATTCTTATTCACTGATGCTATAGGAATAGCATCTGCTAGACTGGCATAATCTAAGCAAATGGGGCCATGGAATCCTTTGAGGCTTGAAAAATGCTAATAAGACCTACAAATGCATATGGAACACCCCTAGGATAAAGAAGGTTTGGAAAAATGCAAAATATGGTACCACAGAAAGAGCAGGGGCTCTAGGGTCAGAAGACCCAGGTTCAAATCTTACCTTTGGCATTTTCTACTTATAAGGCCTTGGGAAAATCATGTCCTCTCCTTGGGCCTCAGGGTCCTCATTTGCAGAATGAGGTGATTTAAATAGATGGATTCTGAAGGCCTTTCTAGTTCTAGATCTCTGATCAATTCAATAAGCATTTGTTAAATTTATATTTTTATTCCTTTCCTAGCCTCCCTTTATAGAAGGTTCAGATGCCAGCTATCTCTTCATTTTCCCCCAGCTGCTCTGCTTGGCTTCAATTCCATCATCCTCATCCTCATCATCACCATCCTGCTCCTCCTCTTCATTATCACCATCCTCCTCCTCCTCCTCACCACTACTACCACCACTACTACTACCATCACCACCATCACCACCACCATAATCATCACCATCCCCCCTCCACCCCTCCAGGTATGCCCTTTCCCCTTTTTCAACCTTCTTTTGTGTTTTGTCTTCCTCTATTGATTGTAAGTTCCTTGTGGACAAAGGCTATCTTTCTTTTTCATATTAGTATTCCCAGCTTAGCTCAGTGCCTGGCAAACAAGAAGTGTTTAATAAGTGTTTATTGTATTATTATTATTAAGTACCTACTATGTCAGGTACTAGCCAGCTGTTAAGGATAGAAAGAACAATATGAAATGATTCCTGCCTTCAAGGAAGCTTATGTTCTACTAAAGGAAACAACACATAGATCACAAGTACAAAATAAATAAAAATCAATTTTGGGAGGAGCAGCCCTAACAACTAGGGGAATTAATTTATTAATTTCATGGAATCAGGAAAGGCATGCATTTTGCTACATTTTTGAAATTTCATTCCTAATGCTAAAAGTATGTCATGGGGCCTATAACAGTGACAACGGTGATGATGATGATGATGATGATGATGATACAGTGATAATTGATGCCCCCATAGTGCTTCAAGGTATGCAAAGTACTTTCCAGACGCTGTTGAATTTGACTCCAGCTAACACCATGATTCATCAGGGCACAGTTTGGGAAAAGCTGAGTTGGCATAAGGAACATTAAATAGGAGAAAGAGCACTAAATTTAGAGTTTTAGGATTGGGGTTTGAAATGTAGCCCTTCTCCCCCATGCTCATGTGGTCTCTCTGAGGTCAATTAACTCCTGTAGGCCTCAGTTTTCTGATCTGTGCAAAGAGGGGGTGGGACTAGATGATGACTGAGGTCTCTGTGAGTTTTGAGTCTATGGTCCTTTGGTGGGCCTCTGTTTGAATGAATTGGCCCAAGGCAGTCATCTTGCTCTTTTTGCTAAGCAAATTGTCTCTTTTTGACCAATCATTCCCACTAGGACTTAACTCACTAAAAGCAGGAACCGCCACACCACCTGATGAGGCAGAAAGGTGGGTGAAGGTATTTAGGAACTGCAGGTAAGCAGCTCAGTGAAGACAGCTGGAGCCCTCCCCTGAGGTAGACCATTAGCTCTTTCTGCTCTAGTTGATGGTTCCATGAGTTTGGTTGGCTAGGACAATTCATTCCTTGGTGGCTGACTTTCTGGTGACAAGCTTAACTCCTTGAAGGCAGGTACGGTTTCCACTTTTTCTTTGAATTCCTGGTGCTTAACATTTAGCTAGTATACAGTAAGTACTTAATAAATACTCCTTGATTGATTAGCCAGGCCACTCCTCCTGTGAAGGTAGCCCATACAGGCTCCATTGCTAGGCCTGTACTCAGAGTCTTTCCAAATCAGCAGGCTCTGCCACAATTTGGGCTTTCTAAGCATAACCTATGAAACCATAAGGCTATTCACCATAATGGAACATTATGTGAAGATTTTAGTAAAGAAATAACCTTCCTTAAAAACTAGACAATGCTTCAAGAGGTGTGTAATAAGTGTTTATTGTATGATTATTAAATACCTACTATGTGTCAGGTACTAGCCAGCAATTGAGGATAGAAAGAACAATATGAAGTGATTCCTGCCTTCAAGGAAGCTTATATTCTACCACAGGAAATAACACATAGAGAGATGGCAAGACAAAAGAAATATGAATCAATTTTTGGGGAAGCAGCCCTAACAACCAGGGGAACTAATTGGTGAGGCAGATGTGGGTAGAGGAGGAGAGAGCCATCCCAGCATCCCCTCAAAAGACCTCACCAATGCCTTTCTTCCTCTCTTACGTATTCTTTTTTTTATGACTAAAGAGAATATTAAATGCATCTTTACCTCCCATAGCCCTTTCTTCCCCTAAACTATGATTCTAGGCATTATATTTAGTTACCCTGAAAACTACTGGTTTTGCCACTGTTTGGAGACAGTGCTGAATCTAGAATGGGCATCAATTTCTCAGAGGGTTTTACATGGCTGGCCCATGAGCATCTTATAATGAGCATTTCCTTACAGAGGTCTGGCCCTCATGGACCTTTGGAATGATCCATACCATATGATGAATTAAGCAATAATTTATGGCTAGGTAGACATTTATGCAAAAATGTTTCATAGTTTGCAAAGATTAATGCATGAGCCAAGTGCAAATACATTAACTTAACCAACTATCTGGAAAGTGAGCTTAATAAGCGCTGGAAATGAGTTTGATATGAGATAGAAAACGATGAGATTGTAGAGTTTAGGCTATGAGCTCAGAAATTTTTCCATGGAAACTTTCTTTTGAGGAGTGCTAAACTCGGGGACAACTTTTGACAGACCTCATCCATTGTCCTATGGGGAAAGCCAGTGATCTAGAAAGCCTGCTACTTCTGCGGATATTGACCAGGCCCATACTATAGATAGTTCTAGAGTATTCTGCTCTAGACAGTCTGCATCTGGAGTGTTGCCTTTAGTTCTGGTCAATATTTTAAGAAATACATTGATAAGTTGGAGTATAAACAGAGGAAAGCAATGACAATGGGGAAGAGTTTTGAGGCTATGACATATGACAACTAATGAAAAGAAGTGGGAATGCTTCATGGTCTAGTTAAGAGAAGAAGCTGTAATGTGGAAGAGGGATTGGATTGGTTTTGGTTGACTCTGAATGGCAGAAGTAGAGTTAATGATTGGAAGTTAGAAAGAAGCAAATTGTGCAGAATGGTTGTATGCAGATATAAAGATGGATTTCCATTCCTACCTTCAGTTAAAACACAGACACAAAACACATATTGAATCAATCAATGTGATGTATGGACTAGATTTTAAGGAATTTTCTTATAATCTCATCATAATGTATGGACAAGTCCATGATTAATTCAAAAGGACCATGGGATTTTGGGCTATTGCATGCACAGTAGATGAGGTCACCAAGGAAACATTTTGTTATTGGTTGGGAAGACCAAGTCACACCTCTTGGGCTATGTATAAAAACAGCAAGTCAGTTGAGTGGTGAATCAATTAAGCAGTAAACCAGAGAGCTGGGGCTAAGCTGTTGAGAAGGACCAATCCTTGGGGCTGATAATGGAGGAGACAGTTTCTCCCTATTCTCCTTTGCTGCTCTGTTATTGGAGAAATTAGACCAGTAGAAGGCAGATATATCTAGTTGTGAGCAGAGAAAGGTAGCCTAACAGCATTCTAAAGGTGTCTCAAGAAAAGGAGAGGGTCTACATATTTCTGTTCTCATGCCTTTTATCTGAAAGGCAAAGGGAAGGGAAACTGCCTGTGTTCCATGTGAGAGTGACAGCTGCGAGCACAGGGCTGTTCCTGTCTATTGCTTTTGTTATATCCTGATCTTAGGTAAAGCATCCAGAGACAAAATTGGGGGCTTGTGACTTATGGCAATAGTAATTCAGCTCCTCAGTTGATCCCTATACCTCTGAGGTAGTAAGTAGTCAAACAACCTTCTGGAAATCTCAATCTAGGAACACATTTTGAGGGAATACCCTCAAATTGAATGCAGTTATAGAAAAATTCTGCCATTAGATCCAATGCTGTGTTGATAAGTGTTTAATAACTGGTTCTCCCAAAATGTTTGCTTGACACAATTTTAAATTTGATCTGCATTATTATTTTCTTCATTACTTTCTCAAATATGGGAAATCAACAAAAGCATAAATCAAACTTTTGATTTGTAGCATTTACCCATTTTTGAGGCATAAATGCTTACACTGAAAATTTAATAATCGGGTCTCATAAGATGGTTCAAATTGGTTCTGGTACACCTCTGATTAGGGCTATTCAAAAGTGGAACATACTGTCAAAAGAAATGTTTTCATATTATATAGGTCTTCTAGAAAAAGACTAAATGACCACTTGTTGGATATAATGTATCAGGGGATCATTGGTTAGCTATGGATTGGACTAGACTGGTAATGAGTTCCCTTCCATTTGTGAGATGCGGTGATTCTGAAGTACCATGGTGCAGGGGAACAAAAGAGATCATTGTTTTTTTTTTATACTCTTTCCATGCAATATTAGGCTCTTTTCATCTTTCTGTACAAGGAGAACAAGAGTACTGGAATCAATAAAATGTCATCAGAACCAGGTCTGAAATGCATCTTTATAAAACGTTTTATGAATCTGATGAATAGATCAAGGCATACAAGGATCAGGGGGTTGTTTGTGAATCAGGTCAGCTGTACACCTATGAACTGAACCCAATTTAATTTAATTCATCACATTTCAAATGCCTTGTATTCATGAGACGTCCAGTCCCACATCACTACTGGACATTCCTGTGTATTGCACATACAAAAAATTATATATCATATCAGGATCTCAAACTTAACTGTTCCGAAATGGAACTCCTTGTTTTTCTTCTCTAAATCTCAACCTGCTCCAAACCTCCTTATTTCTGTTAAGGGAACTACTATCTACTCAGTGTCTCAAGTTTGGATCTCTGGTGCCATCCTTGACTCTTCTGTATTGTTCCCCATCTACCCCCATATCCTGTCACTTGCTAAATCTTATCAATTCAACCTACATCTATAGCAACTTCCCAAGTCATCTTTTTGAAGACATAGTCAGCCAGGTTATTTCTTTGCTGGTTATTTTTTTTGTTTAGATTCATGAAATTTTTCCTTACAAGTAGAATCTCTTGTAGGAAGAGAAAGACTTTCCAAGTCTTTAGGGAGAGACCATACTAAGTGTCTTGACTCAGCTTCAATTTGGGAATCTTGCTCATGAACTTCTGAAAGTCTTGAGAAGATGTGCTTGATCATGTGGCCTGAAGGAGTAGTTTGTGGATCATATTCTGGAGCTTTTTAGGATACAGGAGCTTTATTAACAGTATTACCCTCTCAGGTCACATGGGCAAACCACAGTCAGCTTTTGCCATATGCCTTTGCAGGTACTCTATTGATGTTCCTGTCAGGTCACAAGCATAAATCCATGCAACTATAAAATATATATCTCTGCTATGTAGCTATTACTAGGGAGGGAAAGAGGCTCCATGTGCACGTCATACACAGGCTCACTCTGCTAAGCTCAGGGCTTGAATCCACATGGGGGAGGGTGAAAAAAGAAAAAAGGGCAGAGGATGGTCAAAGACACTATCCCTAAGACAAGAGTCCATCCTCCTGATTTCTAGGCAACCTGTCATCTTGAGGGAGCAGTCACTGGAAACAAATTAGGAGTTTTCATTGTCTTCTTAAGGTGCCAAAGCACATATCTATGGTCTCTGGGGGGAGAGAGGTACTCAAACTGATTGGGAGCTAGGAAGTGAGGAATGCTCCTGATGAAAGTCATTTACACATAAACCTGAAAGTCATATCAACTAAGAGTGTATGTGGCTATATTTTTCTCTATACCTTGACATTTAGGACTGGTGAGAAACAAACATTATTACATAGGGCTCCATGTGTGGTTCAGTAGTAAGAATACTCACCTTGGAGTCATGAGACTTGCTTCTTTACTAGCTGTGTGATCATGGGGGTGGTTTCTTCATCTCTCTGGTGTTGAATCTGTAGAAAGAAGGACTTGGACTCAGTAACCTCTAAGACCTCTTTCAGATCCTGTCTGTCATTTTATTATTCCTTCCTTACTTCAAGATGTGCCCACATCTAGCTTTTGCCCAGTCAACCCAACACCACCTTGTCCGATTTTAGGACCTATATAGAGATAATAACATGCATGCCAAAGGATTTTATGTCCTGCTGTGTTAATTCAGCCTAATACAGAAGAGGCTTTTTGGAAAAAAAAAATTGGTTCTTCTTGGCATCTAGTGTCAAAATCACCAAAATTTCCAGCTAAGTCCCATTCCTGCTTTCAATGCCCTTAACAATTTCTCATTTCTCACCCGTGGTGTATATTGGCTTCATTGATCCCCAGGGGGGCTGGAGAAATCCTGCATGGAAAAATCTATTTCCAGCAACATTTATTTGCAATTCCTGTCAGCCTTGCCTTTTCTCTTTTCTCTTGAGTTCTTGGATACTTAAAAAAGCACATTTAAAAGGAACCCCCCACATAGGCTTCTAATGTGGAAATTGGTTGATGGGTTATAAGAGTACTTAAGGTTGCAATCACTTTAGGGGGGAAAACCCAAATGCTGGTTGACCAGTGAGTCTGTAATGAAAGAGTGAGTAGGGAACTAAGAACATCGCTAGAATCACAGGAGACTTAGCTCTCCCCAAGAGTAAAAATGCTCTGAGCCGTATTTGCCAGCCTGAGCAGGGTGGGCATGTCTGCAAATGTGCACAGAGGATTTGGATGCATGAGCCAACTTACCAGCCACAAATAATTAAAAGGATAATAGATGTGTAAATGACATGAGATGAATCTGCTTACAGCAATACCATTAGCTCATGCTTTCTACCAAGTGAGTCATGGCTTTGATGCCCAACACAGCAGATTCCAGTTGTAAGCAGAAGCCCTCATATATCTAGTACACTTGGAAGACTCAACTCAGCTGGCCCCCCAACAGGGAAACACCAAACAGGTAACCTCTGTTTGCCTTAATTTCCTCATCTGTAAAATGGGGATAATACTACCCTTTTACCTCCCAGTGTTCTTAGAAGGATCAAATGATATAATAATTGCCAAGTGCTTAGCACATTGCCTGTGTCCTTTGCCTGTGAATAGACGCAAGGGTGGAAGAGCCACCTTTTTGTTGTAACTACTTGAGATTCCCCTCTTGTGGCCACTAAGCTTGTGTCTATTGCTTTTGCTGTGGGCAGAGGATACCTCTTCTTTCATCATCTTCATGGAGAAAGGTCACCAAACTGGAAATCCAAGTGTGTCCCATGTCTCATTGCTTCAAGATCCTGCTAGGGAATAGGACCTAATATGTAAGGTGTGTGCTTCATGCATCAGCCTGAGATTCTAAATAACCACTTAAATGCTGATTTCTCACTCAAATACCTGACAAAATCTATTCTTAACAGCTAAGAAGTCAGCATGGTATAGTGAATAAAGTGCTGCATATAAAATCGAGAAAACTTGGGGCAAATGTTCTGCCTTCTACACTTTAGAGCTGGGGTAGAGTGACCCTAGGCAAGTCACATGACCTCTTTGGGTTTCAGGAAACATCTGCAAAATTATATACATACATATGTACATACATACATACACATGTACATAGGCATATACATGGCAGAATAGAGAACTAGCCTTGGAATCAGTAAGACCTGTACCACATAGTCAATGGATGACCCTGGCTGGGCAAGTCACTTAACCTCTCAGTGCTCCAGGCAATTATTATAAGACTCTAAGTTGTGGAGTTATAGTGGATAGTGATTGTGGTAGGGGAAAGATTATCTCATTGGGTGTTCTTGCCACCAATGAAATCATAAGCCAGATCTCTATTTCAGACTCCAAAAATCGAGGGCCAGGTAGTTTTGTCATCAGTTAAATGAAAGGTTTGGATTAAATCAGGGCTTCTTAACCTGGAGTCTATAAATTTCTTAAAAATATATTTTGATGACAGTATTTCCATATAATTGATTTCCTTTATATTCCTATGTATTTTGTTTTATGCATTTAAATATCACTCTGAGATGGCTTCTAGACGTCACCAGTCTTAGGGATACATAATATGACAAAGGTTAACTGTGGACTCAGACAAGTGCCATTGGTTATACTCGTTCCATCTTGCTTGACCTCTTTGAGGTGAATGGCACAAGTCTCATTGCCATTTTTATAGATGAGGAAGCTGAGGTTCAGAGAGGTTCAATTGAGGTAGCTTGACCCTGGGCAAGTCACATAACCTCTGTTTGCCTCAGTTTCTTCATCTGTAAAATGGGGATAATACGACCACCTCCCAGTATTGTTCCGAGGCTCAATTGATAAAATAATTTTGAAGCGCTTAGCATAGTGCCTCGAAAATAGTAAGCACTTCATAAATATTAGCCATTATTACTATTATTATTATCATTATCTTGATATAGTAGAAATGGATTAATTCAGACCAGATTCTGGTTCTAGAACTGACCAGTCTATCATTATGTGACTTGCCCAGGATCACGTAGCTAGTAAATGACAGAATGAATGCTTGAACCTTGGTCTTCTGATGCCAGATCTCTTGCTCTTGTCATTATACTTTGTGTATTTTGTGGGAGAAGAAATACTCTTTGAACCCCTCTAAAATTTAATAGAAATTCATCGAATCAGGTCCTCAAAAGAAAGATGCCATTAAAACTACCGAATTAGTGTCATTATGTGCAAAAAAAGGCTTCCTATGACTGGCCACTACTTACTTATAAAGAACATGACTGGATAGAGAATAGGGGAGAATAGGATGGGGAAACTGGACACCACATTCAGACCAGCTATTTGTTCTTTAGTTAGACAATGATGTAGCAGAACATCTGGAAATGTGAGGCCAGTTGTTTAGGTCAGCTGGAACTGAGCACACACAGGCTGTTAACATTCATCCAGCTGTCTCACTGTAACAGCACATCAACATGCCCAGCTGGTCTGATGGTTTGGATTCATTCACAGAGTCTCAAGGACACATCCAGAAACCAAAGGGCTCTCCCAGATGGAGGAGAGAGACAGAGACAGAGAGACAGAGAGACAGAGAGACAGAGAGAGGGAGAGGGAGAGAGAGAGAGAGAGAGAGAAAGGAAAGAGTTGTGAAAATGAAATGTGAAATGCAGCCAGCATTAACTGGTTGACAGGCTTACTTTCAACAGTTTCCTGATGATGAAGCATTCAGAGGAGGGCCCATGAACTACTTCCAAAGATGGCCCTGGAATTGAAAGTGACTCTCCTAATGCATTATTAAATCAGCTTTTCTTGAATTGCCTGTTAAAGGCAGGAAGCTTTGTTGTTCTAAGCATGGACTGAAGTATCAGGAAAAAACTGTTTGAGAGTCCCAGCTCTGTCTGGGACTTTGTGACCTTGGCCCCATCACTTCAATTATGTGAATCTCAGGTCTATTCATGTTCAGAATGGGAATAATAACACTTGCACTAAGGTTTTTAGTGAAGTATAATAATAATAATAATAACAACAACAAAAACTGATATTTACACAGGGCTTTAGGATTTACAAAGTGCCTTAAGAGCATGATCCCGTTTGATTTGCTTGGCAACCCTAAGAGCAAATAATTATTCGTGCCACTTTATAGGTGAGAAAATTGAGGGCAAGAGAGAATAAGTATTTTGCTCAGGGTCACAAAGCAAGTTAGTATCAGAGACAGGTCTTGAAGTCAGAACCTGTATTCTATCCACTCCACAACAGTGCCCCTCAAATGAGGTTATGTATGTCACTTATAATACTGCTTAGCAAATGTTACATTTGAATGTAATCAGCCTTTATTATTATGGTACTGTTTTTCTTACAGAAGAACATCACATCCTGTTAAAAACCTTAGCTTAAAAAGGCCAAGGTCTCCCATTGCATCCAAGGCCATCTCTAGTCATTCTGATCTATATCTTGCCACTGGACTCAGCTCCAGAGGAGAAAGTGAGCCCTTCCTCACTTAAATCCAATTCACTTGCATGTACCAGAATCAGTTTCCTAATGTCATGGTCTTCTTTGAGAATTAAGGACAAACAACAATACCATGGCTTAGGATCAAAGATCTAGTGTTAGAAGATGAGGTTCCTTGTAAATGAAAGGGCTGGATTAGAGGTTTTTGAGGTATGTCTCAGCTCTCAAGCTATCGTTTTAGGAGGTGCTCTTGAGGCAGATTGAAGACTGATCACGGAAATCTTACCTTATCTCTCTGAGGTAAGAAGGAAGAATGTACTCATAACCAAATGGATGGAAGAACTTTAGGAAGGACAGATGGATAGGTATAGGAACTGAAACTGATTACACTGATAGCAGGAACCCTGAGATGAGGAAACTCCCACTACCAATGTAGATTGGCACCCATTTTGCAACTTGTGGTCATAGAGAGTTGCCTAGAGCACTCAGACATTAAGTGACTTGCCCACTGTCACACAGTCATTAAGTGTCAGAAGTAGAACCTAAACCCAGGTTTTCCTAGCACCAAGACCAGCTCCTGATCATCATACCACACTATTTCCAGCCTCAGAACCCAGAAAAGTCAGAGAGACCACTGGAACTTATGAGTAGTTTTGTTGTAATAATAAAAGGCTCCTTATCACTGACAGAGTAACTCCTTTTAGTTTTGTTTGCTATTAATGAGAGGTTCAGCCAAGACTTGGGTGCTAATTAAAAAAATAAGAAAAAACATGTACTAGAGAAGGATCATACTACATTAGAGTTGGAAGAAACCTTGGTCAAGGTCATGTGGTCCCAGTCTCTCACTTCACAGATGAGGAAGCTCTGGCTCAGAGATGGGCAGTAACTTGACCATAGTCACTCAGTATCTTATTGGCAGATCTGGGACTAGAAGTTAGAATTAAAGCTTTGGATCCATAATGCAATTATCTCATAATAACAGTTTTAATAATAATAGCAGGAATTTCTTTAGCACTTTAAGGTTTTGTGAAACACTTATGCTATCTTTTGTGATCATTGCAATAACTCTATGCCACTAGATGCCACAGCCATGATTATCTCTATTTCACAGATGAGGAAAGTGAAATTCAGAGTGCTTAAGTGATTTGGTCACAATCAAATTAAATAGTCAATGTCTGAGGCAAGCTTTGAATGCCACATTTTACTAACTCCAAATTCTGTGATCTTTTCATTATATTATACTTCTGTTTACCCATGATGCTGGTCCTATTTCCCTTATGCTCCATTTCTAGTAACTAGCTTCTTGCTTTGTCCATAATGACCAAAGCTCCCTAATTATACCCCATTTGTAGTGCTGGAACCTAGTGTTGTTCCTATACTCAAATTCCTTCCTGTTTCCATAGTCTTGTTTTCTAAAACTGGGGTCATGCTTAATTCTTCAGTCTATCCAAAGATCAGATACCAGAATTCTACACTTGAGAGCAAATCTCAGGGCCCTGTGACCTCTGATGCAGGCCTGCCCGAGAGAAAACAGAAGGGTTCTCAAAGTGTTGTCAGAGATGCAACTGTCACTTAGTGTCTAAGTCTATGCCACTTTGACCTCAGGCAGCTTGCAACACAGCTCAGTCCACAGAGCTATTTCCAAAGACACAATACAGAGGAACACAAATAAACATACCAGGAATATTAGGGAGGGAACCAGTGTCCTTAGTGTCACACTAGGGAACCAGGAGACCATGACCAGATGTCACCTGACTTTCTTATCTTTCTCCCTAGCATAATAATCAACTTTATGCTCATTATATTAGGAACAACTTAGGAACTATTAACAGACTAAGTATTCTGGGTCTTCTTGTATTTAAATGCTGCCTATAGATAGCCTCCAAATGCAGAAGAGCTTGGTGCCCCCTTCAGGACTGTGGGCAGCAACTGCTGCCCTCTAGCTCCCCACAACACATCTGCTGTTTCCCTGATTATGGGAACATATGGGGACTAGGTCCCCATCACTTGCTGAAAGATCTTCCTGGTGCCACTTGGCCACCATGCCTGAGTCATACACACTCTTTGTGCCTAGTCTGTGGTAGAGCCTTCCAAGTTCATATTGGTCCAATCAGCCATAATTAGACACACTGTACTTCAACCCCAACATTGTGATGTCATTTTGGTCCTCTTCAAGAATGAAGTACAAAGAACAATATCAAATCGCCCACTTGTTCTCTGTCTAGCTACCAGAATATCTGCCTGTTTTCACTGTTCCCACCCCTAATACCCACTCTTACCCACCAGACTATCCTGATGTGTTCTCAGGAGCAAAGAAATATTTCTCCTCATTACTGTTTGCTCTTCCCCTTCATTAGCACTAAAAGAGGTAAATGGTAATCTTAGAATCATAGAATATTAGGGATCATATTAGTAAGATCCACTCATTTTACAGATGTAAAGACTGAGACCCAGATGGGAAAATTGATTTGCTTAAGATCACATAGCAACCTAGGGGCAGATCTGGGGCCAAAAGTCAGTTTCTTTCTCCCAGTCCAGTCCTCTATCCACTATACCATGTTGCTTCTCTCCAGTGGTGTATGTGAAAGCCATCTTATACTGATTCTATAGAGCAGATTGTCAAATTTTCAGTGTGCAGATTTATACCTTGGAAAACTGAAAATGCAACAAATCAGGGCTTGATTTATTATTGTATTAATTGTTGACATAAAGTGATGGAGAAAATGTGATAATCCAGATTAAATTGAAGAGTGTGTCATGCCCACATTTTTCCCTAGGGCCATTTGTTAAACGTGTACCAGAATACCCCTGCTCTTCTCCCACAAGAAGCAGGCCTAGAAAGTGAAATAGGGAGTTTAAAAACAATAAAAAACCACTAAAATTAAGTTGATGTGGATTTTGAGATGACAGATCTCAACTTATTCCTGCTGTAACAATTTATGGAGTGCTTCTTATTTCTAGGTTCCTTTACCTCTGCGGTCTCATTTTGTCCTTGCAATGGATAACCTTCTTGAGGAAGAGAGGGAAAAATAACTTCCTAATTAGTCTCCCTTTTTTGTTTGTCTCCTCTGCTATCTGCCCTTCATACAGCTGCCAAATTGGTTTTCCTAAGTGCAAATCTGACCACATTATTCTCCTACTCAATAAACCTCAATGGTTCTGTATTACCTGCTGGATCAAGGATAACTCCTCTGACATTTAAAGCCCTTCCCAACCTGGCCCCCAACCTGTGTTCCCAGGCAGGTTTTTACATTACCTCCTACTCCCAACCAAAGGGCTGTTTAAAATGAAGAGAGTTTTCTTCATCCTGAGGTCAAGTCTTGGTCTTATTCTTAGGGCTGGGGAAATAGGTTCTAGAAAATTCTCTGGCCAGCAACCCCCCCCCCATCCTTCCCCCCCCAAAAGCTTCTATTGTACATCTGACACCAGATGGTAGTGACCCAAAATCTGTTATTAAATTACAGGAATACAACAATGTTTGTGTAGTTGACATAACCTACAGAATTCATTGTTCTGGCCTCATTAAGACTTGAATAAACATTTGCTGATTTGCTATGTAAGCATTCACAGGGAAAACCAGCAGGAGGGTTCAGGTATGAGCATTTTCACATGCACGGGCCTGTGTACCTATTTGTAAATTTTGCAATTGTATAACGACAAGTATGATGATAGTGATAATATTAACAGTAATAAGAGCTGGCATTTCTGTGGCACTAATTTTGTGCCAGGCACTGTGCTAACTGATTTACAGAAATTAACTAAGTTGATCCTCACAGAAACTCTGAGGTGTATGTACTATTATTATTCCATTTTAAAGTTGAGGAAACTGAGGCAAAAAGAGGTTAAGTGACTATTTATTATATTTAACAGATGTAGTCTGGGCTCCTTCCATGTAAAGATACACTTAGCAGTAGCTGATGCAATCTTGAATTTGTATTAGAGTTGAGAACAATGCTCCTTAAAGCAAAAAACAATGAGAGGCAGTGTCAGGGGTGGAAGTGGGGAAAAAGTTGAGAGTTTGGGCTGTCATATTAGCTTATAGATGTAATTATGTTTTATTAATTGTAGTCCTATGTCTCTGCCAGTAGCCAGTGGGATCCTGAGGCTGCAGGATAGAAAATGACAAATGGGCATCATTTCTCAATTGATGGGGCTGTTCTTTCTGAATTAAAAAGGACCTCATTAAAGCGCCAATACCCAGTCATTTTCATAAGCTCTTCAAAGACAGTATCATAAAAGTCTGGGAAAATGAAACAGTCCCTATGGTTTGAAGGTGAGCTCCAGCACTGGTCTCACAAAGCAGGCAAAGGAGCCAGCCATTAAGCAGCATGCTAGATATGATCCTCTGCTCTTTGGGTCACTATTACATTGGCTAATTCAAGACTGGTTATTTATGCAGTCGTATTTATTAACTTCATATTTCTTTTGTTCATATTTTTATATGTGCTTCCTGCCTTCCTCATTTGAATATGAGCTCATTGCAATTAGAGATTGGTTCATTCTGTGTACTTACATCTCCAACTCCCAACACCGTGCTTGGTTCTTGACATATAGGAGGTACTTAAATACTTGCTTGATTAATGGTAAATTGCAATGCACCCTAGGTTTAGTGAGAAGTCTTGTAATATATTTTTGTCCCCAAGTATTCTTCCAAATACCCTTCCTGTAAAAATATGTACTTTTGAATATTGGCTGTCATAATTCCCGAAATTCTCACGTTATCTGAAATCTTTTTTTTAAAAACTTTGTCATCCTTATGACCTTGGCTATAGGGAGATGTTCTCTCTTCCTCTAGGTGAGAAATGAGCCTATATTTGAAGATAATAGTCAATTTGTTATGTTAGAATGAAAAATACTACAGATTCAAAGAAATCACTGCGCAATTCTTTCTATACGCTACTGATTGAGATTTTTAGCCTTATTTTTTGAGCTACTTGAGAGTATTTACACAGTACCTAAATACTTCTATCTTTATTGCCAATCAATTTTTAAGAAATTCTCATATTTAGATTTTTTCCCTCCCAGTTACATATATATATATACATATATATATGTATATGTATGTGTATTTATATATACATGTGTGTATATGCACACTCAGAGAGTTAAACAAAACAATTTCCCACATTGGTCATATTAAAAAATTATGTCTCAATAAGCAGTCTGAGTCTATTACTTCTCTATAAGGAAAGAGGTAGCATGCTTCATTATGAGTCCTATGGAACTGTGGTTGGCCTCATGTTGATCAGAGTTCCTAAGTCTTTCACATTTGTCTCTATAATGTTATTGTTGTATTAATTATTTTTCTGGTTCTGTTACCTTTACTTTGTATCAATTCCTACAAGTCTTTCCAGGTTTCTCTAAAACTATCTCCTTCATAATTTCTCATAGCACAATAATTTCATCAAATTTATGTAATTCAACTTGTTTAACCATTCTCCAACTGATGGGTATCTTTTCAGTTTCCAATTCTTTGTCACTGCAAAAAGAGCTGATATAAATGTTTCTGCATGCTCTTAAAATTTGTTTTGTTTCAGCATAATCCATTCTGTGATTTTCCCTCCATTTTATCCTCCTTTCTTCTTTCCCCACTGTTTCCCATTTGAATGAGATATGTGCCCAACATTGTGTGTATATGAAATAATCCCTCCTTTGAGCAGTTCAGATGAGAGATTTGAGATCTGATTGATGTCACTCATTGGGAAGGGTTCTTTCTAATCCCTCCAATGGCTTCTCTTAATCTGTGGTTACCACTAGTACTATCTCTAAACATTTGATCTGCTTTCACTATGTGCACCTTTCTAGTCTTCTTTGTAGGCATCCAATGTATTTTGCAAAAATAGTATGTTGTTGTCACTGTGCAATCTATCTTTAAGTCTCATTGTTTCCCATTGGCTATGGTTGATCTGATTGTATTTTCTATTCTGAAATTCTGGCAACCGCAGCACTCCTCTATCCTGTACTTCTATTCTTTTTATCATTCATGTTAGATCATATGATCATAGATGTAGATGTCAAAAGGACTTTAGAGGCCATAAAGTTCAACATGTTCATTTTATAGATGAAGAAACTGAGAAACTTATACAAAGTTACAAGGTGCTATCAGAGATAGAATTTGAATGCAGGTCCTCTGACACTAGAACCAATGCTTTTGGACTGGACAACAGATACCTGAATCCAAGTGACATAAATTTCTCCTCCAAGTTTCTTTAGGGGTTTATTTCTTCTTTGTAAAAGACCATGGTTGAGGACTTCTTACAATGAATCTTCCTTTGAGTAAGGCTTCTTAGCTCTCCTTATAGGGAAAACTGATTGAATCTGGGAAAGTGATTATTAGAAACCCACTGGTCATAATGAAGCTACAGATTAATCTGAGTCCAATTTAATTGAAACTACTGCCAGAAGCTAAATGGCATGGAAGACAAAGAAGGAGTAGATGGGTTTTTTTGTAAACTGCCCTTTTCTTTGGTTCAGTGGTAATTTCTGGGAGTGTATAGGTGTTTGGGGAAGACTAGCACCTCTAGTGTGAGGGTTGCCAAGCCCTTTTCATAGCTGCTCATGCATCTTTGGTGTCCACCTGCCACCTAATTCTCACCTGTAGTTCCAAGAAGCTGTAGCATGTTCAGTCACCACACCCAGGTAAAACTGTCTCAGCAGATGGGCTAAACCAGACTGAGGATACCTTACAGGCCTCAAGCCTGTCAGTGAGTTAGGGGGGGATATCTACCCAAAGTATGTGAAGACTTCCCCTGGTGGAATAGATAGTTGTGAACAATTTGTTCCAAGGGGCCATGAAGATAGTAAAGTCAGGCACTGTGGAACATTTTGAATTTGGTTAGACCTCAAAGATGCCAACCTCATCCACTCCATCCCAAGCCATAGCCAGTCACTTTTGTCTTGCCACTGGACTTCAATGACTCTGGAAGAAAGAGTGAGGACAACAATTTCACGCAACTTTGTCTCACTTAAATCTAACTTATGTGTGAGTTAAAAGATATCACCCATATGATTTTACTGTTTTTATCTGCCTCAAAGTCCTATGGCAATGGGCAAGTGATGATCAGCAGGTGTAGACACACTGGAAGCTGTAGTCAAGGCCCTGCACACAGATAGCCCAGGCTATAAGGCTGTCTTCTCACTAGACTGAAATGCAGTGGGATTCAGCAGCCCTCTGGGTGTCTGAGCAGCCTTTTTAAAGGACCATGCTGCTCACCTCTTGGTGTGAGGAAGAGGTTAGAAAAGGTGCCCTTCACCTAACCTAAACCTAGCCTGCTTAAGATGTCATCCCACCTTGTCGTCAAAACAACAAATGTACAAAAACTTTTGTGAAGATGATTTCAATCACTGTTAATACATGGAACGTGCATACATTTATGAGCAACAAGAAATCCAGTAGACCTGAAAGACACACACTTCTTGTTGCAAGAGAACTCAGTGGATAGCATATCCAAATAGCAGCCCTCAGAGAAACAAGACTGGGAAATGAAGGCTAGCTTACTGAGGGCAGAGCTGAGTACACATTATTTTTTCTGATGTGGCTGCAGTGATGGGGTCACATGGTAAAGCTGGTGTAGGTTTTGTAATCAAGACTAATCTGGTTAACAAACTTGTATGTCTCTCAAAACAAGTGAATGACAAGCTCATGACAGTGTGATTGCCACTTGCAGGAAAGTACCATGCCACCATCATCAGTTGTATGTTCCTACCATAATGAACCCTGATGAGGTCAAAGAAAATAATTTTGTGAAGATCTGGAAGCTTTCATCAATATGCTGAAAAAAACCCCCAAGTCTATACTTTAGCACCACAGCTAGGCATAGACTATCAGTCATGGCAAGGAGTCCTTAAGAAGAATGGAGTCAGAAAGAGCAATAGCAATGCTTACTTACTACTGAAAACTTGTGTATCTCATGACTTTCTCATTACCAACACTGTCTTCCATGAACCCAAATGCAATAAAACTTTATGGATACACCATTGCATTAAACATTGACATTTAATAGACTATGTCATTATAAGGAGAAGAGACACACAGGACATCACAGTGATGAAGGTGATATGTGATGCAGAGTGCTTAACTGATCATAGACTTATCCTTTCTAAGCTAAACATTCATATTCAACAAAAGCAGTAACCCTAAGGCAAGATTACTACCAGAAGACTTAATATCAAAAGAATAGAGCCCTTCTTGTATAGACAGTTTGTTGCTAACTTGGGGAGAAAACTGAGCCAATTCAAAGTTGGCAACAGTGGAGCAGAAAAGGAGTGATCAGCTTCCAGAGGTTTGGTGTACAGTACTGCATTTACTCATCTGGGCCAGAACATTCACAAACATCAAGATTGGTTTGATGAAAATGATGGGGGATTTCAGAGGACACTAAAAAAACCCCAGCAACAAAAAATCAAGAACTCCAAAATGGTTTACCATCAGGATAATCTGTTCTTCTCTGAGAAAGCAGTGTTTAATTTCATCAAAAGTAAAGTGAAAATGAAGCTTAGAGAGATGTATAATTTTTGACTAAGTAAGATGATAGGTGAATTTCAGTTTTACACTAATTGTTGCAATGCAAAGAATTTTTACAATGATCTGAAAGCTATTTGTGGTCCCAAGACCTATGTGCATCTCAACTACTCAATGCTGATGGAGTCACACTGATCAATGATGAGGTGTCATCCTGGAGAGCTGGGCTGAATACTTCTATAATATTATCAACAGACCATCATCAACCAATGCTGAAAGCATTGACTATGTGCCTCGTGTTGAAATCAATCCCTCTCTATCTGAGTTCTAGCTGAAGAAGAAGTTTTGAATGCCATTAACTTTCTCTTTTGTGGCAAAGCACTTGGTGCTGATTCTATTCCAGCTGAGATTTACAAGGTAGGGGATCCACTGTTCATACAAAAACTGACAGAAATTTTCTGGATTATATGGTAAGAGGAGGTTATCCCCAAGAATTAAAGGATGCCTCCACTGTCCATCTCTATAAAGGAAAAAAAAATAAGTTGTACTGTGAAAATCACAAAAGGGTCTTTCTCTTAGTCATTGCTGGCAAGATTCATGTGAGAGTCCTCCTTAATTGACTGCTCCTTCACCTAGAGGATGGTCTTCTACCCAAGAGCCAGTGTGGCTTCAGAAAGGTTGAGGAACAATTAATAAGAGCAGAAGATAGGTCTATATACAACATTTGTCAATCTGACCAAGGCCTTTGATACTGTCAGTTGCAAGAACTTGTGGAAGAGAATGGCAAAATTTGGTAGCCCAGAGAAATTCATCAGTATTTTATGCCAGTTTTGTGGTGGCATGCTTGCATGGGTTCTGGATAATGGATGATGCTCTTGTGCTTTCTCAGTCATCAGTGTAGTGAAGCATGACTGTGCTCTTGCTCCCATGTTTTCAGCATGATGTTTTTGACAATGTTGTCAGAAGACTTCAACAAGGATGAAAACAGCATCAAGGTCAGCACTGACTGTAAATTATATAACTTTGAAAGGCTACAAGCCAAGCTTAAAATGGAGGGAGAGTTGGTGTGTGACTTTTTGTTTTTAGATGATTGTGCAACCTCTGAGACTGAGGTGCAACAGAGTATAGATCAATTCTCTGCCCCCTGTGCTAATTTTGGCCTGACACTTAACACCAGGAAAATAGAGGTTCTCCACCAGTCAGCACCACATTTATTATATATGGAACCACTGGTTACAGAAAATGGAGAAATTTTGAATTCTGTGGATAAGTTCACTTATCTTGGCAGTATACTTTCCAAGGATGTACACATAGATGATGAAATTGGCAGATGCATTGCCAGAACTAGTTCAGTGTATGGGAGGCTCCAAAGGAAAATGTGGGAGAGAAGAGGTATTAGACTGACTACTAAATTGAAAGTCTACAGAGCCATTGTACTGACCTCATTGTTGTATGCCTGTGAAACCTGGACAGTCTACCAGGATGACAGGAAACTGAATCACTTCCATTTGAATTGTTTTAGGAAGATTCTGAATATCACATAGCTTGTAAAGAGAACAAATACAAGGTAGTGGGGGGAGTGGCAAAATTAGAAATATGGGACCATAGATTTAGAGTTACTCCCTTGTAGGGAGTAAGGAACTCAGACCCAGAGAGGATACTGGGCCCATCAAAAAAAATTGCTGGGAAATTCATGGGGGGAGGACATTTTGTATCCCTTTGTAGCCATGGGAGTTTTATACTCCAAAGAAAGTCTGGCTGGAAAGAGTCATCAGCCCCTTTAAGTTATCTCTTGGGAGAGTTTTCCCCAAAGCAGTTTGGGGGGAGGAGGCATGGGAGTGGAGCAACTGGTGGAGCTTCTCTCTAAGTGAGCATTGAGGAATCAAGAAAAGCTAATTCTTCATGAGCAAACACTTTATTGGAAAAGCAGAAACTCAGAGCATTCCTATCATATGAGTTGTTTATGGTATTAGACCAATAATGCAAGTGCTATCTGACATATGGAGAAATTGAGAGGCACAGGGTTATATCTCTGGAAAGAGTTGGTCTGATATTCTTCAGTTTATGTAGAGATTATCAGTGAGATTGGAGCCATGTGGCTGAGTAGCAGTAACCCTAGTGGGGTTCTGCTGTGCATTTGGAATCTGCTGTTAACCCAATCAATCCCTCTCCCTCACCCAACCTGAATAATGGTAATGGGAATTACTGCTATGTGAATTCCCTGGGATGTGATGAGTGGCTGTATTGTTTTCTAGTTGAGTTCAATTCAATTCGATGAATATTTATTAAATGTCTACCATGTGCCAGACACTGTGCTAAGTGCTGAGGGTGCAAATAAGAAAAAAATAGAGTCCCTGCCCTCAAGGAGCTTATGATGTCATGGGGGAGGGGGGCAGGGAAGTTAACGTACAAAAGGAAGCTGAAAAGTCAGAAGGTTGAGGGTGCAGTAGAAGGCATCTTGTTTCAAGAATTTCAGACTCAGCAGAGCCGCAGATGGAAAAAAAGAGTGAGCTGCAAAGTCCAAATTCTATCCTCTACAAATGAAAGCTTTGGGTGGAGTTTAGTGCTCCATTCTCCAACCCTCCAATCAGAGAGGAGAGAAAGCTGAGGGAGTAGGAAGGTGCTTAGTAACCAAGATCAAGTTAAACAGCATAATTTGACTTCCTGTGATCAGTTTATCTTGGGAGGAGCATCTTGTTTTATGGAGTTCAGACCTAGAAGAACTGAAGATGGAAAGTGGAATAAATGTTGGGAGTTTTTTCCACTTTTTAAAATAATGTCCTGGACTCCTTTGGTAGTCTGATGAAACCTATAGACTCTTAGAATGATGTTTTTAAATGCACAAAACAAAGCTCATAAGATTACAAAGGAATTCAGTTATACTGAAATGCAGTTATCAAAATATTAAGAAAGTTCATGGACCCTAGATTAAGAACCTCTGATTTTATCAGTGAGATTAGGGAATCCCCTAAGCATATTCTCTCTGGGTCATTCTTCTCTTTAATGTCTTGATATAGGCTCATAGATCTAGGGCTGGAAGAGATCTCAGAGGCCATTTAGTGTGATCTCATTTTACTGACAAGAAATTAAAGCCCACAGGGTTTAAATGATGTGTCCCAAGTCACATAGATGGCCCATCTCAGTACTGGGATTTGAATCCAGATTTCTGACTCCAACTCCAGTGTGTTTTTTCATTATATTCTACTCACCTGGTCCTTCAAGAAGATATTGTTTTATTGCACAAACCTACTGTGAAGTCTATCCTTTTCTTCCCATTCTCATATTCTCTGCATCTAACTTTTTGCTTCTCTTCAGCAAATCCTTGTTTTAGCTAACAACAACAATAAATAATTACTATTTCTCAGATACATGAAAAGAAGATAAAGCATACACTGAGATTCAGGAAGACCAGGGTTCAAGCTACACACATTAGCTGTATGACCCTAGGCTCACTTCACCTTTTGGGAAACTCTAGGAAGATAAATTACAGACGAATTGATGATATACATTGGTGGAAGACATTTCCATGCCAGATAGCCCCTACCTTGATGAAATCACAGTTACAAAGAACCAAAAAAACCCCTTTAATACCTCAATGGGTCAGTGACTGAATCATATGAGATATTTCTTTTATCAATGCAGATTATTATCAGTCCATGAATGATGATGATGGTGATAGTCGTGGTGTTGATAATGGTGTGATGATGCAGAGTACTGAATTTGGGCAAGTCACTTTCCCTCTCCAGTCTCAGTTTCTTTGCCTATAAAATGATTGGATTGGATTACATAGCTTTTGTCATTTTTGATGGTCTCTTCACCATTCAGCCTGATCTCTAGTCTTTATCTTCATGCATCCCCCCACCTCTCTGATAATCCTGGGCTCCACCCTAGGTCCTCCAGCTTGTATAGATAAACATTTCTTTTAATTGGAAACCATTTATCCATGCTAACACCTGCCATACTCTCACAGCATTGTCCCTGTATTCCCTCATCTTTCTGCTTCTCCTTATGTCTTGTCATTACAATGTAGTTATTAAAGGATAGCTCCTTGAGGATAGAACTGTCTTGTTTCTATTTGTATTGCCAGCACTTAGCACAGTGGCTAAGATGGGAAGTACTTCCTTAATAAATGATCTCTTTTATCCTCTTTTTCTCATCCTAAGTTTATGATTTTATGATCTCAAAGGTCTCTTCCGGCTTTAAATCTTATGATCTTAATAGTATCTCAAATTTACAAAGATTTTAATTTTATAATGTATTTTTTTACAACAGCCTTATGAGGTATATAGTACAACGATCATTTATCCCCACTTTAAAAATAAGGAAACTGAAGGTGAGTGAGGCAAAAAGACTTGCCCGTGGTCACTCATAACCTGTAAGTTTTAGAGCTGGTTCTTGAGGTAAAGACTGGTGTGTTCTTTTTACTACACAGTTACCTACTTTGAAAAGGTCTGATGAATTCATTTACACTAAGGTGTTGGTAGCTGAGTAGGAATTTTAGCTGAGGATAGTGCACTAATGTAGAAGAATGGAGTTCTAATGGAGTTGTATCAAATATGAGGAATAAGTCATATGGAGAAGTGCTTTTAGGAGGGAGAGTGTTTCCTGGCTCCACCAATCTTACCATATGCACAGCCCTCAACTCTGCCTACAAGTTAGCTGAGTCCTGGAAATAGTTACATCTGTATTTGGGAAAAAAGACAGGAGGGTCACTGGTGGAGATATCAGAGAGGGGCCTGAAGGATGGTCAAGGAGGAGGTGGAGGAGGGAGAGAGAAAAGATTAATTGGGACAAAGTAAAAGGCATATTCTAGGCAGGCGGTGAAAACCAAGAACAATTTGGAAAATTTGGATCGTAATCATGTTGTCTGCAATGAGGGTACTTGGAATATATCTGCCATAAAATGTAGTTTCCAAAGCAGTGGACCTGCCAGGGGGCCTCTTTATTGTAGCAACTGGGTGAATTAATAAGAATGATATTAGCATATTAGTAGTTCTGCTCAAAGACAGAGTTTTCTCAAACCAATTTTTCTTTCCTCACTCTTTTTTCCTTTATGCCAAAGTTCTGTCTCCAGAAAAGTTCATTAAGTTGAATCTTTTATTGCATTAGTTTTTTCTTTCTTCCTGTGGTTCCTCTGTAAACTCAAGATCCAATTTTCTACCTGCTAGGGAGATCATTTCAGCACCAGAGACAGCTCCTTGCACAGATCACCTTTAGGAAGCAGTGTTTCTTTATCCCCTTCTCTCACTATCTTATTCAGTCTTTTAATTATCCTTAAGCCCTTAGATAAGAGATGCAATATATTTCAGTTTGTGTCTTTGAAGAAGAATAAAATTCACAACTTCAGAGGTGTATATATCTCATTGTTACTGTGCTATGCTGTATTTGTTAATGCTATCTTGGTGGTAGTCAGAATTGAAAATAAAGACATTTCCTACAAGGTTTTAGAATGAATGCTGTTGATACTGGCAGTCCTCATAGCGGAGTTTGGTCTGTCTT
>CM053583.1:27079814-27109432 GCA_028627135.1 Pseudochirops cupreus | reverse complement strand
CCTCCCAAATTCTGATCTCTTATCCTGGTAACTTTGCTATTTATGCCAATTGTTGAAAAAAATGCAACACCACATTTTTCTCTGGAAATTTAACAGAAAAATTCAATTCAATAATCATTTGTTGAATTCTTGCTGTTGAATATTACTACATATAAAAAACATTGCCTTAGTATATAAAAGAACATACTTTCTACAGTAAGAAGTAGGCATTTTTCTCCATTGATGAAGGAGTTGATAAGGGGATTAAAATGCAGAATGGAAAATAACCCCTGTACCAAAGCCCATTGGCATGGGTCTCTTTCCTCATCAATGAGAATGAATGCCATGCCTTGCATTGCAGGAAGACCAGGGTGGAGTTGACAAGAGTGAGAGCACTTCAGTTTACAACAGTTTTCTTAGGGCAGTGGTTCTCAACCTGTGGGTTATGTTCAATTTGTAACAATGAAAATACATCCTGCATATCAGATATTTACATTATGATTCATAACAATAGCAAAATTACAATTATGAAGTAGCAATGAAAATAATTTTATGGTTGGGGGTCACCACAACATGAGGAACTGTATTAAAGGGTCACAGCATTAGGAAGGTTGAGAACCACTGTCTTAGGGACTCTTCAAACCTTGGGTCCATTTTGGGTGCTTTTTATTTCCAGCTTCAAGGCAGAATATAGAGAGGGTCAACTCCCTTTCAGTTCACCAAAGAAAAGGACTCTGGGAGCACGTGAAGGAACTGATAGTCTCCATCATGTCTCTACTCAAGAGAGTGTGGAGTTTATCCTTGGGTGAAATCTAGAACTCTCTTGGTTGAGTTATCTTGCTCTCAGTGGGAGAGCACCTTTACTTTGTATTGTCTGGCATGTATCCTATGTGTTCCTTCTCTGATTTCTGTTTTGCTATGATTTGGATAAATTTCTATTCACTCTATGTGTTCATTGTGGAACTAGTGTTTGCTGGGAAGGAGGTCCTTGGATACAGAGCTTGGGATCTCCCTCCCTGCAATAATAACACAGTAATAAGAAGTTAGATTAGATACAATAATGGTTCCCAGACCAGTGGTTCTCAACCTTCCTAATGCCACAACCCTTTAATACAGTTTCTCATGTTGTGGTGACCCCCAACCATTTTCATTGCTACTTCATAACTGTAATTTTGCTACTGTTATGAATTGCACAAATTGAGCATAACACACAGGTTGAAAACTGCTGTCCTAGAAAACAGTATCTAAGGGAATATATGTATGTGTGTATAAACACACATGTAAACATATACATACATACACATATATGGATATGTGTGTATGCACACATGTGTATATATCTTTATATATCTATGTGATTTTATCTATATTCATATATAGCTATCTCTATCTATAATTCTAGTCCAGTATGGCCCCCCCCCCCACTTTCTCAAGAGATATGAATGACCTCCAGTTCCAAATTCCTGCTCCCTCTCCTGGAAGGAATTAAATTCTCTCTTCTTGAGGCAAGAATAGACTAGAGCTATCTATTCTGCTGCTTTAGAGCCATCAAGGACAGTACCTGCTACAGGTTGGGGAAATAGTCCCTTGCAACACATGGGTCTTTCTACACACAAAGTCCAATCTCATTACATATGGAATCTTGGAGCTGGAAGGAGGATTCAGAAGCCAACTAGTCTAATTCCCATCCCATCAAGAATCTCAATTCCCAACAAGTATTCATTTAGCCTTTGCTTGAGAACTCATGTGAAGTACTCAAAGCATTCCATTCCACATTTGGACAAGTGATTGGGAAGTTTTCCTTAAAATAAATCTCAATCTCCCTCTTGACAGTTTGCACCCAGTACCCTTGGTTCTGCTTTCCAGGATCTTGCAGGAAAAGTCTAATCCTCCTTACATTTGATAGCCATTCAAATAATTGAAAAAGGCAGTGGTGTCCTTTCCTCCCCCACCAATTGTTTCTTCCAGCAAAACATTCACTTCCTTCAACCCAATCTCACATGACAAGATTTGGAAGCCTTTCACCATCTTGTTTGTTCATGGTTGGATTTTTCCAGCTTATCAATTATCCTCCTTACATTGTTGTACTTGGAATTGGTAATGATCCAGATGTGGTCTGCCCAGGACATGTTCAAGGCATTGTTTCTATTATTGTAGCTTAAGATCATATTCCCTTTTATGGGATGCATATCACATTACTGATGTATAACAATAGCTAGCATTTTCTTCACACTCTGGAGTTTGCAAAGCATTTTACATATCTCATTTGATCCTCACAACAACCCTGGGATAGAGGTGCTATTATTTTCTCCAATCTACAGATGAGAAAACTGAACCAGACAGAGGTTAAGTGACTTGCTCAGGGTCACATAAATGGTAAGTGTCTGAGGCTAGATTTGAACTCAAGTCTTCCTGAATCCAAGTCCATTGATCTTAAACCACTTAGACCACTGAGCGACCATACTGAGCATGCGATGCTTCAGATATTTAGCTAAGAATTAAAATACTTTTAAATTTAAAATTCTGGAAATATCTAGTCATAATTCAAATTTAAATGATTATATATTTCTTTTCCAGAACAGAGTGAATTAGTAAATTAGTTAAGTTTTTGTCTCTTGGGGATTTGGAAAATGGAAATTAAATGAATTTCCCAAACTACATTGGCATACTGAGGAACAACATAGCATAGTGGATGAGAGGGCCATCCTCAGAGTAGGAAAATGTCCTGCCTCTAACAAATACTAGGAATGTGATCATGGATAAGTCATTTAACCCTTTCACGTCTCCAAGCAACTCTCTAAAAGTACAAGTTACAGAATTAAATCAGAATTTCCAATTGAAGACAAGAAATGCCACCTTATCAGACCCCAGTTAGTGGTTCGTTTTTACAAATTAAAATGTCAGATTGGAGGGGGGTGGATTGATTTTTGCCTTTTTAAAATATGTTTTCTTCCATCTTTGTTCTCAAAGAGGTCAGATCAAAGCTGCTTTGAATACCTGGATTCATCTGATGGGTATGGATTTCAAGCTGATATCTATGCAGAACTGTCATTAGCATTTCAAGAATGTGTCAAAATGTGTGTTGAAATGTTGGTTGTCCCAGAGGGTTGTCTCAGTATTTCACAGGCTGATGGGAAGCAAGTTTTGTGTGAGGACCAGGGGGGACTCTGTCTTAGTTCTCTGAAATGGAGTGTAACCCTGGGGAGCTGTCAAACCAATGACTGATTATATGTTTATGTGCTTATGTCTATAATTATGAAAATACAAATCCATGCCAAAAGGAAACTTCTACCCACATTTGTTTTTTCTAGTTTGTCTCTAATGAATGTAAAAATAGACAGGGACTAAAGTTGTATTTTGAATTATGTAGTCAGGTGCATATAGGTTGCCCTCATGATCTTTTCCCAGTCTTTTTACATTTAATCTCTTCCATGTACTCTATGATCTCATGCCACTGACCTTCTTCTGTTCTTCTCACTTGACACTCTGTCTTCCAGATCTGTTGAAGTTCAAATTCTGTCTCAGACACTCAGACACTGACCTGGGGCAACTCACTTTGCATCTACCTGCTTCAGTCTAAAAAAAAAAAATCTGTAAAATGGAGATAATAATGGCACATATCTCCCAGAAGTTGTTGTAACAACCAAATTGAGTTTATATATACACACACACACACATACACACACACATATGTACATATACACATATATGTGTGTATACATATATACATATATATGAAATATATACCCATATATCTCAATCATATATACATATGTACATATATTATACACACATATAACTCATATAAAGCACTTTGAAAGCCTTAAGTACTATGTAAATCCAAGTTTTCATCACTATCACCTTTTTACTGGCTGTCTTCCATGCCTAGAATGGTGTCTAGCTTTACCACTAACTCCTGGGTTCTTTCAAGGCTCAGCTCAAATCCTAACTTCTACTGCCTTTCTGGTTTTCCTCCTGTTCCACCTCCCACTGCCTTCTGAACTTTCATTAGACTGTGAGCTTGTTGAGGGCCAGGACCCTGCCTTTCTTTGTATCCTCAGTACATAGCACAATGTCTGGTACCTAGGTAGTACTTAATGAATACTGGTTGACTGACTAACTCTATTGGAAGATAAGGGCAGGACTGACTTTGGTCAAAATTTCAAAGTATTGAAACTTGTCCTCAGTATCCTATTTCAGTGACCTCCCTTACTCCCCATCCCCATTTTTACTCTTTCCTTATTCCTATATACACATATATATTCCTTATTCTCCTCTTCCTTCCACCAACATTCCTACCTTCCTATCCATGCAAATTTGCCTTTTCCTATAAAAAAAAGTGATCTTATAAATTCATTTACACCAAGATGTTAGAAATTTAGTGGATAATCCTCTCAGGAGAATGTGAATTTTTAAAATGAATTTTTAAAAAGGATAGAAGTCTGTGATTAACAGAAAAAAATTTGTAATGTTGAAGTTTCATAATGAAGTAGTTAGAGGGAGACCCCGCCATACAGGTAGCTACTCACTTTACTTATGGGTAAGGTGAAAACTTAGTTAGGAGCAAACATTTCGTTCCCTTCTTTACAGATAGCATGATCAAAGTAGAAAAAGATACAGAAGTTTGTTTCTGCAGAGACAGGGGATTTGCTACGTGAAGGGAGATTTAGATTTCTCAGTGACTGGCTCCTAGTTATCTCTTCTTTCTCAGCAAATGACACACTCTCTTTTTTATACCTGCTCTGCATAGATGGAAATTTGTATAGTAGAAGGACTAGTTCAAATCCATGAGGAACTTTGCCTTGAGGAATCATTCTACTTCCTTTTCTTTTAGAATTAAAGTTCAATTAACCAGAATTCAGAACAACTGGATTCTAGCTAAAGAGGATATTTTTCTGTATTCTATATTTCTGAGCTAGATTAAAAGTATAAGAGAAGAAAGCCTAGAGATTTGGTAAGAGAAGAAGTAAGGCCCAGACTATGTCTTAGGCCAATTTTATGCTGTCTATATGTATTTGTTGTTATTCATTCATTTTTTAGTTGTATTTCACTTTTCATGACCTCATTTGGGGTTTTCTTTGCAAAGATCCTGGAGTGGTTTGCCATTCTTTCCCCATCTTACTTTACAGATGAGGAAACTGAGATAAAGAAGATTAAGTGACTTGTTCAAGATCACACAGCTAGTAAGTGTCTGATGCTGGGTTCAAACTTAGGTCTTCCAGATTCCAGGGCCAGTGCTCTATCCATTGCACCTAGAGGGGTGGGGAAACTGTGGCCTCAAGTTCACATGTGGACCTCTAGGTCCTTGGGTGCAGCCCTTTGGCTGAATCCAAACTTCACAGAATAATTCCCTTTAATGAAAGATTTTGTTCTGCAAAACTTGGACTCAGTCAAAAGGTCACACCCAAGGACCTAGAGGGCCACATGTGACCATGAGGCCACAGTTTCCCCACCCCAATAGCATGTGCAATAAGAATTGAAATACTGAATCAAGGATGTGCTGGTAAATGTTTAACACCTGGCTCTCTGGGGAAAAAATGTATGTTGGACACATTTTTAAGTTTCATTTGTATTATTAAAATTTTCTCCATTGCTCATTAAAGTCTAAACAAAAACAAAATAATAAATCAAGCCCTTTGTAGTATTTATCGATTTCTGAATTCTAAGTGGTACAATGTTAATCTGATTCAGGATCTTCTTGGCCCATTAATAGGCCTCACATAGAGTTCATTAAGGGAAGTTTGCTTAGGGGAGGCTTGCTTGTAGGAAGACTTTCACACATTTTGCTAATTTCTAATTAGGCACTGAGTCAGGAGGGTTCTGATACCTTCTGGCTCTGAGAAGGGTATATATACTCTGAGTTGGTATTCTGCTTTGGAGGCTTGCTTATGAGAAGGATCTTGTGATTCCTTGGTTTAGATTCTGAGTGGCCGTATGTTCAGAGCTCCCTGACTGCTCCGATGTAAAGGCTCTCTCCATCTGGGGATGTATGTAAAGTATATAGTTGATTCAGACAGTCAGAGCCCTATATGTTGGTCTTTATTTCTCTGTATTTTCTCTGAAGTTCAGAGTGCTGACTTTTCCTCTGAACTAGTGAATGCAATTAAAAAAGATTGTTGACCCCTTGAACAGCTATCTTTCCTAGTAATGCAGATCTAAAAACCTGTGCTAGCAGCCATCCTGGGAGTGCCAGTGTGGTTGCCACTACAAGTGGTCATGCTGAAAATTTAGCAATTTGTTTTGAGTTGGGCAGAGCTGGCTCCACAACTTTGGGGAAATGATCTAACTTCAATTTTCCTTTGTTTTCTCAACCCTACAATCAAATGCCACAGTGTAATGGTAAGAACTAGGAGTCAGAAGCCTTGGGTTGGAATCTACCACTCATATATTTATGATGGTAAGCAAGTCATTTTTCCTCTCTGGGCTTCGGGTTCCTCATCTAGAAAATAATGGGGTTGGGTTTGAATGATCTTTAAGGTCTCTTCTGGCTCAAAGAATCAAGTAATTAATGCATCTAACAAGCATCAAGTCCATTTGTTGACCCCCAAAGTCTCTTTTGGCTTTCTATTCTTGATTGCTATTCAATGGGGCAGCTAGGTGGCATAGTGAATAGAGCATTGGTTGTAGAATAAGACCTGAGTTCAAATTCAGATATAGTTACTTACTAGCTGTGTGACCCTGGGTAAGACACTTAACTATTTGCCTCAGTTTCCTCAGCTGTTAAATGAGCAGAAGGAAATGGCAAACCCCTCCAGTATCTCTGCCAAGGAAAACCCAAATGTAGTTGAATGAGACTGAAAATGACTAAACAACAGCAACAAAGTTATTCAATGATTTCATATTGGATCCTAGATTTAAAGCTAGAAATAGCTTTAGAAGAAGCCTCTGTCTAACGCTACTGGCTCAATCCCATTCTCCTGTGTTTTCCCTGATATTAACTGCCAATGATTAGTGCCCTAGTTTCATTTAACAAATAAATATTAGTTAGCTTTTACAAAATCTTACCTTCTACAGGAAGTCTTTCCCAACCCCTTTTAATTCTAGTGCCTTCCCTTTCTTAACTATTTCCCCTTCAGCCTGCATATAGTTTGTTTGTATATTTCCTTGTTTGCTATTTTTCCCTTTAGCTTGTGAGTTCCTTGAGGGCAGGGACTATTTTTTTTTGTTTCTTTTTGTATCTCTAGCACTTAGCAGAGTTTCTGGCATGTAGTAGGTGCTTAATAAATGTTTATGAACTTCTAGATCTGAAAAGCTGTGCTAACCACTTCCTTTCTACAAATTCGGGGGGAAGAGGCTAAGAAGTGGGCCCTCCTTTGTCCTAAGAATCAGGATGATTTTTTTTCCTTAAAAAAAACTAACACAAGAAACAAACCATGAAAATGCTGAATAAATGCATGATGTCAGCTAAACAATTATAGAACCTCTCCAATGTTATTACCTTGCAAGAAATAACTCAGATTCATGGAGAATAAATGAACCTCATATTCATTCTGCTCTCCACACTCAACCAATAGGCTGAACAAATTTTGACATACATTATTACAAACTTATAGCTTGGGTGGTTCCCCCCACCCCCCAAATCTATCTCTTCTGTTATCAGCAAGTCTAATCAGACCCAGAGCACAAGGGAGAACCTTTTTATTTCTGTTTCATTTTTATGACATTGCTTTTAGCAGGTAATTTACAATTGTTTCAGAGTTCCTTATATCTGTCTGCCGCTTGGAGCCGACATCTTTTCCAGGCTCAGGAGCTTTTGTTAAAATGAGGCCTTTGGAATGTCACTGTGAGTTCCCTAGTGATTCATGCGTGATCGAAAGTTTCACAAGAAGAGAAATTAAATTTGGCAAGAGTTAAGAGTTGCTAAGCCCTTAGTTAGGCCAGCCACTGACATCGTAAGGCAAGATGGAGAGAAGACAAAATCAAATTCTCCTCCTCAGATCACGCCTCTCTCCCCTACCTATCTGCCTGTTTTCTTTGTGCTATCTAGAACTGAAGGAGAGATATGAGAGAGATCCTGCTTTTGATTGCTATGACAGTGAACATTTGGGGGTGGGCTGGACTCTTAGTTCAATTCTCAATCTTTCCTCACTAGATTTCTTCCCTCCATCTCAGTTGGCAAGCTGTAATGAAAATAGATATTCCTCTAAGCCAGGGGATTTTAACCTGGAGTCCACAAGGGCCTGTGAACTTGGATGGGAAAAAAATTCCATCTTTATTTTTACTAATTTTTGGCTTCCTTCATCCTAGGGGTTTTATTTTATGTATCTAAAAACATTCTTCTGAGCAGGTATTTATATAGGCTTTACCAGTCTACCAAAGGGGCCCATAACTGCCCTAACCAGTATTTGACAATTACCCACTGAATTCTGTGCCCTTAGGTGAGTCACTTCTTTCTAGGTCTTAACTGTCCTGTGAATGGGTTGGATAAGATGCTCTTTAAATCTCTTTTCAGCCCTAACATTTATATATTTTAAGGACTTTTGCAGTCTCTTCAAACTCTATATTCTATTCTTGTAGACTCTGTGACTTACTATTTACATGATGATTTGAGACCTACAAACTACTTTACATATATGATCTGAGTTTTTCCTCAACAACTTTATGAGGTTGGAACTACAAGGATTATTAACCTTATTTTATAAATAAGGAAATCGAGTCTCAGGGAGAATAAAAGACTCCTATAATCACACAGCAGCTACATGTCTAAGGCCAGATTTGAACTCAGGAAGAGGCTTCTTCATGACTCCAGTCCTGCATTCTATCTACTGTGCCACCTAGCTGTCCAAATAAAAAAAACACTCAAAAAAATATACCTGTGATGGCTTTTGAATTTCCTATAACGAGGCAGATGGCAACCTTTCCTTGACTGCCCAGGCTACACTATTCTCATCTACATCCTTGCAAAAGTTTGTCCCAGGGAGTCTAACCGAGTCACCTTCCTTACTTTTTTCCCAACATTAGGAAGGTGCCAATGGACCTTTCATCCCTTGGTCTTGTCACATGGCTAGCCAATCTTCTCTTTGTGTCCTATGATTTTTTTTTGATGACATCTTTTACTGTTGTTGTTCAAAATTCCTCATATGTTGTAGCCTGCTCACATCCATATTACACTTTCCATTGTCCTCTGCATGATACAGTCAGTTTTTCAGAGGCAGTTGTATTCCATGCCTCACTGCCTACTAGTAACTGATAGAAAGGATTAAAAAGATGGTCCTTGGCTATTATGACAAGTTTGGGGGTAAAACTGCTCTGTAATTTCTTGAAAGCAATTCAACCTGCTCTCCTTCTCCTCCTCCCTTCTACAGAGGAAACAAATATATGTATGAGGAATTAAAAAAATATATACAGAAGATAAGCATATGATCTTATAGATTATAGAGGATATGTAGGGTAGCCTAAAAGTCTTAATTTAGTTTTAAGCCTTTGAAACTTTTGGAACACTCTCTATTTACAGCTAGAAAGTATCATAGAAGTCATCTAGTCTGATCCCCTCATTTGACATATGAGGAAACTGAGGCCCATAGAGGTTAAGTGACTTGGTCGAGGTCAAACAGTCAGTTTCAGAAGTTTGATTAAACTCAGGTTTTTTGGCCCCCCAAAATGTATTTTTTTCCTGTTATACCACACTTCACTAATTAGTCAAGAAAAGGAAGGAAATTATAGGGTCTTTGTGTGTGTGTATGTGTGTGTGTGTGTGTGTGTGTGTGTCTGTGTCTGTGTCTGTGTCTGTGTCTGTGTGTATGTGTGTGAATACTTTCAGGATGGAGGAGGCACTATCAGCTGGTGGAAGGAACAGGACAAACCTTGAGTAGGAGATGACGCTTGAACTCTTATCAGATGTGAGGTCTACTGGTCACTTTTTCAGGAGGTTTTTCATAAAACATTCCTGACCAAAGCAAAGGTTGAGCATTTGTTACTGATTGATTATTCCAAAAAAAAAAAATGCTAAATACTTTCATGGAGAAATAAGTTGTGAGAAGAAGAGAAAGAATAAGACTGATTTCTTTTGAGACATTAAGCTTCCTGATGTGAATGAGTTTGGGGGCCATTGTAACTAAGCCAAGAGGACCTGTGCCTATCTCTCTATGTGAAAACCTGGTAATTAATCTGTGGAGACATCCATGCAACCAATCAAATTCCAGATAAGGTATTTCTTGGCGTCAGTCACATTTGATCACTGTTAAGAATGGGTATAAATTGGCATCAGAAAATGGTCTGTTTGAATGATGAGCGAAGCCTGGGGTGTGACTGTGAACTCTTCTGGTCACATCAATCTGCCTCTGCCTTTCCTCATGTTGGGATGTAGAGCAGGGTGAAGTTCCATAATGCAATGCTCACCATGTTATCCTTGGAGAACTTTGTGGAATGACACCTGGGTTAGAATACTTAGTATCTTCAGTCTTAGGAAGAAGTGAAAACCTTTGGGCTTTCATAGTAAAATCACTTTCTTGGTAGTTAAAGGATAATAATTCTCAGCTTGCTATCAACTAGTTGTGTAAGCTTGGGTCCACAGTTTTCTTTGGTTGGGAGATGAAGAGAATCATAGTAGTTGCTTGAGGGCAGGGGTAGTTTCATTTTTGTCTTTGTATTCCTAGTACCTGAAACACAGTAGGTCTTGAATAAGTGCTCTGTTAAATGAATGAATCATAGACTTCTAGTTGGGAACAACCTGAAAGGCCATTTGACTGAATCCAAACTTTCAGAATAAATCTTGAGGGCAACATTTGGCCTCAAGGTCACAGATTCCCCACATCTGGGGGATGATCTTTAAGGATGCTTCTATATTAAAATTTCTTTGATCCTCAGTTTTAGTTTGTGAGGGAGAGAAATGCAACCTGTCTCTGACTGTGTCTTTTGGGGAACGATATCCTCCTATTGATTGAACGGCACTTGGTTTTACCATTCAGTATTTTATGGCATTTAAAAATGACATTAATTGATGGCTTTGGTTTTTACATCACCTAGGTTTCCCCCTTTACTCAATATCCCGATTTCCCTCTCCTAGAGGGCCATCTCCTATAATTTTAAAGGAAGAAGGGAATTTAAAATTCTGCAAAACAAATGAGCACATTAAAAAGCCTGATTATATATGTAATGTTTAATGCCGGCACACCCTTACACTGTAAAATGTCAGGTAAAGGGAGTCGTTTTCTCATTGCTTCCTCAGGATTAGTCTTATTCTTTGTAATTCTGTAACATTTTTGTTTATCTGTTTTGTGGTGTTTCTTATTTACATTTTTGTAGTCACTGTGTATATTACTTTCCTAGGTATGCTTGCCTCACTTTGCATCACTTCATATGCTTTCTTGTATTCATCAGACTTGTCATATCTTAAAACACAGTAATATTTCATTATATTCATGTATCACAATTTATTTAGCCATTACTTAATTGATGAACTTCTGCTTTGTTTCCACTTACTGCTACCCAAAAAAGTACTGCTACAAATAATTTGATGTACATACAACCTTTCTTTTGTCAACGGCCTCTTTGGGGCATATGCTGAGCAATAAAATATCTGAATTCAAAGGACATTTTAATCTTGTATTTACATAATTCCAAATTGATTCCCAGAAATGCTGTGCTACTTCACAGTTCCACCAGCAATGCAGTAGTATGCTTGTCTTTCTGTAACTCCTCCAATATGGACTATTCTCACCTTTTGTCATCTTTGCCAATTTGCAATTAATATGGAAGCCAGAGAGTCAAGCAATGGGTTTGGAGATTGGAAGAGAATAAATATAAGGACCGGGGCTGCTGAGGGCCAGAATCAAGCTGTGTGCAGCAGCTATGTATGTCATATATGAAAGGTCAGCGTTGGGTTGATTTACATTTCTCTTGTTAGTCATTTGGAACATTCTTTTACATGGTTGTTAATAACTTACATTCTTTTGAGGACTGTTTGTTTATATCCTTTGACCACTTTTCCATTGGGGAATGATTTTTGGTTATATATTTCCATTAGTTGTGATTAGTTTTCAAACCCTTATCAGATATTTGATACAATTGTTTTCTCCCCCCAATTTGATTGCTTTCCATCTTATTCTAGATATGTTCATTGTATTTGGGCAAGAGCTTTCCAATTTCATGTAATCAAAATTATTTATTTTCTCTACCATAATTGCTTTTTTGCCTTGTTGGGTTCAGAATTCATGCCCCATCCATAGCCATGCAACATAGATGATCTCCTTATCTTTTTTTTATGATATCATCTTTAATCAGGTCACATTTCTGTTTTGAATTTATTGTGGAATATGCTATAACATATAAGCCTAATTTCTGCTGGATTGCTTTCCATTAGTTTTTCTTTAAAAATAAAATAGAGATTTCTTTCACAGTGAATTTGTGTTTTGGGGTTAATTGAACACCGGGTTATTGAGTTCCATTATTTATGATTCTTCCTTGTCTAGTCTATTATTGTGTTATAATATAGTTTGAGGTCTGAATGTATTTCCTTTCATTCTTATCTACCTTATTTCCCTTTTTATTATATTCCAAGAGTTTTTTAATTTTTTGTGGTTGTGGACCCTTTTGACAATGTGGTGAAGCTCACGGACCCTTCTCAGAATAATGTTTTTAAAATGTGTAAAGTAAAATTATAAAGGAAACCAGCTATTTTGAAGTAGAGTTATCAAAATGTTAGGAATATAAATTTATGGAATCCAAAATAAGAACTCATGTCCTAGATCTTATTTTCTTCCAAATGAATTTTGTCATGAGCATAAAAACTGTAAATTAACTTCAGTGGTATGGAATTTCATGCTTATGTGAGTGGATTATATTTAATGTAAGTCTGTCGTGCCAAGGGGTCTTCAGAATCTTGGAAAATCTGTTGGTAATAATAACTGACCTTAATATTGTACTTTAAAGATAGCCACGCACAATGATACAATATCTCCCTCCAGCTATAGTATAGCTAAGGGTGCGGTGGTAGGATCCTTGCCTTGATAGACTAGGTCTTAGGTCCATGGAAATTTGCTTGCTCTCACCACTTTCTTTTGTGAATATTGGTACAATCCTTCTCTTCTATACCTCAAGGTCCCTTCTGTCTATATTTCTAGAAGGGAGGCTCTGTGAAGACTTTTACCATTGTTTACCAAATGAGTGCACCCTGCATGAAAGGGCATGATAAAAACATCAAGCTATGTTGCATTTAGATAGTTAAAAAAAAATAGCTCTCCTAAAATGGAATGTAAGCATAAGCCTTTTGCAAACGGCTTTGTTTATTCTGCAGTGCTCTCCATGGTGCTGACCATTGAATACTGGGCTAGCTGCATTTGGCTCAGTCCCTACTGTTTTTGGAGGAGATTCTTTTTACTTTAAGTGTCTTTAAATATAAAAGCACCTGGGCCTTGGGGCAGAGCTTTGACTAATCACTTTGTTGAACTGAGACCCATCTTTCCACATATATACCCAGATTTTTGTTTCCCCTCAAACAAGAGAGGCAGGGGAGGGGTGGACAGAGAATCAAGCATGGAGCTGCAAAATGGGCACAAGAAGTGTTCCTGCCTCATGAGGTTGTTCTGAGCATTGGATAAGATAACTTAATATAAAACTCTTTGTAAATCTTAAAGTTCTATATTAATTTAAGCCATGCATGTTGTATTCATCTATGAGAACTTTATGTTTTGAAGTGGCCAATTTTACTCTCCTTGGATTACTTCTGGTTCCTCCAAGGCCTCCTCACATTCATGCTGGCTGTATCAGCAACTGGGAGAAAAGTGACAACATCCATTAAAAAAGAAAAAAAAAGAAACTACAGAGATGGCATAACTTCTCCACCCCAACCACCATTTTCTCTGGTGGCTTCATGCCAGGATTCATGCTGGAGCTTAAAGAGGCTGATGTCTAAGCTGAGTCCAGTCATACCTTCCAAATGAGATAGTGCCCAAGAGCATAGATATAAATTCTCACATATCAGAGGGTCATTTCCCATCCACCTGCTGGGACCTGAGAGCTGAAAGGGCAGAAGGTCTGTGTGATCCTGAGGTGTCTTAAAAGTATATGTGACATACATAGCTGCTGCACACAGCTTGGTTCTGGCCCTCAGCAGCCCAGATCCTTATGTTTATTCTCTTTCTATCTCCAAACCCATTTCCTGGCTCTCTGGCTTCCATATGAATATCTCCAGATCAGGTGCATGGACCAGGTGAAGCCAGACTTTCAAGTTGAAAGACAATGTGTGTAGTTTCTGACAAAAGGTCTCCCTGTGGTCAAGGCATGGATGCAAAGGTAATAGTCAGGACTCATGGTTTTCTGAAATGTATCTTTCTAGACTCAAAGAGAATAACCATGATAGCTTTCTGGGCTATCACAGGGCTTATGTCCCAAATCTTAAACTTCTCAGCATGGTAAAGATCATGGAAATTAGACTCAGAACACCTGGGCTTGTGTCTTCCCTCCTGTGCTTACTTAGTCACCTGGGACAACTCATAATGTTCTTTGAACTCATTTTGATGAGGGCAGATCAATAAATTTAGAGCTTAACGTGGTGCTATCACATAACTGGTGCTGAATAAATAAGTGCTTGATGATTGACTGGCCAAAGGATACCCATCCTCAGAGACTAAAAGAAAAGAATGAATAGACCAACAGAGCTCCTGGGGAATCTCTGACTGTTCTCCCCTCCATCTACAGCATAATGTTTGCATCTACTCTCTACTGAAGAAGTTTATCTTCTTGCATAATAATCTGAGCCTCAAAGACAAGGTCTGCTTTCACTTTATCTTTGCATCTCCAGAGCTTAGTACAAGGTCTTTAATAAATGTTGGAGGTTTTGTAACATTACAAATTGATTGACTGATTATAACAAACAAGGACAATTAATCCAAACAAATCAGCCCATTGGCTGTGCCTGAAAATGTGTACCCCTTTCTTTGATTGTTGTCCTTCATTCTCAAAGAGGATCAAAATGACATCGCCGTGTGGAGTCAAAGTACAGTGGATCAATAGAGTGCCAGCCCGGGAGTCAGGAGGACCTGAGTTCAAATCTGACCTCAGACACAACACAAAAAAATAGCTGTGTGACCTTGGGCAAGTCACTTAACTCCAATTGCCCTGCCCTCCCCCCTCCAAAAAGCAAAAAAAAAGTATAGTGGGTCCTACTGTGGCTGATCAGATCACAGGCTGGGCACAAATAGTTTGTCTTTGGAAGTGCGTTGCTTGCTTCAATGTTATTATCAGTCTCATTATTTTTCTCCTTCACCTTTCTTTTTAATCATATCCCATTAACTCTTTTTATGTAGCTATAGCTTCCCTCTTCTTCATCATCTTCTCTCAGGCTTGTAATTTCAGTGAATCGCTTGCAAAGTCTTCCACTAGGTACCAGGCACTGTCCAAAAATGGTTACTTCAGAAATTGGCAAACCAGAATTTGATTTAACATTGTGTTGACCATCCAGACTTAAGAAAGTAAGGAAGAGAATGCTTACAATGCAGATTAAATGAAAAAGTTTGTTCTGGACACATTTTTTTTCTTTGGAGACTAGGTTCTTAAGCATTTACCGGCACAAAACTTTCTGGCTTCTCTAAAGCTGTCTCTTAGCTATGAAGGCAGTTGAAACAGGCACTGTGGAGCCCTTAGAATTTGGTCAGACATCAAAGCCATTGCCTAATTTTGGTCTCACCACTGGCCTTTGATGACTCTAGAAGAGAGAGTGAGACCAATGACTTTGAGTAGCTCTGCCTTACTTAAATCCAAAACAAGGGCAAGTCAAGAAAGACATCACCCTGCAATGCCACTAGTTTTCTTCAAGAACAAAGGACAAACAACAATAATCAGAATCACAGAATTAGACCTGGAAGAGACCTTACAGATCATCTACCATAACCAGCTCATTTTATAAACTGAGGCCCAGAGTGACTTGCCAGAAGTGACACAGGTAGTATTAGAGCTGGGATGTGACTTTAAATTGGACTCTTTGACTTCAGCATGCTTTTCCCCTGAGCCAAGCTTCCCTTAGGATTATCCACTATTCCCTTTTCATGTGAAGTGCTGCACTGTTCTCAAGCTCCCCTTCTTAACAGTTTCCCTGACTACATTTTACACTCCAATGATTGCCTGAACCACATCTCTGGCCCATCTTTGACTATCTCTCTGCTGGGATGATGATCTCTGGGCAGGTGGCCAGCCCTCTCCTCCCCTGGCTGCAGTCCCGTTTCACACATGTATTTCTAGCCCAAACTCCACACCTGTCTGCTTCTTTTACTGAAACTGTCAGTACATAATGATGGCTTTGAAACAAGGTCCTAGGTCTCCTTTACACTGTTCAGTTCCTGAGAAGGGACAGCATCAGTCTCTCTCTTTGGAGTGCTCCACAAATCCTGCTATCAGTATTAGTCTAGCATGGAATAGACAGAATGCTAGACTTGGCATCAGGGGAAGTGGGTTCAAGTCCTGCCTCAAACATTTACTAGCTGTGTGATCAGGGGCAAATCACTTTACCTTTCTGAGCTCCAGTTTTTCCATCTGAAAAATGGACATAACAAGAATTGTATTACCTAAATCACAGTGTGGTTGGGAGAAAATGCTTAAAACCTACAGAAGTAGGAACTAATAGGAATTTTCTTTTCGTATGGTCTCCCAAGTAGTCATAGGATCATAGTTTTAGAGCTGGAAGGGAACTTAAAGGTCAGCTAGACTAATCTTATCATTTTACAGATGAAGAAATAAGTCCAGAGATAAGAAATGGAGCTAAGGTAGTAGTAAGGGGAAGAGCTGGGAGTCCAAGTTCCTCTGAATCCTGATCCAGCACAAGGTTTCTGCTGATTCAAAGCTGCTTATACTTTACTAATTGCTGTCATTTATATGGCTCTTTAGGGCATATAGGTGGCACAGTGGAATAGAGTATTGGGTTTCAAATCAGCAAGACTTATCTTTATGAGTTCAAATCTGACCTCAGACACTTACTAGCTGTGTGACCCTGGGCAAGTCACTTTGCTTCAGGTTCCTTAGCTATAAAATGAGCTGGAGAAGGGAATAGCAAACCACTACAGTATCTTTGCCAAGAAAACCCCAAATCGGGTCACAGAGAGTCAGATATGACTAAAACTACTGAATAAAAACAACAAATATGGCTCTTATTACATGATCAAATTTGACCCTTTCTAGACACTGCAAATATTATTATTCCCATTTTATAGATTGGGTACCTGAGGGGAAGGGAAGGGAATAAGTATTTTGTAGATATCTCATTTGATCCTCATAAAAATAGATACTATTATAATCCTTACTTTCCAGTTAGGGAAAATGAGGTAGACAGAGGTTTAGTGATTGCCCAGGGTCACACAGCTACTAAGTAACTGAGGTCACATTTGAACTCAGGTCTTTTTGATTCTATGTTCAGTACACCTGCCTCAATCTTATTCCCTCCTAGGGTTTGAATTAATAGTGACATGTCTGTCAAATTATTTATCTTTTTATCCATTCAGAAAACATTTATTAAGAGTCTTCTACCTGCAGAACCCTGTGCAAGGTCCATGTGGTGGGGGGAGCTATAAAGATAACAAAAAACCATAGGCCCTGACCTCATGGAACTTACAGTCAAGTAGGGTATATAAGCTCTTTATAGGGATAACTATGTACAAATGAGAATGTTTTAAGTCCCGAACTAGAAAGAGTGCCAAGTGCTATTAATAATAGTAATTTTGATTCAATCATTAACCCTACCAGATGATTTACTGATGGGCACTTCCTGGGCCTTTCTCACAACAAATCTCTCTATAGATAACTTTCTTCTGTCCCTTTTCTTTTATGAAACAACCTGGCTTCTCTTCTCTCTTCCTTGTTTGTTCACCTTCCCTCCCCTTCGTGTAATCCTCATGAAAATCACAGCTGATCAATGATACTACTTTCCTCCTTTTCCTCTGTGCCTCCCATTCACAATTTCCCTTGCCTTCTTCCACCCTATCTAAACTCTTCAGCTGTCTCTCATCCTTCATTTTCTTCAAACATTTATGTTTAAATTATTCTTTTTTTCATCCTATTCAATAACCACAGACAAAAACCAAATATTCAAATACACAGACAAGAAGAGAAGAAAAACCATGAAAAAAAAATCATTGTGCATGATTGCACATGGCTTCTTCAAAGCTTCCATCCCCTGCCACTGACAGCCGAGGCCAGGAAGGAAAAAAGTAGGAGACTACCGCTTCCAAACAACCCAGGTCTGTTTTGCTTTGCTATTTTTACAATTTTTCTTTCTCCAGCAAATTCTTCCTACTTTGTGGCCTGGGCCAAGATTTCTGTTTCCCTCTTCTTCTTCCGCTTCCTCTTGAGCCTGTCAGTTTTAGCTGCTGCATAACCTCTTCTTCCTCGGTCTTCACATTGGCATCTTCCCAGCATGCTTCACTCAGTCTCAGAGGGGTACAGCTTCTTTGATTCTCAGAAGATCCTCAGAAGAACTGGGTAAGATGCTCAGAGTGGGTCTTATTATCTCATTTTCTAGATGGGGAACCAAAGTACTTTGAGGATAAGTGACCTGCTCAAGGTCACTCGATGAATTAGTGGCAGAACAAAAATTAGGTCTTAGAACTTGACATATAGCATGCCTCTGACTCCATTATACCATACTTCTATCTATTATAGTGAGATAGACTATTTTATAATAGATTATTTTATGCCATGTGCCATGCACTGTGCTCAGCACTTTACAAATGTTAGCTCATTTGATCCTCAGAACAACCCCTGGAGGTAGGTGCTATTATTATCTCCATTTTACAGATGAAGAAATTTAGGTAAACAGAGCTTAAATGACTTGCTAGAGTTGTACAGATTGTAAGTATTTAAGGCTTGATTTAAACTCAGGTTTCCTGACTCCCATGTTCAGTTCTGTATCCACTTCACCACTGAGTTTAATTGAGCAGGCATCCTCCTCCTGCTCCTCCTTGTTTTCCTCCTCCTCGTTCTCCTCCTCCTCCTCTTCCTCCTCCTCCTCCTCCTCATCAGAAACAGCAGCATTTGTATAGAATTTTAAGTTTTGCAAAGTGCTTAACAAATGTTATCTAACTCTGTCCTCACAATAGCCCTGAGAGATAGATGCTACTATTGTTAAGTGCCTACTATGTGCATGGTACTGTGTAATATGACAAAATATAAAGCAGTATTTGCTCTTACATTCTACTCTATGTCTTTCCACAGGTTATCTTCTATGCCTAGAATTCAATTCCTATTTAATTTCATCTCTTAGAATTCCTAGGTTCTTTCAAAGTACAGCGCGAGTTACTTCTTCATGAAACCTTTCCCATTCTTCAATTCTTAGTATCTCCGCCTCAAAAACTTATCCTGTTTATAGAATACTATTGTGTTATAAGAAACGATGAGCAAGGAGACTTCAGAAAAACCTGGGAAGTCCCATGTGAACTGATGCTGAGTAAAACGAGCAGAACCAGGAGAACATTGTACACAGTAACAGCCACATTGCTGGATGGCTGACTTTGATAGACTTAGCTCATCTCAGCAATGCAAGGATCTAAGACAATTCCAAAAGACTCATGATGGAAAATGCAATCCGCATCCAGCGAAAGAACCTTGGAGTCTGAATGTGGATGGAAGCTTACTATTTGTTCTCCTTTTCTTTTGTTGTTTTGTTTCATTTCTTCTGTCTCATGGATTCACCCATTAGTTCCTAATTCTTTTTTACATCATGACTGATGTGAAAATATGTTTAATATGAATACATAAGTAGAGCCTATATCAGATTGCATGCCATTTTGGGGCAGGAGGAGAGAGAGTGGGAGAAAATTTGAAACTCAAAATCTTATGGAAGTGAATGTTGAAAACTAAAAATAAATTAGTTTAAAAAAAGAAAAAAATTCTCTTAAAAAACTTATCCTATTTATCCTTTTTTTGGGGGTGGGGCAGGGGACATATACACATCTTGAGTAGTTACTTGCCACAGTGGATAGAGTACTGGCCCTGGAGTCAGAAGGACCTGAATTCAAATCCAGCCTCAGATACTTACTGGCTGTGTGATCCTGAGCAAGTCACTTAATCCTGTTAGCCTCAGTTTCTTATCTCTCAGATGAACTGGAGAAGCAAGTGGCAAACCTTTCCAGTATCTATGACAGGAAAACCCCTCAATGGGCTCACAGGGAGTCAGATATGACTGAAATGATCCAACAACAAAAAGAATATACACACATTGTTTCTCCTGTAGAATATAAGCTCTTTGAGAGCAGGATTCATTTTCTGTTTCTTATTTGTCTTTGTACCCCCACAGCTGGGTATGGGACCTGGCACATGGGTGACATTTACATTCATCAACTGATTGATTGCTTAAGTAGTTTCTTTAACCGAGTGATGAGCTGATCTATGGGACAAAAGAAGACTAGTTTTGCTAGAGATAGGAAAGAACAGAGGCAGCTTGCCCTCCAGAAGAGTGTCCTAAGGCAAGAAATGAGCAAAAAGAACTGAATTTCTTTCATTGAACATTTTATCTGCCTCTAATATCTCTATGAATGGGTATTAGATGCAATACGGGAACCTGGCAATGAACTGAAAGCCAGGGTACCACAAAAGATAATCAGAAACATGGGGAATTGTAGTGAGGGGTTCATCTGTGCCTCAATCACACACTATAAACAATCTTTACAGTCAGTAAAATCTTCCTTTTCCCCCCCTGAAAGCAGATGGAATGTCAAGCAGGAGTTGTAATTGAGTGATGTGATTTACATATAGATTAATCCATATTAGTCCAAGGAAGAATCTTGGCTCAGCAAGAGGATATTTGTCATCCAGTTGCTTTGCTCACTTAATCCAAAAGAATTTGTAATCTTAATTGTATTGTATGTTCTAGAAACATTCCCCATGATTACTACATGTTTGAGATAATGAGGCTGTAATGAGTCCTACCAGTTTTAAAAAAAATATTATTATTGGAGGAATTAATAAATGAATTGTTTTGGCACTGGGGCTTGACTTTTTCTGGCATAAGCAACTTTCTCTATAGTAGGGGCAGCTCTGTTCGAAGAGATTTTGAGAGAGCCTAGACTACAGATGTGTCTGATATGTTCTTCCTCTGAGGGCAGCGGAGATTTCTATTAATAGACCAACAAGTACTTTTTAAATGAATGAGTATGTAAAAAATATTATTAAGCAATTACTATGTGCTTAGTTTACTGGGGATACTAGTGTTGGGACACAAATATAAAAATCAAACAGTATAAAGAGTTTATGTTGTTGTTTTTCTTCATTCTCAAAGAGGACCATAGCTTCAGGGAGGTGATTCCATAAGATTCAAGTAAATTGGATTTAAGTGAGGGAGGGCTGTGCAAAGTTACCAGTCTCACTTTCTCCTCTGGAGTCATTTGTGTCCAGTGGCCAGATACAGATTAGAATGACTGAAGATGGCCCAGGATGCAATGGTAGACCTTGGCTTTTTTAAGCTAAGGTCTTTAACAAGTCTTAGTTTGACTGAGGCAACACCCATTCAGTGATCAATGCTTTAATGGGGAAGACAACACACAAAGTGGGGAGAGGGTGGGATGAGAGAGAAGTATGATTTAGTTCTGAAATTCACAGAGATGGTGAGTGGGATTGTGCAGCTAATAAACTGATACACTCAATGAATTCATAATGATATGGTTGGTTTAATCATGGTTCCTGAACTAAGAGGAAGGGGAGGAGGAAAGAATGTCTGTGTGTATGAGTGTGTGTGTGTGTGTGTGTGTGTGTGTGTGTGTGTGTGTGTGTGTGTTGGGGGGGTATCAACAAAGTAACTGGTGAGGAAGTAGGGAAGTAAATGAAGCATGGACTTGGCTTTTCCTGAAAAAGCTTGCCTTATTGTGCTTTAGGCATGGTGCTAGGGGTTGGAATTTTCTTTCCTTTCCAGATGCTTTCATAGTATCATGGAATTTGAGATCTGAGTAGGACCTCAGTAGCTATTTGGTCCAACCACCACTGAAAGGGACCTTTCCTTTGGAAAGGAATCCCTATTATAACATATCCAACAAGGTGCTGGTTATCCAGCCTCTGTTCAAAGACCTCCGAAGAGTAGGAACAACTCTCTTCACTGGACTGTCTGAGCTCCCTGGAGAATTAAATATTAAAATAAAGAAGAAGATTTAGAACCTCATATTTCTAAACTAAGTCAGAGGTCACTCAGTGGATAGAGCACTGGCCCTGGAGTCAGGAGAACCTGAATTTAAATCCAGCCTCAGATACTTTATAGTTGTATGACCCTGGGCAAGTCACTTAACCATGATTGTCTCCAAAACAAAAATAAACTGTCCGTCAACAAACATTTGTTAAGTGCCTACTATGTGCCATGCTCTATGATAAGTGCTAGAGAACATTCTCTCACTGAGGAAAGCACTGAATTCTCCCATTTAACCCCCCCCCCCCACTCACCCAATCATAGGTTTTAGAGCTGGAATCTAATTTGCCTCTCTTTCCCATTTTATAGGTGAGGAGGATGAGACCTCCAAGAAGTTAAGTGCCAAGGTATAACCAGTAGTGAATGCTAGAGGCTGAATTTGAAGTCAGGTCATCTGACTTAGAGATTCATGGAACAAGAGCTAGAAGGACTGCAGAGGCCAGAAGAGGTGTTATTTGGAACCTGCTTGTTCTATTCCTCAGCTAGTTCCATTTTCACTGTATCACATCACTTCCTATTATTCTAAATTGGGACAAACAAAAAAGCATCCTCTCTGAAGGCTTATGAGAGGATGGTATCTCTTTGGGAAGCCAAAAAAGAGCTCTATAGAGAATGGACTAATTAATTTTCTATGGCACAACATTTTCCCAAGTTCAAGGCTTTGAGTTGTACAAAGTAATAAAGCTTACTATCTCGTCAATTCCAAATTCTGGAGATGCATTGATTTTTAAAAAATTTATGACTTGTCTTCAGAAAGGCAACAGCCAGAGTGTACAAATTCATATCCAACTTGGATCAATTTATTGTGTACACAAAATACAATAGAAAATGGAATCCATCTACAGCAGACAATCCAGAAACTCTGTCAGTTTGAATAGCTATCATGAGATTATTCCTAGATTCCCATTCTCTGACAGACAGGTATTGGGTTTGCACCTTCAGCCCATTTCATAGTCAAAGCCAAAAAACACGGCATGTGTAATATAGACACAGCCACCCTTCACTATGTTTCTATGATTAATGATTGTATTATAAGGTCAACTGCAGGCAATGGCCAATTCAATGCAGTTTAATTCAATAAACATTTATTACATGGCTTCTGTGTTCAAGAAAATTTAAAAAAAATGGAATAATCCCTATCCTCAGGGAATTTCTGTCTACTAGGGGAGACAAAATGTAAAAGGGAAATATATAAAGAACAAATATAAAGTAGTATGGGGGGTGTGGTAGAGTGTTAACAACTGGAAGGGACTCAAGTAAGTGTGTCTTGTGGCATTTGAGTGGAACCTTGAAGAGAGTTAGCAATTTTAAGAGGTAGAGGTGAGAAGGGAATTAATTCCAGATATGAGGGACACAGCCTCTAGAAAGGTTCAGAGAAACAGCAAATCAATCATTTGACTGGTAGTTATTGTTCATGAGGACAAAGGTGAAATCAGCCTGTAACAATAAGTTGTATCTGCTTAGAATCCATAGAGAATCTCTGAAGCTTCCTGAGCAGGAGTGCCCATCGTTAGATGTCTTCTTTAGGGATACTGCTTTGGCAGCTATGGGGAGATTAGATAGTAGAAGGGAGAGACTGGAGGCAGTAATCCAATTCCAAGAGGTTATTATGATAATCCCAGTGAGAAGTGATAGGAACCTTACCTAGGGTAGTGGCTGTGAGAGTGGAGAAAATGGCAATAGATGACAGATAGTTTAGAGATAGAAAACACAAGATTAAGCAACTGTTTGCCTTTAGAAGGGAAGTAAGGAATCAAGGATAATTCCAATGTTGTGATTGAAAGTTTTGAAAGTAAGGAATCAAGGATGATTCCATTGTTGTGATTGGAAGAATTGGAAATAAGGAATCGAGGATGATTCCAATGTTATGATTAGAAGGATTGGAAGGATTTCAAGTGCCCTTGAAAAAGGTGCCCCATTTCAATGTCGTAGTAGAAAAACAGGATTAGGGACTTGACTTGTGATTTCACTTGTTATAGGGACTCCTGAATGAGGGAATTTTGGTTTATCCAGGCAAGTTGCAACTTTCTCTGCAACTTGGAGTGTTAGTGAGCTCTGTAGAACACTGAATGTGGAAGTGATTGGCCCAGGGTCACACAGGCAGTTTGTGTCATTGATAAGACTTGGTCTCAGGTCTTCTTGGCTCCAATGCCAGCTTACTATGCCAACCTGCCTCTCCATTATAATGGAAGCTAAACAAAAATATCCCATGTCCCGTGGGTATAGTGAAAAAAGACCATTTCTCTCTAATCCCAACTTTGAAGACAAACAGTACTCCCCCAGAGGAAAAACGCTATTAATCAACTCTCTCTCAAACCTGACCTGAATTTAAAATATCTCCAAACTTGTTGATTCATTTTAAAATGGTCATTTCAGAGATATCTCAGTGCAATGAGTTGCTATAGTACTGTAGGAACAACTTACCTACTAATATTGAAATTATTGCTACAAAAAACACCCAAAGTTGTAGGTAAATGTAAGGATGGATGGTTTACAGCAGTGGTTCTCAACCTGTGGGTCATTACTCCTTTGGGGGTTGAACGACCCTTTCACAGGAGTTGCCTACAATCATCAGGAAACACACATTTCCTATGGTCTTAGGAACTGAGACACCACTCCTCTATCCATCTCCAGGCGGGTCTGCCACATGCAGATACACCCACATATGAGTATTAAAGGGTTGCGGCATTAGGAAAGTTGAGAACCACTGAAATAGAGCTTCCCCCAAACCCTATCTTCTTTGTTCCTCCAAAATCATTGGACCAGTTAATACCTCCCCAACATCAATGAACGAATTAACATCAATTAGCTTTCATAAAGGGATATTTAATTAGAAGATACAGAAAGGACCAAAGCAAAACAACACCTCAAATAAGGAACACACACTCCCCTCTATACAACTTCTTTCCTGGAAAGAGTGAGGTTAAACTCTGAGATGTTGCTCCCTTCAAGGTCACTTTGGAATGTGGCGTTGCCAGAGGGTGAATAGAGTTTCCTTTTGTAAAGGACGCAATTTCTTGGCTGCTGGGTGGTTTCATTGCTGGGATGGGTCAAATGAGTCACTACCTAGGGCTGGCTTCTCCCTGGACTTAGCTGCTGCTGCTACTGGCTCCAGCTGTTTGAGGGGAACTTTGATGGCTGTTCCAACCTTGGGAAGCTCATAAGGTTGTACCCTGGTACATTCCATGTTTGATACACATTCACCTAACAATAAACATATAGAGACAAAAGAAATAGTAGCACCAGGCATTCACAACCATACGGCAACTGGGTGGAAGAGAGAGAAAGCCTAAGTCTACTTTACCCATGGGAGGCCCATAGCAATTCTTGCTTCACTCACCATCAGAGAAGAGAGAGAGTTTGCCTATTTGAGTCTTTTATGTGCATACTTAGCTCTTTCCAGCAACATGTTTCAACATTACTCAGGAAGCTAACAGGAAATCATGGGAAGTCACCTGCCACTGCTCAGAAGTGGGGAGAGAAAGGGACTCTCCTTCATATGTTTTTGGAAACAAGCTCACCAACTCTTTACATGAATCAGCAGAAGTAAAAAATACTGTATATTTTCTAAGAACTAGGCCCTCATCTGCTAGTCCCCATATGAGGACAGAGACCATGCCTTATTTCTTATCTGGGCTTGAACAATCACTTCACCTTTCTAGGTCTCAGTTTTCATATCTGTAAAATGAGAGGGTTGAGCTACGTTGATGTTGGAGGTCCCTTCCTGCTTTGGGCATATGATGTGCTCAGCCTGGTGCTTTGAACAAAGTAAGTACTTGATGAATGGTTGTTGGCTAAACGAAAGGATTCCTAGGAATGGGGTCAGTCTTTATAAAACACTGGAAAATGTTGGAAAACAGTGGAAAACACTGATGCCTTAATCAGGTACAGGTGCTAAAAGGTGCCCCCCCCCCCCCCAACCTGGCTTGAATCCAGATTGTTTTCCTTTGCTATCACTTTCAGTTATGAACTGTCTTGTCCTTTTCTCTCTCAGTGGTTGCTTTAGCCCTGAAACACCAGCCTGTCTATGAGAAACAGGCCAGTTAATGTGATATAAGACCTCTGCATTCTAGAGTCAAAAGCAAGCCTGATCCATCTTCCATAATTTGCTTCAGCAGGATGCAATATGAGAAATGCATCCTATTACAGCAGGATATTTCCCTCCTTTTTATTCACAGTCTCTAGAGTCGAATTACAATGGAATACAGTCATTAAAAGGTTATCTAGTGAACAACCTCACCCTTGAAGGCAGAGCAGAAGTCTCTATTCCTCTGTGAGTTGTTTCAGGAAGTATCTCATGGCTGACAATCAGTAAGCTAAATCCTTTGACAAGGAGAGATTTACAAGGACTTGTCTGTGGAGACATAGTGTTTCTATAGACTTCAGGCAGTTCTGGGACCAGGGATTAGCAGCACAGCACATAAATACTGCTTACAGCTCCTGAATGCCACAACTGGGAACATTCAATAGGCAACTATGTGTAAATATGCCTATGAAATCGGGAACTTAATAACAATCATGTTCCTTATAGATTTTTCCATGCTTTTCAAGGACCATAGATTGGGTTTTAAGAGGCATTCTCCCAACTACTGCCTCACCTCTAGAGCGTGTGAGTGACTGATCTCCCAGCCCTTTCACATCACTGTAAAGAGGGTTCCACGGCTTGATAATTGTCTCCAGAGTTAGCAGACTGGAGCTTCCTTTAAGGCTTTCAGTTGGAATTTTTTTGTTATTGTTTTTGTCTTCTCAGAATCTAGCATCGTGCCTTATTCTTGTTGAATACATTTTTATTCAATCTCATCTTTTCTTGGGGCATGGTTATATCATCCTTTGTCCCCATGGATTTTGATGACAACATATGACCCCAATTGTCAAAGATTTGTCTTTAATTTTTGAGTGACTGACCAAATTCCCACATCTGTAAAATAATGGAGTGACATTCATGAAGGCCTTCAAACACTAAGGCTTCATCTCTGAAATTCATTGACCCAAAAACTTATTTCATGTTTCTTATAGCATTCTTTAGGAAGAAAGGATGGAAAAGAAGAGCACAGTGCCAGTGATTTAGACAAGATATGAGGGAATATAAGCTAGTTGAGGACAATATTAACAACCATGGATGGAGTTTGCAAAAAATGACAATTTGGGTCTGATGAAGAAATTTTCAATACTTGGAGCTTTCCAAAATGAATCTAGACTGTCTTGGATGGAAGTGAACCCCACTTCGATGGGGGTTATCAAGCAAAAATTGAGGACCACTTGTCAGGTACGTTGTAGAAGGGATGGATTCCTGCTCAGGTATGTCCTGCTCTTGGACAAGATGGCTTCAGGGGTCCCTACCAGCTGTGATGTTCTGCGATTCAGATTCTCAGATCATTCCCAGGACTCATCATACAGTCTTGAATATGGCATTTGCAGAATAAATGTTTCATGAATAAATGAATGTACTGATTTGCTGAGTTTTGAATAGAACTCAATATCTATATCTGTATCTCTCTCTCTCATCTTTTTATTTTATTACCAGTTTTTCTCTCTCTTTCTGTATATACTTACTTTATACAAGGTGTCTCAAGATTTTTATTTGGACACTCTATATATTTATACAGGAAGGGAGAGAAACTGTCTTAAGAGTATTGAAGCTGGAAATTCTCAGTATCTCTGTGATTTTAAGCAAGTGAGCTAAGCTTTCTGAGTCTTGGTTTCCTCATCTGTAAAACAGATACACACACACACACACACAGACACACACACACACACACACACACACACACACACACACACACACACACACACACACATATATATATATATATATATATATATATATATATATTCTCTCTATGTTACAAGGCTATTATTTGGATTAAATGAGTGAATGGATGGGATACTACTTTGTTAAACAGTAACTTCTAAGTTGTGTTGATAATGATATTAATGATAATTATTGAAACTATAGAGTCAGTATCAAACTAATTCTTTCTATTGTGCCCAAACCAAAGTAAGATTCCATTCAGGTTAAGCTCCTGATCTGTCTGGATCAATGATTCTCTGCTAACCTGGGCAGCTTAGCATATCCTGACATGCTTTAGAGAAGACCAAATCTGGGACATGCTGTCTCCGTGAAGTTACTTCTTAGAACTGGCCTGTTCAGGAAAACAGCCAGTCAATTTAGTAAAACCAGTGGATGCAATAGCCCATGGAGACATGGTGGAAACAGATGAAGGAGTCCTGGTTGTGATGGATGTTTAGTCCCTTGTTGAACAGAATCTTCAGAAAATGTGCCACCAGGCAGAAAGAATGATAAGGAGTGAAAGCTCTAAAGCAGCCTAGGGAGAAAGAATAAATTCTAGGAGATAAAGATGGTTCACAAGTGAAGCAGAAATGAAATTTGGGCATCTGAATCATGGGATTCAAGATATAGCACTGGAAGGGACCTCCTTGGCTATTTAGCCCAAGGCACAACCCCCCTCTTTTACGGAGGAAGAAACTGAAGGGGGTTGTGCCAATTCACTAATCTGCTGAATGACCTGGGGCAAATCATTCCATTCTCTGTGCTCCAGTTCCTTCTTCTGTAAGGTGAGGAATAACACCGGTTGATTTCTAAGGTCCTTTCCAAGTCTGAAGTTCTATTGTCTACTATAGTTGTCTTTAAGTAGCAGGAAGATTTTCATGTGGAAGGAGGGATTAGGTTCATTCCACTTGACCCCAGAGAGTAAAATAAAGAAGAACTGGTAGAAATTACAGAAAAGCAGATTTCATCTTAGTATAAGGAAAAAAACGTAAAATAGCAGGAGGAACTGGCAAGCCACTCCAGGATCTTTGCCAAGAAAACCCCCAATGGGATCATGAAGAGTCAAACGCAACTGAAACAAATGAACAACAATAAAAATAAGTTTGGGGATGTAGTAACGTCCTTGATCTAGAGGTGGAAGGGACTCAGAAGCCATTTAGTTCAACCCCATCCTTTTACAGACGAATGAGCGCTCCCGGAGAAGTAAAGTGACTTAGCTACTCAAGGTTGCACAGGTAGCAAGCATTAAACGTAGGACTGGAACCCAGGTTCTCTCATTCCAAATCTAGTGCTCTTTCCATTAGGACATGGTAGATAAAGCACTTGGCTTGGAATCAGGAACATCTGACTTTAAATGCAGCCTCAGTCATTTACTGTGTGGTCTTAAGCAAGTCACTGAACTTCAGTTTGTTTGCCTCAGTTTCCTTATCTGCAAAATGGGGATAATAATAACACCTTTCTCCCAGGATTGTTGTGAGGATTTAATAAAGACAATATTTGTAAAGTACCTAAACACAGTGCTTGGCACATAATCAAACCCATGTAAATGTTTACTACTCCGACTCCTACTCCTACCACTACCACTACTACTACAACCGCTACAACTACTACCTCCACCATCACCACCACCACCACTACTACTACTACTACTACCACTACTACTACTACCACTACTACTACTACCACTACTACTACAACCGCTACAACTACTACCTCCACCACCACCACCACCACCACCACTACTACTACTACTAC
>CM053583.1:27068011-27079314 GCA_028627135.1 Pseudochirops cupreus | reverse complement strand
AAGTCCACTTTTTGCAGATAAGACTTTGGATTCTCACAATGTCTGTCTTGCTAGGTGTCAATAACTACTGCTCTTCTTCCATCTTCTCCACTACTTGGCCTTTTTTTTTTTTTTTTACCAAGTTAAAGAATGCTGGCACCTCACTGCCCTTGGAATGAGAAGACAGATGGGAGGAGGAGGAGGATGATCCTGAAATTAGTTTTGCATTCACAGATGTATTTCTTAATCTCATCAGAATCCTGAGGGATGTAGCTAGAATTCATGACTGAGCCTCCCCTGCAGGGATTAGAGATATAGAATTAGTGGTGTAGTGAGAAGAGCACTAGACTGGGAGCCAGGAAACCTGGGATGAAGCCCTGAATGAAAACCATATGAGCTGTGTGAATTTTGGTTAATCACATAGCCTCTCTGAGACTGAATTTCCTTGTCTTCAAATGGGGATTATGCGATTTCCACTAAATATCTCAATGCTCTCGTGAGACTCAGATTGGATAATGGAAGGCATTTGGCAACCATAAAGTACTCAATAAATTAATTTAGACTATGACTAGGAAATAATAGTAGGACCAAATCCTCCTCTCGATGCCTCATTGTGACATAGAGGTGACCCTACATTCTCAAAGGCTAAACCAACAGAATGTATGACTTTGCAGGTCTCATCAAATTGGAAAAACTGAATGGAAGCCTGGCTGTGATCTGAGTGTATTGTCATTCAAGGACCAACCTACCTAAATTTGGAAAGACTGATAACCAGATCAGTTGCAGAAGGATGGATTTTTTCAACTGCACCAAATTGTGAAGACCATGTAGAAGACAGAGAGGAGTTGTGAGTTTTGTTGCTTATGGGAGGAGTCACATGGGTCCTTGAGGATGCAATACGATCTAGGAAAAAAACCATGTAGGGGATGTAATCCCATAGGGCACCTCCTCTATATGCTATGCCTAATGTCTACTGTTGAGTAGCACCTGGTCTCTAAATTCTCAAATTCAAACGATTCACTATTTGGAACAATATTTCTCTGCCTTTTCACCTATTAAGATACTAAAATATATTAATGTCATTCATTTTTACATCATAGTTATTTCCAGATGTTCCTCCCAGACTTACCTTGTAAGTATCAATTAATCAAGCATTTGTTAAGCACATATGCGAGAGCCTAGGCTAGGTGCCAAGAGAGGGGAAAGGAACAAGCATTTATTAAGTCCCTACTGTATACCAGACACAGTGTGAAGTACTTGATCAATGCTGTCTCATTTGATCAAGTGCTTAGAGAAACAATAACAAAAATGGAAACATTTGCTGTTTTCAAGAAACTTCATTGTTTTTTTGGGGGGGCAACATAAATATAAAGAAACATATGGAGAATAAATGGAAGTTATTTTTGGGGAGTAGAGCACTAGCAGCTGGGGGAACAGGACCCTCATATTGAGGGTAGCATGAGCCGATATTTGGAGGAGCCTCAGGATTCTAAAACACAGAGGTAAGAAGAAAGTACATGATAGGGTTGGGGGGATGATCAGTCAGGCAAAGCCCTGCAGACAGGAGGTGGGTGTCATTGTGGAAGGAGCAGCGAGAAAGCCAGCTTGGCTGACCCAGTCAGTATTGTGGCCACATCTGAAAGTGTATATAACAGTCTATGTCCATGGTGGCCTGCAGTATTTGTGTCCTTCTGGTGCATTTTTAAATGCACTAACAAGACTCTGAGTGGGAATTTGGTTTCAGTCATGCATTATTTGGGTGCTTTGAGGGTATCTATCAGGAAACATCCAAAATCTCCTAGGGGTTAGTACTCTTGGAATCTTTTAGGCAGTGGATATTGAATAATGGCAAAGCTGAATCCTGCAACATTCACTCTTTTGATGGAAAAAAGGGAGATTTAATGGGGAATGATAAGAAAATAGATTCTTAGAGGGACTTTAATTTAGAACATGCAAATCTATAGAAAACAACTCCTCTAGAATGGAAACAGAATGACAATAATCTTTAAAAAATAAAACATAATTATTTCTGAAGAGACAATGACAATGGATTATCAATGATATGCTTCATTTGGAATTGATTCAGTAAAGTGAGAAGGGCCAGGATGTTGAGTTACTGCTCCTTCGTGACCAACTAGAAGGGAAGAGAGACTGAGTAGGGATGAGTGGATATTTATTGCTTTCCTAGGTCACCTAAAGAGAGGAGGGGAAAAACTGAAACAGCACCAGGAGGTTGCTCTCTTGTTGCTAGCTACAAAGGAAAGAGGAAGAGAGGGAAAGAGTGAAGGATGGTGGGAGGGAGAGAGGCAGAGAGAAAGAGACAGAGGAAGAGAAAGGAGAGGAGAGGAGAGAGAGATAGAGACAGAGAGAGAGAGACAGACAGAGAGAGGAAGAGAAAGAGAGACACACAGAGAGAGAGAGAGAGAGAGAGAGAGAGAGAGAGGAAGAGAAAGAGAGAGAGACAGAGACAGACAGAGAGACAGAGAGAGAGAGAGGAAGAGAAAGAGAGAGAGAGAGGAAGAGAAAGAGAGAGAGAGAGGAAGAGAAAGAGAGAGAGAGGAAGAGGGAGAGAGAGAGAGGAAGAGAAAGAGAGAGACAGAGAGAGACAGAGAGAGGAAGAGAGAGAGAGAGAGAGAGAGGAAGAGAGAAAGAGAGAGGGAGAGAGAGAGAGACAGAGAGAGAGAGAGACAGAGAGAGAGAGAGACAGAGACAGAGACAGAGACAGAGAGAGAGAGAGATCATATTCTTCTGGTTGTAGACATTTCCATGTTTCCATGAGGCTCCAGTATTCACTTTGATCCTGAATGGTGAGGCAATGCCCATATACATTGTAAGTTCTGCCTATGAAAGAAGTCAGGTTGGAAAAATTATGTGTATATGTAGTACTAAATGAACAGAAAGCTGTATCTCCCCATCTAATAGACATGCTCTTTGGGGATCAGAGAATGGAACCAACAGGGTCTTATCCTATTTTCCATATAAGGACCCCCCTCAAAGCCATGACCTTTAGAGAAGCAGTGTGATGTGGTAAATAGAGAGGAAGTTTCAAAGTCAGGATCACCTGAGCTCAAGGCCCCTCTCAGACATATCCCAGCTCTGTTACACTGGGCAAGTCAGCATCCTCTCACTGCAACTCTCTGATCTGCAGAGAAATGTCAACCTGCATTGATGAGAGCATGGGGAAGTCCTCTTCTGAGAGTCCTCTATCCCAATGAAATGACAGTAGTCCTCCTCTCTGTTCTGTGTAGGCTGAGGCTGGGTAATAATAACAACAGTTAACATTTATCACTTTAAAGTTTGCAAAGCCCTTTACAAACAGTCATTTTATTCTCACAACAACCCTGGGAGGTAGGTGGTATTATTATTTTCATTTTACAGGTAAGGAAACTGAGGTAGATAGAGGTTAAGTGCCTTGCCTAGGGGTTAAGTGACTTGCCCAAGGTCACACAGCTAGTAAGTGTTAAATAGTAAATGGCTGAGGCAAGATGGAAATGTGGGTCCTCCAACTCCAGGTCTTGTACTCTATCTACTATACTACTTAGGTTCCTTAAGGTAGATAAGGGATCATTGTACCATTTTGAAGGTGGTGGTTGATCAGTACCACATTACCAAAGAGACTGGCAGTGAGGAAGCCTTGCTATAACCCCTAGGAGCCTGCGTTGTCATTGTCCTCCTGTATACAAAGAGATCTGGGCAGATTCACTGGGGTGACATCTTTATTTTTGTACCACATTAAAGCCTGATCTTCCTGGCTTACTCTTTGCCTTCATTTTCTTTGCAGTAGGATTAAAAAAAAATTCCATCTGGAAAACAAAGAAGTTGAATTTATAGCAACGATTTTTACAGGATGGTCGGAAACTAAGTCAGTGTTCCTTATCTTGTTTCTAATCATAGAATTTTATAATTGCTTTATTATTCAATGGCTGTGTTTATGTGACGGTGAAATCACTAGTTGATTCAGTTACTCCAGGGAGGAAAAATCAATCAAAATGATTGTTCCGTCTTAGGAATAGAATTTGCTTTGCAGCTATATGGAAACAACCTGGTATATTTCAGGTGTGCTACATCTGGTGTCCCAAAGCAGTTTTTAAAATGGCATTAAGACTTTTGGGACAACCTGTAAATGGAGAAGAGGCAGAACGCTAGAAGTGACCAGCAATCGTGTGAAGAGCAGGGATCACTCAATCAATCAACATTTATTAAGCTCCTTCCACATGCTAGGCACTGTGCTAAAAGCTGAGGATACAAAAAGAGACAAAAGATCTTGTCAACTCTCAAGGAGCATAAAATGTGATGGAACAGAACTATTCTGAGGCTGCTTTGCATTGCTTTTCCCTCTTGCTTCCTTTGATGGTGGAAGCTCTTGCTTTATGAATTCCCTAGTGGGCAGCTAGATGTCTCTGTGGATGGAGTGCTGGGCCTGGAGTCAGGAAAATGTGAGTTCAAATCACACCTCAGACAATTACTAGCTGTGTTACCTTGGGTAAATCACTTAACTCTATTTGCCTAGGAGGGAGTTAGATGACTCAGTGGATAGAGCACTAATCCTGGAGTCAGGAAGTCATTTTTCAGTCATGTCTGACCCTTGGTGACCCTTGTTTTTCTTTTCTTTTCTTTTTGTCTTTTTTTTTTGAAGGAGGAAGGCAGGGCAATTGGGGTTAAGTGACTTGCCCAAGGTCGCACAGCTAGTAAGTGTTAAGTGTCAGAGCTGGATTTGAACTCAAGTCTTCCTGACTCCAGGGCCGGTACTCTACTCACTGCACCACCTAATTGCCCCAACCCTTGGTTTTCTTGGCAAAGATACTGGAGTGGCTTGCCATTTATTTCTTCCACTTATTTTATAGATGAGAAAATTAGGCAAATAGGGGTTAAGTGACTTGCTCAGGGGTCACATGGCTAGTATATGTCTGAGGCTAGATTTGAACTCAGGAAGATGAGTCTTTTTGACTCTGCGCCTAGTGCTATATCCATTGTGCCACCTAACTGCCCTGGAATCGGGAAGACCTGAGTTCAAATTCAGCCTCAGACACTTGCTAGCTGTGTGACCCTGGACAAGTCACTTAACCTCTGTTTATCATAATCCACTGGAGAAAGAAATGGCAAACCACTAGAGTATCCTTGCCGAGAATACTCTAAATGGGGTCACAAATCGTCAGACAGGACTGAACAGCAGCAGCAGCAGCAACAACAACAGAAAGTGGAGAACTGGATGAAGTGTAAATTCTTTCTGCTACTTGACTCTAGTCCCCCTGTTGTGGCCACAGACCACGGCTGCTATTTCTGTAAATTCTATTATTTTAAACATATTTAAATATGTGTCTATATATTATAATCCAGATGGCCATTTGAATCTGAACCAATTCTGCTTACTTGAATCCTAGCTGTAAAACAGGAAATGGAGCCATGCCAAAACCCCAGTGGACAGCAGATTTGAAGTATTGCGGATTGTCTCAATGCAGCCCAAGTTAAAGATGTCATATCAAGATTTCTGCCTGAGTGTTCAAGGACTGGAACATGAACAGAGACAATAGTTTGAGGGAGAAAAGAACTCAATGCCTCTAGCACATATGATCTTGGTATCCATTTAGGGGTTGGTGGTGGAATTAGTCTCAAGGGTGCTACCATCTCTTCCCTTTGCCTGGAAGTCTGCACTAGGTTTGAAAATGGTGTGAAGGGGATGGAGAGTGAGTTGTAAGAGCAGGCTCCAAATGGATGATTCAGTGGGTGACTGACAGCTGTCAGCCTTGATCACTAGTGTCACCTGGGAATTATATAAAGTACTTTGAAATCCTTAAAGCCCTATTTTAATATTCATTAAGATGGTCTATGATATGGAGACAATAATACTTGTGCAGTTTTCATAGAATCTCAAGATATCAGGTTTGGATTGGACCTCAGAGACCATCTTGCCCAACCCACACCTGAGCAAGAATGCCCTCTGGAACCTACCTAACAAGTAGTCATCCCACATGTTCCAAAGGGGGAACAACCATTGGTCAGTCCATTGGGCAGCCCATTCCACTTTTGTTTAGCATCAATTTTATGGTTTGTCTTTATGTGAACTCTAAATCTTCTTCTCTACAACTTTCATGCCTCTCTTTTAGAGGTGAGTCCTTGGAGACTAAACAGAAGAAATCTAATCCGTTTTTAAGTACAACAGTCCTTCAAATATAGCAATGGATTTAATACTAGGGTTTTAGAGCTGCCATTAGGAAAGTGCTTTATAAAGCTCTAAGAACCATGTAAAAGCAAGATATCATTTATTCCACAAGTGTTCACTGAGTACCTGCTTGCTATACACACTGTGCTCTAAAAATCTACATGATATAAACTATTCTGTCCAATAACAACTTCAGATGCCCAGAGAGACCTTTGTAGTGGAGGCCTGGGCTACTTAACTGAGAAAACTTGTTTTCTCTAATTTATGCATTGGAATTTATTCATTTAAATTTAAATTATTGCAAAGCAAATTTAAAGGCTATATTTCTTTAAAGTGAAGTTTGTAAAGAAAGAAGGCTAAATATAAGTCCTGTGCCCCAATCACTCACCCTACAAGCTAATTGTGCCTAGCTCATGTTAAGACTGAACAAATGAATGGAGGTTCTACAAGTTTTCTTTTTTCAAATGTGAAATGCAGCAAGCCATAAGAAAAATCTGCTAATATATGCTAAGGAGAATGAATCAACTTTCTAACTGCAAAATAGTCCTTTCCCAAATTTTGTTTTTGCCTAAAGGTAGCTAAGAAAAATATTTAAAATCAACTAAAAAAACCAAAACACAACCTGCCTTTCCCAACCTCCCACGCCTACCAGTTAACACTAGCTTCCAGATTATTTGATTTCAGCAATAACTGAGAATTTTTCTCTGTAAGGGTATGGAACAGCTATTTATCTATCTGTCTATCTATGTAATAATTTATTCATTTATCTATTCATTCATTTGTTTATTTACTTATCCACTTATTTCTTTTTCTTTCCTTATTCACTTATCTATCTATTCATTCATTACTTTATTAATAAGACATTAATGATGCAAAGACAAAAATGAGACATTTCCCTTCCTCAAGGAGCTCACATTTTACTGGGCAGCAGATATCACAGGTACACAAATAAGTTAATAAAAATACATAAAATTTTGTTTTTTCCCCCTTTGTATCCTTAGTGTTTGAACCATGCCTGGCACATAGTAGGAACTGAATAAATGTTAGTTGACTGGCTGATTGGTAGACAATAAGAGCAGCCTAATGTATTACATAGAGAGCTGCCCTTAAAGCCAGGAAGGTCTGGATTCAAGTGCTGCTTTCATCTCTATTGTCTGTGTTAACCTGGGCAAGTTACTTAATCTCTCCATGGTATTGACAACCTCTTAAGTCTATAAGTTGCCAAGAGGAGTGTGACCCACAGTGATATGGAGGTGAAGGGTTTCTCTTACCCAGGTGGCTCCTGTACAAATTCAATCAAAGGTCTAGTCCCTCTCCTTGTAAATAATGGTACAAAGTAATTGTAAAAGGGAGAAAATCCAAATCACTGGGGGTAGAGGAGGGTAGAAGATTAGGAAAAGCATCATGTAAGAGTTAGTATCTGAACTTTGAAGGAGCCTGGGGATTCTCTGAGGCAGTGATGATGCAGGACTACATTCCAGACATAGTGGACCACTCATACAAAGACTCAGAGGCAGGATGTGTGATATCTTATACTGAGAACAGCAGGTAGTTGAATTGGGCTCAAAGGTAGAGTTGGTGAAAGGGAATGAAAAAAGACTGTAAAGGGAAGTGAGAGTCAGATTTTGGATGGTCTTAAATACCAACCTGAAGATTTTGAATTTTCACACTAATAAAAATAGAGAGTCATTAAGAATTTTGAGTAAGGGTATGACACAGCCAGATATATACTCTTGAAATATCACTTTGCCCACTCTCTACCAAGTCACATGTGTATATTTCAGACAGCAGGGAAAAAGACATCATTTATTTGAAAAAAAATCATTAGTGGGGGAATTTCAGAACAGTATAAATGGAATGATTTCCATCCAGAAGTTGAATAGAATTTAGATTATATTAAACAGAATATGGAACAAAATTATCTAATTACTTGAAGTCTAGTACATATTTTGATTCTTTTCTTGGTGGGTTAGATTACACAGTTACTGAAGTCCATTCCAACTTTCAAATTCTGTTACTATGACATACTCGAGGAAGAAATTCTTTTTAAAAAATACAATTTATTGATATCTTTATTTTTACATTTCTAAATTTCCTCTACGTCTTTTCCTTTCACTCTTCCCAGAGATCCATCCCTTATAACAAAGAATTTTTTTAAAGAAAAAGAAAAAGAGGAAGAAAAGAAAAATATCAGTAAAATTGATTAATACATTTAAAAATTGGAAAATATTCTACTTCTGCAGACCTTTCACCTCTGCAAAGAGGTTGGGATGAAAGAGGAGGTATATTCTCCTTTCTCTTCTTTTTGATCCTGCCCACAACATTTCCATCTGTTTGTGGTGAACTCAATATACACTCATGCATTAATGGTGGAGTTGACACCACAATGAATTTGGAAAGCAATTTGGAATTATGTAAACAAAATTACCAAACTCTCCATATATTTCAATCTAGAGATTCTATTGTTGGGCATAGGATTCAAGGACATCATTGGCAACAGGAAAATTGTGTTTTTTATTTGTAATTCTGCAATCTTAACTTTTTACTGTTTTATGGAGGCTGTTCTTTGCATTTTCATTGTTGTAATTTTGTTTATTGTTTTCTTGACCCTGCTTACTTTATTTTGTATCAGTTCCTATAGACCTTTCCATGTTTCTCTGTATTTCTCATATTCACAATTTCTTACAGTACAGTAATATTCCATTACACTCATAGATCACAATTTGTTTGGTCATTCCTCAGTCAGAATCTTTGTTGCCAGGTTTTTTGCTTCCACAAAAAGTGCTACTATAAATATTATGGTATTTATGGGTACTTTATTTTTGCCAATGATTTCCTTGAGTTCTATACTAAACAGCAGAATCTCTAGGCCAAAATATATGGAGAGTTCAGTGACTTTGTCTACATAATTCCAAATTGCTTTCCAAAATTATTGTACTAAGTATCAGCTCAACCAACAATGCATGAGTATATTGGACAAATTAAGCTCACTACAGATATATTGACCTGATTTGGGTGAGATCAATTTGTAGCTGGCTGTCGGTTGACAAATAGGTACTGCCAATTGTTAGTGTCTTCTGTCTTTGCTAGATTTGTAACCTTCCACAAATTCCCTGCCTGTTCTACATTCTGCTTTACTCCCTGGAAAGTCGAGACAAAAGTCCTTTTATGTTCATTGGGATTATAGGAATGAAAATAAAGGCCTGCCATGTCATGCCTTAGTGATGGCAAGGAACATCTGGTAAAGTAGCTGGCCTCAGTAGAGAACATTGAACTTGGAATCAGGAAGACTCAATTTCAAACCTGGCGTCAGATGCTTATTAAATCTGTGATCCTGGGAAAGTGACATGAACACTTTTCAGCCTCAATTTCCTCATCAATAAAATAAGGATTATAATGACAAAGATCTCACAGGGTCGTTGTGAGGATCAAATGAAATAATGGATTTAAAATGCTTTGCAAATCTTAAGGCACTTTATAAATGTTTGCTATTACTGTTTTATTATTATCAATCTGGTTATCTCAGCTAAAATTTTTTAAAAAGTTAATTTCATTAGTTTCACATAGCCACAGCATCAGTATTATAAACAGACACAAACTGGTCCTAGATACAGTCTAGGTTTTTTTACATTTTCCCTTAGTCCTTGTGATGTCTACAGACTAATTTATTTTGCATCTATTTTCATTATTCTTGCAAGTTGTGAATCACTGTGCTCTATCAGCAGTAGATTCTCTTTTTAAATCAGATCAATATATTTAACAGACTTTCATAAAGGGCTCTCATGATCAATGTGCATTATTTATCACAGAATTGCCTGTATGCATATTTTCCTTTTCCTTGAAACAGTTTTTAAAAGGCAACACACTAGGTATATATGCCTTGTGTGGCTAATATGCATATTAATCAGAAAGTGAATAATTTATAAGTTAAATATTAAATTGAGTTGTGGAAGTTTTTTACTTTCCATCTAGTTCTTGCTATTTTTTCCCCCAGCTTTTAGGATATTCTCTTGGTTCCTCAAAAAGTTTGCCAGTCATGGCAAGTACAAAAGGAATAGTTTTATTGAGCCCATTATTCAAGTTGTTCTTTATATTACACTCCTTGAGGGCAGGGATCATATCCACAGTGCCCAGTGTAGTAATATGTACATTGTATGTCTTCAGTAAATGTTTGTTGAATGAATGTGTGTGTGTGTGTGTGTGTTCCTTTAAGTCTTTCTGGATGTGTCAGGGATTCTTCTTAGATACTGAAGACACATAGAGATGGAGGGAGATCAGGCCAATTTGTTTGCTGAGGCTTAATCTTACTTGCCAGCTAATGAGTCCTAGGGATGCCCCCTTTTTTGCCAATGTATAAAGAAACAGAGAAACACGGATGCAAGAACTAGAAGGGTTCTTAGAGGTCATGTAGTCAAGCCAATGTCTGAACAAGAATTTTCTCTATGGAGAATTGTGTTATAACACATTCAGTGAGTGATCAACCAACCTACGTTTGAAGACCACCAGGAAGAGAGAACATATGGAGTTTGCCTATTTCATTTGATCATGGCTTTAGTTATAGGAATTTTCTCCCCAATGTAAAGCCAAAACAATTCCTTGTTCTATTCTGTGGGACAAAAAAGCAAGTCTTATCTTTTTTCCATATAACCACTCTTCAAATACTTGAAAATAACAATTGTATCTCACCCAAGTCTTTTATTTTCCTAATTAAGCTTTGAGTTCCTTCAATTGATTGTCATATAGCATGATTTTATTTAGCACTTAGCACAAATACAATGGACATTTCCATATACATTGTAAAAAAAAGTAGATTAAATATGAGATTGTGGATCTCCTACGTACAGTTTGATTCAGTAAAGTTAATTCAACATGTAACTTTCAAAGCTTACCTACTCTGATTTTTTCTGGCTATCCTGTTCTATGTATTTAAAAAAGATACTTCAATGACTCACTTACTTCCTCCCTCCCTTCTCTCTTTCTCCCATTATTCCTTCCCTCTCTCTCTCTCTTCTTTTTTCTATTCTCTCTCTTCCTTCTTTTCTTCCTTCCTTCCTTCCTTTCTTCCTTCCTGCCTTTCTTTCTTTCTTTCTTTCCTTCTTTCTTTCTTTCCTTCCTTCCTTCCTTCTTTCTTTCTTTCTGTTAGTGGTCATTCCAGTGTCCTCTT
>CM053583.1:27056544-27067911 GCA_028627135.1 Pseudochirops cupreus | reverse complement strand
GATTCCCTCCTTCTTGGTGGGGTAGCTTATGTGTCCTTTTGGCAAAAGAAACCCAAGAGCTATTCATTGAACATGTATTAAGTGCAAGGTGTGATCAAAGGAGACAAAATAAGAATGACTGGATCTGTCTTCAAGTGGCTTATAGTCTAGCTAAGGAGACTAGAAATATATGGAGTGGTGTAGTTGCTGTGTTTGTCCTTCATTTTCGAAGAGGACCATGGCATCAGGCGAATGATGACATGACTTGCAGTTGACTTTGATTTGAGTGAGAGAAGATTGTGCAAGGTCACCAGCCTCACTTTCTCCTCCAGAGCTATCTGGGTCCAGTGACCTGATATTCATCAGGATGACTGGATATGGCCCCGGATGCAGTGGGAGACCCTGGTCCTTTTAGTTTAAGGGCTTTTCAGGTTTTTACTTTCAGTGAAGTAATGCCTGTTCAGTGAATAGATCTCTTCAAGAAATGAGTCAAAGGATGGCCCCTTTAATTAAAAAACAAATCAGACTGGGAGGGGAAGACCCTCAGGGTTGCTGGTCAAAAGAGAAACAGTTACTATAGACATTCACTCTGAGCCAGGAGGGTGCACAATATAGCCATTAAGTGGTGCTTGGGCAGGGACCCATTGTGGTCAATCTATGAGCTCCAGAATGGAATGGATTTTAAGATTGGTCTTTGAGAAAAAAAGGAAGGAAGGAAGGAAGGAAGGAAGAAAGGAAGGAAGGAAGGAAGAGTTAAACAATACAAAATTGGAATAATTCAAGACAACAATAGAGAAGTATGCAAAGAATGTCTGCTTTTCTCATTCATCACCCATATTATTCTCCTTTACTGTGGATATGCCATAAGGTTCCGTCTGGGGCCTTCTCTTCTCTTTGTATACTTTCTCATTTGGTGACTTCATTGACTATCTTGGGTTTAGTTATGTGGGTGACTCTTAGGTTTCTATATTTGGCTTCAGGATCTCTTCTGAGCTCTAATTTCACATCACCAACTGCCTATTGCACATTTCCAAATGGATATCCCATAGACATTTAAAAGAGAACTCAACATGTTTTTCTCCCAAACATATCCCTATCATACTTTTCCTATTTTTGTTAAGGACCCTACCATCCTTCCACTTACCCAAGTTCATAGCATTGATACCTCATCTTTTTTCTGGACTTTCTTTCTTGAGTCCTCACTATTTTTCTTGACTTTCTTTCTTGACTCTCTTGCTTGACTCCTCTCCTTTCTTGATTTCTCACCATCTTTCACTCTCCATATTCATTCACTCACCAAATCTTGTCATTTCTCTTATCCTAATACCTTGGACTCAGTCTCTATTGGTGTGTATGGGTGTATGGCCATCATACCAGTTCAGGCTCTCATCACCTCTTGCCCAGAGCACTTCAATAGTTCCTTAATTTTAAGTTTCTTCCTACTTCAATCTACCCTATACACAGCTATTTTCCTAGCATGGGCCTAACCTATTTTCTTCTATATAAGAAATACCAGTTGTTCCTCATTGTCTGTTTGATAAAATACCATATAAATTCCTTTCAATGTCATTTAAAACCCTTTTAAAAAAGGAGGCCCTAACACTCTTTCCACTCTTACTATACATAACTCCCTTTCAGCCCTCCATGGTCCAGCTAACCTGACTTTCTTCCTGTTCCTTTTACATGACATTCAACCTCCTCTTTCCATGTTGTTTTCCATGAGTATAACCTGCTTGCTTTTGACTCACACCTTTTAGAATCCTTTATTCTTCTAATACTAAGATCAAGCACAAATTTTTATATGAAACATTTCCCTGTCCTTAATCTCCTACTATCTGTTTTCCAAAATTACCATGAAATCATTGTATACGTGTGTATTTATATATATTATCTCCCCCAATATAATGTAAGCTACCTGAGGGCAGGAACTGTTTCTTTTTCTTTATAAGCCCAGAGCCTAGCATAGAAGCTGGCACATAGTAGGTACTTTAATAAAAGCTTGCTAATTTTTGTGCTTTGTGTATAGCATTAAAAGAAGATATCAAGTAAATAAGAGGTATCATAACAAAATATATGTGGTCCCAAGAAGGGAAGATCATAAGGCAATGGAAATTCAACACAAGGAAAACCCCAGCTAGGTCCTGATTAATTAGAAGGAAGATAGGAAACTTTGTTTCGGAAATTAAAAAAAATATGCAATGTGGAGGCAGATGAAAAGCCTACTGTTTTTCTTTTGGTTCTTTTCGTGAAATGGCAGGAGCTCCTAAAACAGTGAATTGAGAGCTCAGAATAATTAATTGGACAAGTTTGCCAGATTTCTCTACCTCACACTCCTTTTCTTTAAACACTTTTGAATGAGATGAAAATATTTGAAAAATCTGAGCCATTGCAGATGTGTCAAAAATTCTCAGCATTGCACTGGGGACCTCATGATGCAAAAGGACAAATCCAACAGATGTTTGAAGATGAAGGGTTTGTGGAAGATCCAACTGCAGGAGCTCAGAACCCTGGGCATTTTGCCAGTTCTGATTCACTAGGACTTCTAATGCTGGGTATGAATTGAAGAACTCCAGTGGCATATGCTTATTATTTCATGATAGACTTACAGATATAGAGTAGAGAAGGACCAGTTTATTGTAAGCTTGATGACTGAAAGATTGCAGAAGTGATGAAGATTCTGTTCTGAGCCGAGTTTTCAAATCTTAGCACTGCTACTTTACTGCCTATTGGATGTTCATCAAGGCCCTTAACCTCCTTTGTAAAATGAGGGGGTTAGACTAATTGATCTTCAAGTTCCCCCGTGATTCTAAGTCTTATGATCTTATAGTATAAACTTATGATGAATCTTTTCAGAGATTAGGAGAAAAGAAGTCTAGCCATTTGAAAGCAAATATTGGAACATCTTTGAAAGACAGAACAGCTTAACAAAAATAATCTAATAGTAGGCAGCTAAGTGTCACAGTGGACAGAGAGCTGGGTTTGGAATCACAAAGACTCATCTTTGGGAGTTCAATATGGTCTCAGACACTTACTAGTTGTATGACCCTGAGCAAGTCATTTAACCCTGTTTGCCCCAGCTTCCTCATCTGTAAAATGAGTTGGAGAATGAAATGGCAAGCCATTCCAGTATCTTTGCCAAGACAATCCCAGATAGGGTCAAAAAGAGTCAGGCACAACTGAAATATCTAAACAACAATAGCGACAGTGCTAACCACCATTTAGGTCCCCATTCCTCATTATAGTCATTTCTTTCAGAGCAGTCTGAAGTAAACATGAGTCATGTCCCAGAACAAATGGTATAGATGCACTCATTCAAGGCATAGCTCCAAATGGTGAAAAGCACAGATGCGAGGAAAGATCTCAGTTACACTCCCCTAGAGACCTCCCTCCAAGTTAACTGCATCAGTGCCTACTTTTTTGTGTTTGGTCAGTTCCTACTGAGCCATAGACCACAGGGCCAACAAGAGATGATGTTTGTCATTCAAAGAATAGCCTAACTGAGAGAGATAGAGAGAGAGAGACAGAGAGAGAGAGAGACAGAGAGAGACAGAGAGAGAGACAGAGAGAGAGACAGAGAGAGAGAGAGAGAGACAGAGAGAGACAGAGAGAGACAGAGAGAAGAGAGAGAGAGAGAGAGACAGAGAGAGAGAGAGAGAGAGAGAGAGAGAAAGAGAGAGAGAGAGACAGAGAGATGGGGGGGAGAGGGAGAGAGGGAGAAATAGTTGGCCCAGAGATGATGACGTATGTGGGCCAAGCCAACTCATTAAACTTCTTGCTAAGGTATGGAACTGTTGTGTCCTACAGTACTAGAGGAAGAACAAATACTGATGATACAAAGTCAATTTCAGCATTCAAATTTCAGCAATTATCATGTGGTAGGATTTAGAAGCTTGAGAAGACCTTGAGTTATTTCATTCAAGATCCTCATTTTACAGACTCAAAAACTGAGGCTCAAAAAAGCATAAATGATGTGACCAAAGTCACACAGTTAATAAATAGTAGGACCAGTATTTGAACTTAGGTCTTTGGATATCCACGTTCAGCCCTTTTTCCATTATTGCATACTGACTCCCTCATCCTTTCCCTTTCTAGGATGATAGATAGCATTGGATATCCACGTTCAGCCCTTTTTCCATTATTGCATACTGACTCCCTCATCCTTTCCCTTTCTAGGATGATAGATAGCATTTATTTTTAAATTTCCTTAGCAACTGTGCAATCAATAAATATTAAGTTCCTTTTATGAACCAGGTACTATATTGGGTGCCAGAGATAAAATAAAACAGTCCATGCCCTCAAGGAGCTTGTAGTCTTTTGGGGAAAGACAAAGTATATATTTATATGCACATGCAAAAGTACATCCAAAATAAATGTAAGGAAATTCTGAGGGAAGGTACTAGCATATGGGAGATGAAGAAAAGCTTTCTGTAGAAGGTGGTGTTTAAGCTGAATTTTAAAGGTAACAGTGGATTCCAAGGAGTAGAAGTGAAGAGGAAGTATATTTCAGACAGACCCTGCACAAGTACAGAAATGAGATGGAGTGTTGTGTGAGAAGAACAGTGAGAAGACCAGTTGGGATGGCATGATGGGGATGATTACAAGTCCAGATTTTTTTCAGCATATGCTTTAATGGGGAAGTGGAAAGTCAAAAGTCAGAGTTCAAGATTCTTTTAGTCCTGGCTGTACCACAATCAGTCTGATCTTGGGCAAGTTCCTTTTTCTTTTTGGATTTAATTTTCTTCTTCTTAAGAGAAGGAAATTGGATGAGATAATGGAGAGAAGCAGTAGCACCGTGAATATGTAAAAGAAGAGAAAGGAAAGGGTGAGAAACTATGTAGCTACTATTTGTGTTAGGTTTTTAGCAGAGACTTTCTAATTACAGAATACTGGTATGAACTTCTCACAATTACAGAGAAAACGTGGAAAAGAGTGTAATTAAAAGGGACTTGCTCAGAAATTCTTGGCACAGACCCCACCCCACCCCACACTGTGAACAGATGTGGCAAATAGACTTTTTGCAATGGCACTTAGCAGTATGAATTAGCAGCAAGAACAGCGACCTGAACTGAGGAACTTGTTTTCAGCCAGTATGAAGAGTGAGAAGAATGTGCCAGTGACCTGCAGAGAGTATGTTATGTTTGTGTTTCTTCCAGAACCAATGAATAACTATGTGCTACATGTTTGCCTCCCCTTCAAGAAGTGATTGTGAAAGGGGAAGACAAATGCTTCTTTACTTATTGGCTTGTCACAAAGAATGAATTATTGCTTGAAAGAATTGGAATAAGTATTTAAGAGAAAAATAAAGAAGGCAAAGAATCTGAGTGGTAAGAGTGGAATCTCAATATGTGACGGGAAGCTGGCAGGTAAAAAAAGTGAATAAATGATTGGAAAAGCATTTATTAAGAGCATTCTATGTGCCAGTCGCTGTGCAATACAAATGCAATCAAGCAGGACAGTTCCTGTCCTCAAAAGTCTTACATTCTAATTGGGGAAGCCAACACATGAAGGAGTGTGAAGGTGGAGGAGAATTAATAGTGGCAAGGTTCAAAAATGGCCAGCTAATGATGCCAAAGAAAAGTAAGTGAACTTTTGGAGTTTTGTAGGTTGCAAACTTTCTACAGAGGATAGAAATGGGTCCTCTGAGGAGGAAGTTTAGAATAGCGATAATGATTCATAAATATGAGCAAGAAAGGTGATCATCTCGTACTGCTCACAGGAGGAAGAAGCATATTCTAAAGATCAGTAAACCCCTGCAGAATACTATGAAGATCACTATACAACACTCAAAAGATTTTCCGCCTTTCCAGGGCAAGTGAATGGGAAGTATTGGTGACTCCCACCCCCTTCTGGTAGGATAATTTGTGAGCTTATAAAAAGGAAGCAGAAATTACTATGAAGCAGTATGGGATTGTTGCCATTATCATTAATAATAATAAGATTTTTTATGGATCAAGAGATAACAAATACCCATACCACAGATAGAGTAGTATATTGGTTAATGTCAAAATAACCCCAGACTTCAAATGTTGCAGTATTTTTGTAAATGTTCACCTATCTTAGAGGAATCAAACAATAGGAACCGTAGCATTAATACAGAATTAGAACCATTATTGTCCATAATTGCTTGGATATAATTTTCATTGTTGTTCAGTTGTTTTCCAGGAGGGTCTGACTCTTTTTGACCCTATTTGGTGTTATCTTGGCAAAGATACTGGAGTGGTTTGCCATTTCCTTCTCCAGCTCTTTTTACAGATAAAGAAATAGAGGCAAACTTCAAGTGACTTGCCCAGGGTCACACAAGTAGTAAGTGTCTAAGGCTGGATTTGACTCAGGTCGTCCTGACTCCAGGGCCAGAACTCTATTCACTGTGCCACCTAGCTGTCCTTGGATATAATACCGATTCATTAAAAACTTGAGAATATTTTCCTTGTCACCCCATCCCATCTCCTCAAACAGATTGTCCCTCTTTCATGTCAACTTCTTCAATCTCTCCCTGCCTATGGGCTCCTGTCTTGCTCTTTACAGACATGCCAAAATGTCCTCCTTTCTCAAAAATCCTCACTTGACCCTGCCATCATCCCATATCACTTCTTCCCATTGTGATTAAACTCTTGAGTAGGCCGTTCCTAATAGAGGCTGCCACTTTTTTTCCTCTCACCCTCTTCTTAACCCCCTATAATCTGACTTCCAACCTCATTATTCCACCAAAACTTTGTTCTCTAAAGGAAGCAATGACCTCCTAATTGCTGAATCAAACCAATGGACCTTTCTAGATCTTAACCTCTTAATTCTTATCCTTTCTGTAGCCTCTGATACTATGGATCACACTCTCCTCCTTTATACTCTTTTCTTTCTAGGTTTTAAGGTCACTATTACCTCCTGGTTCTCCTCCTGATTCCAGACCATTCCTTCTCCTTCTCCTTTGCTGGATCCTCATCCTGGTCATTTGCTTTAACTGTTCTGTCTTGGGTCCTCTTCTTTTTTTTCTGCCGTACTACTTCACTTGATGTTCTAATCAGCTGCCATGAATCAATAATCATTTTTGTGCTAATGATTCTTAAATTTACCTCTGCTGCCCTAATGTCTCTGCTGACTTTCAGTCTCACCTCTCCAACTGCCTTTCAGATGTTTCAGATTAGATTTCAGTGGACATCTTAAACTCAACATGTCCAAAACTGGACTCATTATCTTTCCATCTAAACTCTCCTTCCATCAAACTTGTCTAGTACAGCCAGCCTCCCAGTCCCTCAGGCTCACAGCATAGGTCTCATCTTTAATTTCTCACTATCTCCAACCCCCATATCCAATTGGTTGTCAAGGCCTGTGTATCAGCAAGCACCCTAGCATACCTAGGGCGGCTACTAGCTCAGGTTCTTAGATCTGCTTTTATAAAAGAAAGCAACTCAAAATGGGTTAACAATCTTACTTTAATCAAACATATCATTTACCTAGTTCAGGGGGAAAAGTCAGCACCCTGAACTTCAGAGAACACAAACAAAAGTTACAAACCAACAGAAAAAACAGATCAGCAGACAGCTTCCAGCGCCTGACCATTACATCAGTTACCTATTCAGTTACCAGAGAGGGAAGCACCAACATCTGGGTTTTTCACAGCCGGAGGGCTCAATGGCTGCCCAGAGTCTCATCTGGTCAAATCACACAACTCTTCTCAAAGTGAGCCCCAAACCAAAACCTCACCATCAGGGCATATATATAGCCTTCTCCTGGCTCGGAGAATGTCACAGCCCTCTAGACCCACTGCCCAATCACAAAGCTACAAGGCACGGGCATTCCCGGAAAAACAAGCCTGGCACCACAGGCTCCACGTGACCACATTCAGTCTATTAGGGAACAGAGTATACTTTCAAATATCGGAAGGTCCTCAGAGTCACGTAGCCACTTTAGAAAAGGGCCTAGGGGCAGGGAAGATCTTCAGATTCCTATAACAGCCTGTTGATTTCACCTTTCCAACATCTCTCAATCAATCCCCCTTTTCTCCTCTCACACTATCACCACCTTGGTGCAGGCCATTATCACTTCGTACTTGAACTGTTGTAATGCCCAATGATGGGACTGCCTGCCTCAAGCCTCTCCCTGCTCCAGTCCATCTTCCATTTAGTCACTCAGGTGATTTCCCTAAAGTGTAGGGCTGACAATGTCATTCCCCTATTCAATAAACTCCCATGATACCTTATCACCTCTGGATCAAATATAATATCCTCTGTTTGGTGTTCAAAGCCCTATATAATATCCCTCCACCCCAATCACCTTTCCAGAATTTTTACATGTTACCCTCTGCCATATACTCTTCAGTACAGTGACCCTGTCTTTTGATGTTTCACAAACAAAAGACTTTGTTACTGGACTCTGGGCATCTTCTCTGGTTGTCCCCCATGCAGGCATGGGCTGAGTAATAGATAATTCAGTTGGGTGGGTTGTCGTTGTTGTTGTTTGTACTTCATTCTTGAAGATGACATCAGAGAGGTGATGCCATAACATGCAAGTGAATTGGATTTAAGTGAGGGAGTGTTGTATAAAAGTCTCCAGCCTTACTCTTTCCTCCAGAGCCATCTGGGTCCAGTGGCAAGATACAGATCAGGATGACTAAAGATGGCCTTGCATGTTGTGGGGGACCTTGGCCTTCTTAAACTATGGTCTTGAACAGTTCTCAGTTTGATGGAGGCAACACCCATTCAGTGATTAAGACTAGGTAAAAAATGAGGCCAGTTGAGAACTCATTGGAGTGTTAACAAATTGACACCATCTTACAAGAACTTGGAAAGAGGTACCATATATTCCTCCTTGAGTAAATCCTTCTATACTAATCTCATTATTAAAAGCAAAATTGCTCTAAATGGGGGTAAAAACTCCATCAAATCTCATCTTATGCATGATGATTAGGAACCTTTGTCTTTTGGGATGAAGGAATACTATGATACCAGAGAAATACCAGTGATAGTAGGCTCTTTGGAGCCTGATGAGCTATTCATTGAGAGAGCTAATGAGGAGTCACCTTTAGAACATTGGAGCTAATGGTTTCTTAGGGAAAAAAATAGAAATTCTCAGGTTGCATAAACATTTCTTTCTCTCTGATGCTTTTTCACATTTTCTTTCTTGGGTCCTTTAAGACAGAACAATTGAGTTTTCTTTTAAACTGAGCTCCAACAAAAGAATATGCCCGAAATCAGAGAATGTTGGAAGCTGTTTTACAGATTATCTTCTCTAATTCCATTCTTTTACTAAATGAAGAAACTGACTCTTGACTGTTAATTTAAATATCAAGATTTTAATACTTGTATTCACTATATCTTAGCTTATAGAGTTGTCATAAGGAAGTCACCATATAAATCTTAAAATGTTATATAAGTATGAATTTTTATTAACATAAATCAATGCTGAAAGTTTTCCAATGCTTTTATTTCCAAGTGTGTAATAATAACTTATGCTTAAACCTCCAGTAAAATCCTTCTTTGATGTCTTCTTATAGTGTGGAAGTGAGTGGAAGCTGCAAAGAGGTAGATTTTGACTGCAAATGAGAAAAACCAATCAGTCAAACATATATTAAATGCCTACTAAGTGCCAGACACTGTGCTAAGTGCTGGGTACAGAAGTATGAAGAATGAAATAATTTCCAAAGTGCTACCTCAGGAAAATATCCCATATACATGAAAATATTCTCAGGTTCACTTTTTGTGATAACAAAGCTGAAAATGAAATGGGTAGCCTTCAGTTGGAGAAATGGCTGAATGAGTTGTGGTATGTGAATTTAATAGAATGTTATTGCTTTCTAAGGTTCAAAGATCATGAAGGGATTCAGAGAATCTTGGGAAGACTTATTTGAAATGAAGTTTGAGTGAAGTAAGCAGAACTAAGAGAAAAATATATATACACATGACAACAATTTGTTAAGAGGAGCAATGCTGAAATATATTGGTATTTGGAGCAATTTTGGCTCTGGCAGACTGGCAGTGAGATGTTTTCCTTTTGGTAGAAAGGTAGTGGACTATGAGTGTAGGATGAGACATGTGTTAGACATAGTGCATAAAGCTGTTTTCCTTAAGTGAACCTCTTTGTTTCCAGGGATGTTGCTGGGAGGTTTTGGAAAAGAACAGTCATTTGAAAAGCCACAGAAAAATATCAAGAAAACATGAATTTAAAAAGAGTTTCAGGAGATTATGGGTTCCCTTCACTCCTCAAGTCAAGGATACATGGCAATTTATTAGATATATTATAGAGTAATTTTTGTTTTTCAGATACGGTTTGCACCAAATGGTTTCTGAAGTTCTTTCCAACTCAAAGATTTCTGAACCTATGACTCTGAAAGCTATTCTAGTGAGGTATAACTCAGGCAGATTCAACATTCCTGGTTTGCTGGAAAGGTTTTAATCTAGATCCAATAATGGACTGTATGTCTGCCATCTAGTAGCCAGCCTAGATAAATTGGCATAAGCTTACATTAGAAGATGATTTTTTTCAGCTGCATCAACTCACAAAGACTTTTCAAAGAGCTATGGAAGGATTGTGATTTGCATTGCATGAGGGTATGCATCTCCAATGAAATCACAGCTCTTTAAAGTATTGATGTAAGTAAATTTATATAGTGTTTTCATGTTACAAAGTGCTAGTCTCTGCATTCTCATTTGTCCCACAGGCACTGGGAGGGGATCTTTCCCCCCAGTTCATTAAGAGTGCATAGGAAGAGAAAATAGTGGGACCAGGACAGAAACTTGGGAGGGAGGAATCCCTACACTTCGGGGGCAGGACTTGGATGATGTCAGCAAAGGAGAATGAAAAATTAGCGTCACAAAAACACAGAATTAAGGGGAAGAGTCCGGGAAGGGATGGTCAGCATGTAAAATGCTACAGAGAAGTCAGTAAGGATGAGAAAAGGTCATCTGATTCAGATTTAGCAATTAAGAGGCCATCGGGCAACCTTGGAAGGAGCAATGGCAGTTGAGTGGTGAGGCTGAAAGTCAGATTATAGACATTAGCAAGTGTTCTATTATAGACATCATCTGATTTTCTGTGTTTTGTTATGATTTTGATGTTGATTAAAGGGATAATCAGGAAACTTAGTTCTTATTTCTGTTCTATTGACTCATTTTATGACCTTGGGTATGTTTCTTTCAGCCCTTTTGAGTTTCTGTGACCTAATCTATAAAATGGTTGAAATAATACTTCTACTCCTTGCTTAGAAGGATGACATCTTTGTTAAAACCTGAGTATCATATAAATGAAATTCCTTGAATAGAGATGATACTTAAGAAGAATCCATAATTTGATTTATATAGGGGAAGGATAAAGCTAAGGGCTGTATGTAAGATCTTGCTTCAGACAAAAGAACTTTCTATTTGGAGAAAGAAAACAGAATTCATATGTTTTTGATAG
>CM053583.1:27038480-27056044 GCA_028627135.1 Pseudochirops cupreus | reverse complement strand
GCTCTCCTCCTCCCTCTCTCTCCCATGATCTTTCTTTACCCCAAAGAAGGTATCAAGGGTTTGGGAGCTGTTCTTACTTTGCTTCTTATGCTTATTCTTACTCATGGTTCTTCAGACCGTGATTTTTTTTTTAAAATCTCTGTGGGGCTCTGCTTCCAGAAGGGAAAGCTCTGTCCCAAATCGCTGGGGTCCTCCCGGCTGCCGTAGCTCTTAGAAAGAGGCTGGGAACTCTTCCTATATACTTCCGGCTGACCGGATATTAAAGACTCCAAGACCGAGGCCCAAGACGGCGATCAGTCCAGGCCGCTCAGCGCGAGAGCCCTGGCCCAGAACAGTCTCTCCGTCCCCCTGCTGCCTGCAGGCCGGGGTGGGAAGCTGCAAAGCCGGGGTGGGTGCAAAACCTCTGCCTTTCACTTTTCCACTCTGGAGGCCTTCCAGCCGGACTGCTTATCTCCCCATTTCACAATTCCCATTCACAGCTGCCGCTAATCCGCTCACCTGAAGCTCCTCCACTCCTCCCGTCCAGCCGCCCCCGGGCACAGCCGGCTTCAGGCCAGGCTGGTTTCGGTTCACAGTGCTGATATGGTTCCTCGTAGCTGAGCTGACTTTAGTGGGAAGTATCTTTGTGTGCGTTTTGGAGTTCCAGGATTGGTTTAGAGTCCTATTTTATGGATATTTTGGGGTGGCTATGTGAGAGCTGCGATATGTTACTGCTGCTACGCCGCCATCTTGGCTCCACCCCCCCCCCCCATGCTACCTTTTTCCACAGCAAATCTGAGGGTCAACTTACTGTTTGGAATTTCTTTAACTAGGTTGAGTTCCCCACCTGGAGTTCCTTATGCTCTAATGAGATTGGATTTCTAAGTGAGAATCTAATTTTTCCACCCTAGGGAGGTGAGAAAAAAGTCTGAACAGAAGAAATAGAGCCCAAAGATGTGGGATCTGTCCTATTCCTGTCACTGCCTATGTGACCCTGAGCAGGTAACTTAGCCTCTATTTCAATTTCCTCACCTATAAAATGGGGATAACCAATAGTTACCTCCAAAGATTGTTTTGAGGATATAATGAGATACTATCTGTTGTGTTTTGCAAGCATTAAATCATTAAAACTTTTAAAAACAACATATAAAAGCTGCTGCTGTTATTGCTGCCACCACCACCACCAAAACTACTGTTACTGCTATACTGCTACTACTACTACTACTACTACTACTACTACTACTACTACTACTACTACTGCTACTACTACTACTACTACTACTACTACTACTACTATTACTACTACAACTACTACTTACTACTATTACTGCTGCTACTACTGTGATCAAATTGCTTAACTTCTCTGGGTTCCTATTTCTTCATTTAGAAAAATGAGTAGGTTGGGCTAGGTGATTTCTGAAGTTCATTTCAGCATTAAATTGATAGTCCTTTGATCATTGAAGTTGAATCTTGTCCCAGATATTAGATGACAAGGTCTCATTTAGTAGTACAATAAAATTTAGTAGTACAATGGAGCACCTATCACATGCAATGTGCAGTGCCAGGTGGTAGAGATATGGGGATGAAAAAGCAACATAGAGTGTTGCTTCCTCTTCTCTGTCAAAGACATTTCATGCAGGCTGAACTACTGGTGTAGAACATGATCTTATTAGGGTCCTAGGATCAAAGGTGTTCAAGATGCCAGGAGCCATAGAGATAATCTAGCACAAATACCACTCCCCCATTCTCAACTTTAATGAATTGCTTCATGTCTCAGGGGCCTTGTTCCCTTCTAGCATGGAGCTTGGCAGCATTAGACATGATGACCTCAGATATAAAAAAAGACACGGTATTTATAAAGTGCATCATTATTGTTTGTACAAATAATGACCTACAGCATGGTGACTGGCTTTCCATGTTGGGCTATTTATGTTAGGAAGTCAGGGTGAATGGGAAAGAGAGGAAATAGGATGGTATTTCACATCTGTCTGTGCCTTAAATTGAGGCCCTCTGTGGTAAAAGACTTTTAGGAACTTTCAGGATCCAAACCTTAACTGTTTTTTTTGTTCTACATGTGGCATAAAACTGGAGTTAGACTTGTTGGGAAGCAGGGTGGGGGTGGGTGGGTAGAAAAAAATGGAGATTTGAGAATATGGGGAGAGAGAGGGCCTTTTCTTAAGAAATACCCTAAACCTTCCAAAGGGCTATCAAATCACTCAGAGCTTTCTTATCAATTTTTTCTTAAATAAGCTCTTTCTTGGAACTTTCTTATTTCTGTTGATGACAACACCAGTCATACAGGCTCAAAAGCTTTGATTTGTCTTTGACCCTTCTCTCTCTTTCATCCCTTTATCCAATCTGTTGCCAATACCTATCCTTCATATCATCTCTTATGCTGCTTTCTCTCCAATCATAGCATCACTACCATAATTCATGCCCTCACCACTCCTTACTATTACTGATCTAATAGTGTCCTAATTTGTCCCTCTGCATTCAGAAGCCTTTTCCTCTTCTGAAATTTCCTTTGCATAGCTGCCCAGACAATGTTCATAAGGCACAGATATGACTATATTACTTCACTGCTCAAAAATCTTTGATAGCTCTCTATTGAGTCTAGAACATTTGCATGTAAAGCCCCCAACAAAATGATTCAGACACTCTTTTCATCTTATTTTGTGTTGTTCTATTTTACTTGTATTATAAAAATACATTCAAAGTAGACTGCTACTTGGCATAAAAATCTCTCAATTCCATCCTTTTATAGCAAGAACACCCTGCCTCTTTATCCCTACCTTTTGGAATTCTTTTCTTCCTTTAGGTCTCAGCTTAGGTGCCATAGCCTTCATGATATTATCTCTGATTAATTTTCCTCTTAATACTGACACCCTCCCCCCCCATAAATCTTATTTCTCCCCACTCAAGTTTTCCAGTATTACCTTGTCTGGATTTCTTCTTCAGCACTATCATTCTCTGTCTTCTGTTATAGATGTTCATTTTTTATCCCATGCCTCTTGGAACATAAGTTCTTTGAAGGTGATGACTAATGATTTTCTTCTATCTTTGCATCCCAGTGTCTGAGGGGTCAGTTTGCTTATAGAAGCAATTTAATAAGTATTTGTTAAATTTAGTTCAGTGTGTGTAGAAGCTCAATGAAAGTTTTCAAGGCAGTGGAGCGTAATGTAGTGGCCTTGGAGTCAAGAGACATGCTGTCTACTCCCCATGCTGCCATGAATTTACCAAGTAACCTTGACCAAAACCACTCTACCTCTCTAAGAATCAGTTTCATTATCCACAAACTGATAAGACTGCACTATTTTGCCTCTAAAGTTCTTTCTGTCTTTGGGTGCAGAATAAAATTTAGAGTTGGAAGGAACCTCAGAAGCCACTGAGTCAAGCCTCCTCATTTACAGATGAGGAAACAGTTTTGGAGTTGTGAAATGACTTGTCCAGGATCTCACTGCTGCTAAGTTTCTGAGGTAAAATTTGAACCCACACCTTCCTGATTCCAGTCTATCTGATTATAGTATACTGCCTCTCATTAATGTGGATGAACCTCATCAAGACCAAAATACTAAGAGGAGACCTTTTCCAGAATAGTCTAATTCAGTATCTCCTAAGCAATGACTAGTAGAACATATGTTCTTCAGGCAATGTGAACAGGAGGCTCTATGTAAAAGTTTTGATGCCAATAATATCCTGCTTTTCCGTTATGTTAATCTACTTTGATCTATGGTCCTATGAATTAATGGAGGAAGTAACAATTTTTTAAAATCAAAGTGCCAAGCAGGGATCCTATTTAGAACACCTTCCTGATAGCTCTTTCCATGGTGCTATTTGCACCTCCATTTGAAGATATCTTCAAATCTGTTTGAAAAGTAGAAAGTACACATCCCAGGAACAGGAGATAATTAATTATGACAGAATGTAAAACTATAAGTCAACCTGGGTTTGGATTGATTTATATTTTTCACTCAGATAATATGAAGAAGCACGTTGGAGTCCACATACCTTGATTCCATTAAAGCTGCTGGTGCAGAAATAGCCAAGGAAGCTGCAGACAAAATGGAAATCAGCCACTTCCTATGGGAATTGGTCACACTCATAGTCTGGGAAAACTGATTCTTACCTTGTCCACTTCCATTTTCTGCTCTATTCTAAATATATGAGGTTTTTTTGGGAGGAGTTTTGGATGTCATGGAATAACTGAAGAATCTTTGTCACAGAATCCCAGGATCACTGATTTAGAGTTGGAAGAGATTAGGGAGATCACCTAGCCTAACCCCCTCATTTTTACAGATGAAGAACTTGAAACTCAGAGTAGACAAGTGGTATTCCCATGGCCACACAACTAGTTATTGTTGGAGAGATCTAAACCCACATCCCTTTGACCCCATAAAGACAGCAGTGTATCCAATATACACCATGATACTTTCCTTTGACAAGGACACAATCATGCCCAAACTAAAATATTGAGAGGAAACCTTTCCCAATATACCTAATTTAGTGTATCCCAAGGGGTGCTTTATAGAACTTGCATCCTCTGTGCAACATAAATGGGGATATCTATAGGAAAAGCATTTATGCCATAAATACCCTGCCTCCTCAGATGCATTTGTATCTGTTCCTATTTTGTTAATAATAGCTGATAACATTTTATTATCAGTTTTAAGAGTTATGAAGCACTTAACATATATAATATTATTGGTCTTCACTTCAACCTTTAAATTTTTTTGAGTTACATATTTTCTCCCCGTCTTTCCCCCACCCACCGCCCCAAAACAGCCATCCCAGTGTTTCCCTCCTCCCCCAGTCTATTCTCTCCTATGTCAATTTTCTTCACTTCACTTGAGAGATAAGTTTCATGGGAATTATTAGATCCATTTAACAGAGAAGGAAATGGAGGCTCACATAACTTTTAAGTGACTGCTTATGGTCACATAGCTAGTACCTGCAGAAGGAAGGATTTAACTCCTGTCTTCTTGACCCTAGCATTCTCTGTCCTCTGCCATGGCTCTTCCTTCCACTGATGCAGTCTGAATCTTGCTCAGGTCTTCTCACCTTTTGATGCTTTTCAGCTCTGTCCTTACATAATCCTCAGTAGAAGATCCACCCAACTCTCTGATGGTTTTCCTTTGTTTCTTTTAATTTTCCAGGGGGGCCAATCTGACATTTACACATATACTAGAATGTTTCCTTTTGCAGTCATCTTTGGTGATGTCATTTATGTCTCTTCTTGGATACAGATCATCATTAGGGTAGTGTTGCAGTCTATTTAAACTCACTCAATCAACAAACATTTATTAAGCACCTACTAGGTACCAAGTACTTTGTTAGGCTCTCTGGATGTAATCAATGAAATGGTTCCTGCCCTTGAGGTATTCAAGAATTAGCCAAGGGAGAGAATCTGTATATTTATAAGATACATAAAAATAGAACTTCAGATCGTATATTTTGTGTAAGACTCTGTTGGTGAGGTTTGTACTGATATTTCATCTGGTAAATATTGTTAATGATGAAAAGGCATCTTGGAAAAGCCCTTAGTTCAGTTGAGAATGGAGGAAACATTATGTAGGATTTGGGACTCCACATGGTAGCATATGGATCTTGAATAACAGAAATTTTTATATGGGGGTTGGGAGGTGGGAGATGGGGAGAGGTGGCCTTGATTGAAAGAAAGAGGGAAGAAGAGAAAGCTGTCTCTTTTCCTCAGGAGCCAGGATGATGGAAAAGTGGCATTAAACAGTATCAAATAATGGGGGAGGGGCTTACTGGAGACATAGGGTCTGCTTTGATTGTGGCACCTTGCTTATATGGCTGAAACTCTGGTTGGGTTGTAGATGCTTTGTAGGAAGCATGGAGGGACTAATCTCCCTGCATCCAACTTCTGCCCCAGTTTCTACTTGCCTGTTCATCTATAAGCATTATGCTAAGCTGTTTTCTTTATACTGACTTTTGATATTTCTCATTATAAAAATTGGTCAGCCAAGACTAGTATTTATGTGCATCCTGTTACTGGAGATCAGGATATGCCAAAGGTAGGTCTCTTAGGGTGATTTTTCTCCCAGATTATGTCTCCCTAATACATTTTCCCCAACTCCTGAAGCTTATTGAGCTACAGGTTAGTTTTAGGAATGAAATCTCCCAACAAACCCAATCTTAAAAAATGATATGGGAGATCACTTTAATACAAGAAGGACAAAACATGACAATTGACACAAAATGCTATAATTTTGCTTTGAAATATATGGTTTTTTTTTTAGACTTTTGGATAAAAAATGCACTGCATGAATTGACATGAGTTAGTCTTTCAAGATATTCTTAAATTCTGGTCCTTAGAGTTTAAATTTTCCGTAGGAATAAGAACTGGTTGTAACTATGGATGTGGCTCACTTGAAGAGTGTGATGCCAAGGCTTCTCTTTCAGAGAAAATGGCAGTCTCAGGGACAGTGTGTGTGTGTGTGTGTGTGTGTGTGTGTGTAGGGAAGGTGAGTGAGGAAGGACAAGAAGAGAAAATCTTTCCTACAAGCAAATCCAATAGGTGGCAAAGGACTAATTTGTGAGGATTTTGTGCTCCTTCCTAGTGGAGAGGGTAAGGCAAGTATAGATACCCTGTACTCCACAGTGAAAACTAAAAGTTACACCTGAAATTATAAGTGTTATAAAAATATTAATGACATGTAGCCACTCTTTGGAATAAAAATGGTTGTGATTTTCTCTGTTCTGTTCCAAAAATTTCCCAATCCTCCTTTATATAATATGTTTTTAGTGCTTCTTTTTTTGGATAAGCATTTCTGTCCACATAGTTCCAGTTTCAAAATGCTCCACACTCAAATGAGTTTGGGAAATACTGCTCTAATTAATTTACATTATTGGCTCCTAAATTCTTTTTCTCCTGTGAACGATCCATTAATTCAGTGTCAAGATGCATTTGTTTCAGCACTTTCCTTATCGTGTTCTTACCACAGACTATTAGAATCAATGATGACTGGGGTGATCTTTGAGTACAGCGATGGAACCAGGACTTTTCTTCCAGAGAAGACAGATAGAAATGACCACCCTGACCCACTTAACAAATACATCTTTGGCCCCCAGGTCTGAAACATCTTATCTGTTGAATATTGCACTTTTGCTATTCCAAAATCAGGAATGAAAAAAACCGTGTTTGGAAGTGACACACTATTGAATTCTGATAATAATAGCTCATGTTTGTTTAGTGTGTTAGAAAACTTATAAAGAAAGAGCACTTTTCTTGATTTAACTCTGGATGATACATGGCCTAGGATTATTATCTCCATCTGTCTGACAAGGAAACTGAGACAGAGAGGGATCATAGGATTATAGATTTAAAATGGAAAGTGCCATCCAGTGGCATCCTCCCCACCCCTACTTTATAGATAAAGAAATTGAAACATAGATAGATTAAGAAACTTGCTCAAAATAACTCTAACATAAGAGCATAGGGTGGGGGCAAGGAAAATACCAGGTTGTAAAACTTCTGGAAGATGCATTGACTCATACAAATAGTCACTTCCTTGAAATTGCCCGTGTCTTGTCTCCTGATATATGAATGACCTCCCTAAATTATTATCTTTACCTGCAACTAGTTTTCCATCTCTGTGTTAACCTACTAGTTTTTGAAACTCGGGCAATAAGTGTCAGACTCATAAGACCTGGGTTCAAATGTTGACCTCTAAAGCTTGTTCTCTTTCCGTTTCTAAGAGGCGGCTATGTAGCACAGTTGTCAAAATGCTATACTTATAAGTTGGGAGATCTTAGTTCAAATTCTGTTTCAGAAACAATGTGTGCGACCCTGGCCATGTTATTCAACCTCTGTCTGCCTCAATTTCCTCATATGTAAAATAGGAATAATAGAAATGTTGTGAAGATCAAATGTCACAATAAATGTGAAGATCTTTGAAAACTTCAAAGTACTAAATAAATGTTAGTTTTTATTATATTACACTGAATTTTGAAAGTTAGGTCATTTAAAATGGCATAAAGTAGGAAGGTATGTGGTGCAGTGGATAGAGCACTGGTCTTGGAGTCAAGAGGACTGGAGTTAGGGGTAGCTAGATGGTGCAGTGAATAGAGAACCAGCCCTGGAGTCAGGAGGACCTGAGTTCAAATCTAGCCTCAGACACTTACTAGTTGTGTGACCCTGGGAAAGTCACTTAACTCTGCCTCCAAATAAAGATATAAAGAAAATAGTATTTAGAAAACTGAAAAGCCAGAGAATTGTGTTCATAAATAGCAAGTTCCTAAGAACTTAGCATGGCCCTGGAAGGTTCTTGGTCAGCCTCTCCTACGATGTTTTGAACCCTCTTCTGGCTTCAGGGGAAGGTGGAGATGAACATTTTAAAGCTGGATTCCCAGAAAGGAAATGCCTGACTCAAAAACTAGCCTTAAGCCCCAAGTATGTTGACACATTGGAGGTAAAAACAGTGAATGATTTGCAAGAACCAGGTGGAGAAGAGTAATAGAGAAGCCAGATGAGAAATAACAAGAAGCATGATTACTTACTAGTGGTTGGCAGGTATAAGGGCAGATAACCAGCAAGGATGAGATGGGCTGGAGTCAAAGGAAAGTCTCCTGGGCCCATTTGGACAAACGTCCTAATGGAGAGATCTATTAGGCTGCAATAATAGGGAAGCTAATCTAGTTTATTAAAAATGAGGATAAGCAAATCTTACAGAAATATGTTAAGGGGAAAAACATTAGCAGGGAGGGTGGTTGCCAAGGAATTTACCTTTCCAATATGTGTTGCTTGTGATCTGGGAGGGTTAGAGTAGATCTGTGCTTTGAAAGGAAGAATAAATCCTGAAATAAAAGCCCTCAAATCCTGATGCATCACAGCCATGCTATGAAGAAAACAACTGAAAACTTAAATGAAACCAACACTAGGGATAAATATCACTTTGCCTCAAAGGGACGATCAGGGGCTAGATGCCTAAAACTGAACTTTGATAATGATAACTTTAAACTATGATAATAATAATTATTAGCAATTATAAAGTGATAGAAGGTTGGCAAAGCATATTATATATGGTATTCCAGTTGATATTCCCAGCAACACTTGTGAAGTAGATGCTATTATTATCTCCATTTTACAGATGAGGAAACTGAGGCTGAGTGAGATTTAAGTGACCTGTCCAGGGTTACATAGCTAAGAACTGAACTAAGGTCTTCCTAACTTCCAAGTCTAATGTGCTATTCGCTGTGTCACCTAGCTTCCCATTGTTTCTCTCTTTACTTCACAGCTTCCTGGAGCAATAGAATCTTTGTCAAGCATTCCTTAAAGACACAGAAGTGAAATCTTAATTTAAGGTTCAGCTCAAGTGACTTCTCTTCTTCAAAACCTTCCCTGTTCCTTCCCTTCCCCTGCCATGTAGGGAATTATGTTTCCTTTTTCAGACATCCCAGGGCACTTTATGATGTTCTCTACTGCACGGTAGCTATGATAGACCTATGCACAGCCATGTTGAGCTAGATTGTATGACCTGGAGGGTAGGCACATATCTTTGTTAACTTTATTTCTTCCTTATCCCTGAATGCAACAAATTACACATGGTCATACCTTATATTTATACAGAAATTTTCTTTGAAAATTCATTTTATCACTATGTATTCTTTATGTGTCTTCTATATTTCCCATTGTAAGGAGGCAGATGACTCTTCCATGATCAATAATAAGAGTCAGATTTAGAATTTGAATCCACATATTTCTACTCCATAGCCCATGATTCTTCCACTATATTATTCTGCCTCTCACCTGGAAACAATTGAATGGACAAATGCATTGGTGAATGAGTAAATGAACAACCAGAGGAAAGAAGACAAGTGTTATAAGAGACTCAACTTCATCTCTAAGCAAAATAAGGCAGTATGCACTATATAGTAAATGTTTAATAAGTGTTGATTAATTCTTTACATGCCTGGAGATCTTTCTGCGATAAACATATTTTTGAATTTTGCTGATACATGTTAGATTATGAAGTTACTTGATGGAGAAGCGTCTTTATTTCAGGGATGCACATATCTAGACTTGGAAGGAACCTCAAAGATCATCTCGTCAAACCCCCCCATTTTACAGAGGGATAAAGTAAAATCTGAGGAAGTTCAGTGACTTGTTCAATATTACTCAAGTGGTATTCATCCGAGGTGAGATTTGAGATAGTTTCTTTGGGTCCAGAACCAGTGTTATCCACTGTAGCATGCTGATACTTGCTATCGCTTCAAACTTGTATTATTTTACAAAATATGATATAAATGGTTCACCCATAGGATTATTGTATATTATAGATGCCTGAGACTATAGCTTTGAAATCACAACTCTGGAATGAGGAGATTGGTGTTGACCAATGATCTCTCTTATACAATATCATAAGATGGGAGAAGGGACCACGACAGGTTGCTAAAGCTTTGGGGAGACCTACTGAGTCATACAGATTTTCAGCTCTTGATGTATCTTGTGTCTGGCCACCTGATTCACGAATGACTTCCTAAATTTAACATATTCTCTTGCAACTGGTTTCCCACTTTTAAATTGATTCTTGGGATTTTGATGTGCCAAAGAAACTCTGGTACCAACTTGGCCTGATCATGTGGTTTAGTTTTACTTGTATCTTGGTTTCTACCCTGCTCTCTTTCTTTCAGAGAAATTGGTCCTAACTAGTTCTTACTGATTCCCATCATCATTGACATGTATCAGCTTGTCTCTGGACAAGACAGGATAAGAAACTCTTCACTGGCCTTGGGGGTCTAGCAAAATGTCTTTGAAAGAGTCCAAAACATGTATCTCACACTGATCTCAGCATATAGGGAATGATATCAAAGCAATGTTTCAAGGATACAATCCTCTCTTCAACAACAATACATTTGCTTTGGAGTGAGTAAAATACTGCAGTTACACAGTACTATAGGAATTAAAATATTATTAACATTTAAATCACCATCCTGGGGCTAACTAAGTCTTCACATGTATGAGAAGGAAATCACCTGGAAAGACCATAAGAATTTATTTATTTTTTCCTCATTGGAGTTGTCTTTTCCTTGCTGGGCTAAACATCTGTTCAGCTTGGACTCTACCTTCAGAGAACATTTCTAATAAAAGATAGGTCAGGCAAATAGCCACCACTGTGGGGGGTAGGAGTGATGACTTTTAGTTGGACAAGTTGCATTTCCTATAATTACCTATTTACTGCTCTGCAAAAACCAAACCCAGGTCTCATCTGAGAAAAATTTACTGCTACATGAAAACCAAACCCATGTCTTTTTTTTGGAGGGGGTAAGTGACTTGCCCAAGGTCAACACAGCTAATAAGTGTCAAGTGTCTGAGGCCAAATTTGAACTCAAGTCCTCCTGACTCCAGGGTTAGTGCTCTATTCACTGTGCCATGTAAATGCCCCCTGCCATATCCTTTTTAAGCATCTTTACTTCTGTGGATGGAACTATTACTGCTTTAGGTACTCATTGGAGCCTGCCCCTCCTTCAAACCTCCTTCTTCCTATTAAAGGCACCATTTTTCTAGGCACCCAGGTTCACTTGAGAGTCCTCTTTGACTCTTCCTTGGGGATAGAGATTTTGGCTAGAACTCAAAGAGTATAAAGAGGAATGGAATAAGAGAGAACTATGTAGATTCACTGGAGGAAAATAATGTAGGGCCTTGAATACAATGATTAAGAATTTATATTTTACTTGACAAGCAATGGAGAGCCACCAAAAGTTTTTGAGTAGAGGACATCATCAGAGTACCTTTGGCTTTAAAAAAAGTATTTTGTTACTCTGAATATGACAAACATAAAAAAATACACATTTCCTTGTCCAAAGAGCAGAAAAATAGTATTAAATATGAAACTGATAATCTATGTATATCTCATTTTTGTTTTTAGAGAATATCCTATATTCAGCACATTAATTCCAAAAGTAGTCTTGCCTTCCTGTACTTCTCTTTAAATCTCCTTCTATTCTATTCTGCACCTTTAAACTACTTTATTGATAGAGCAGTACACTTATGTGATGAAAGACTGATGGGAGTCAGGCAGGGCTCACTCCAGGGTAATGGTGCTCTTTTGAAAAGGAGAAGGAATTGAACTTTGCACCTATTTAGTATTAATAATTAGTTGCAATGATAAGCTTCCACATGGCCTGCTTCCTTGCTTTACATTGGCTCTGCCCCAGGTGTAATCTTCCTTGTTCCTAACCTATCCTACATAGCTTTTGCCTAGCAACTTCTTAATTGGTGCCCCATTGTCTCTTCTCTGAGAGTCTTATGTCTGAGTCTTTCTCCATTCTTTTCTCCATAATAATTCAATATTTGAAGACAGTCATCATTTTCTGTCTGTCTTACCTTCTCCAGGCTAAACATTTCTTCAGTATATCTTCATTGCTTTCCTTTGGAAATGCTTTATCTTGTCAATGTTCCTCTTAAAATGTTATAGATTGTCTATTAAAACAATCACTGGGCAGAGAGCAGAAAGAGAGAGAATTTCTTCCTGGAAAATGAGGATGCAAATTAGGATCCAAGTGAATATGAAACCAAGATCAAGAGGGATTTCTCTAGAGCTCTGAAATGCAAACCTCTGACCCAGAGGGCCAAACCAGGTATGGAAGGGAGGGCAGATCAAAAGAAGTCTAATCTACAGGGGCAGCTAGGCCACCCAGTGGATAGAGCACCACCATGGAGTCAGGAGGACCTGACTTCAAATCTAGCCTCAGACACTAGCTATGTGACTCTGGGCAAGTCACTTAACTCCAGTTGTCTCCAATTTTTTTTTTAAAGATGTTATCTACAGGAGGTTCAAGCAAGTTGAGCATTTGTCTGATTCAAAGTGTGCCCCTTGAAGGTCTGCCCATTAATTCAATGCATTTTCTACTTGTGTCTGATGTGCCACAAAAAGACTCCCTCTTCACCTTGCTTAGGCAGAGAAACTATAGGCAGCAGGAACATTTACTTCTTTTGTTATTAGTTAAGAAAAGAAATCATTCACATTTTCAAAATAAGTCCCTTTTCAGGATTAGGTTAGGAAACACTTTGTGTGATCCACATTGAATCTTTAAATGCCTATTCTTTGTGTTTTAATGACAGAGATGGACAAAGGTCCCATCTGTTTGGGTTGAGACATCATCATTTAGTCACGTTAGCCAAGGAACTGATGATGATTTTCAAGTGATAAATTTGGCTTATAGAAACAAGATGAAAATGTCTGTGATCTTGTGGTTGTGTACACTAGCTCCTAATATTAGTGATTATACTGACTGAAATATGAGGACTGATTACCATTTGAGTCAATGTCCTATGGTACATATTGTTTAAAATTAGAGAATCCAATGCTGCTCAAAATCTAGATTCTAGGAAACATCCATCCCAAAACCAAGCTGTTAGTTTGATCTAAACACACTGTTCAGAAAATAAGCCTTAAAAATCAAACATGAATTTTATTGATGCATTTTGCTTATACATCACAGCAATTTCTGGTTATATTCCATCTAATTTCCTCTAGCTCCCTTGTAACTAAAAAAACCAGCTAAACAAAACCATATGCTATAGGTACTATGTCTGATGATGTATACAACTTTCAGTCCCAGTAGCCCCTCTCTCTCTGCCAAGAGGAGGAAGGTATTTTTCTTTATCCTTTTTTCTGGGACCATTTTTGGCTTTTCAAGTATACAGTGTTAGGCTTTCTTTTAGTTAGCTTTCAATTTTTATTTTGTATTCCTGCCAGAGAAATGTTCTCAAGCTCATATCTATCTGACCATAGGGCATAATCCTAACTCCAGGGACTAAAAGTTACTTCTTCAATAACACACAAACTTCTCTCATTTTCTTTTCAAACCCTTCACAACATAACATCTTTCCAATCTAATTAAACATTTCCTCATTCTGTATTTGATATGATCTTCCTGAAGAAGGGAAAAAAATGAATAAAGATTTGTTAAGTGCCTACTATGTGCTGGGCACTGTGAAGCACTTACCAAATATTCCAACTTGATCCTTGTAACAATTCTATGAAGTAAGTGCTATTATTTTTACTCATTTTTCAATTGAAGAAATGGACAGATAGAGGTTAAGTGACTTATGCTGGGTCATACAGGTAGTGAGTATCTATGGCCAGATGTGAAACCAGTTTTAGCTGATGATGTGTCCAGCTCCCCATTCATTGCATTACCTAGCTATCATGGTAAATCAGCTAGCAATGGCTCAAGAAAAGGAGGGTAGAATCAAAAGGCTCTGAGATCCTAGAAATTTGGCATCGTGGATGCAGAGCTGGAAGGGATATCAGAACCCATCCAGTCCAATCGCCTCTTTTCATAATTGACAAAACTGAAAGTCAGTGACTTCCCAAGGTCATATGGGTAGTATTAAAAGTGGAATATGCCACAAGGTCCTCTGATTCCAGAGCCAATGCTTTTTCAGCTGCAGCGTAATTTTCAGCTAATTGAAAGATCCAACATATACATATTCTAGGTTATTGTTATTACTTCTTGCATGACGACTATTTCCCAAGTTAAATGGTGCCAAAATACAGCATTTAGGTGTTAACCAGGCTTAATATTTGCCTTGTGCTTTACAATTTATTAATTGCAGTAAACCACACCTGGACTTGCTCGATGTCTGTTTTACTAGTCCTCACTACTAGTCTCAAGTCAGATGTGCCCAATGCATTAGATTTGTTTTTTGGCACTTTGAGGCTCCAACTTAATTATGACAAAACAACTCAGTCCTTTCTTTTCTCTCTCCCTCCTCCTTGGAGCAGAATGTGCTGAGAAAAGGTGATTTAGGGATATTTTCAGTGATTTTGGTAATCGAGCTGGGGAAATGAGAATACTATTTTCCTGTTCTACTTGTCACAACCTGTTGAGATACATCTCAAAATAGGCCACTGCAGAAAAATATTTTAAACAAATATTACAGCTGAAATGTCCTGGCTCTTTGCCTCCCAGAAGAGCAATACATGAAATATTTATTCAGAAAATGGAAATATTAAGAATTAAATGATTTCAAACCATTCTAATTACTTCTCTAGGAATTTCTGTATGGCTTAAGGAAACTCCACACCATTTGTAATTCTATTTTGGTTCTGTCTATAGGAACAATTGGTTGAACATATTACAAATCAGTCTAACACCAATTTTATTGGTGCTTGCCCATTCAGTTGACTAAGTTTTTGAGAGAATTGATTGACTATTACAGGGAAATATAGATACAGCCATAAAGTTGTAGCCAAAGATGATTCTGACTTGGCTTTTCTGGTACCCTTCAGGTCATCCTCTTTCATGGGTTGCTACAGCATAATTGTTTTGTGTCTGGGAAACAGGTTAAAAGAAGTCACAAAATCTCAGAGTTCCAAGGTATACTGGTGCTACCTACCCTAACCTGTAATAAAGTCTACTCCATAGTTCTATTTACAAGAGGGCATCTAAACTCTGCTTAAGGACCTTGAGTAACTGGGGACCCTTGTCTCCCATGGCAGCCCACTCCATCATTTTTGATCATTGTCATCATTCAGTGTTCCCCCCTGAAATGTATCTCTCTAAATTTCCCACCCACTGTGCCTAGTTCTGCCCTCTGAAGTCAAGCAAATCAAATTAATGGCGTTTTTGACATGGCAGCCCTTCAAATGTTTGAAGACATTTCCTGTGGATATTCTCCCACCTGTCAATGTCTCTCCTAAAATATTACATCCAGGGCTGAACCATGCATTCCACGTTGTATTTGAGCAAGGTAGAATATAGCAGGATTACTTCCTACCTTGTCGTAGATAGGTATTAAAACTCATCATTATGGTTTTTTTTGGTATGTGTGTCCCATACTGTTTAATCTCATCGAGTTTCTGTTCACTTTACATCCCAAATCTTTTTCAAAAGAATTATTTTTTATCTACACCTCTTTCATTTTGTGCTCATGTGGTTGTTTTTTTTTTTTAACTCCAGGGTAAGTTTTGCATTTCCCTCTATTAATATTAATCTTTCTAGATTTGGCTAAACATCCAAGTCTATTGGAATATTTTTGTGTTCAGGTTCTGTTATCCAGAATCCCATACAAAGTTGATAATAGTCAACAGACATTATTAAGTAACCTAGTATCTGCCAGATACTGATCTGAGTGATGGGGACACACACACACACACACACACACACACACACACACACACACACACACACACAAAGTCCTACCCTCAGGGACTTTACAATCTAATGGGGGAAGGCAATGCACAAGAGAAAGCTGAAAACTGTGGTGTGTGTGTGTGTGTGTGTGTGTGTGTGTGTGTGTGTGTGTGTGCACGCATGTGTGCAAAGGAAGACACCTGACACAGGGTCATGGGGAAAAAAATCAGAGAAGTCCCAAAGTAGTTCAGCCAGGTAATAAGTGAGATATTTTGAGCTGAACTCCTTTCTTAAATGGAGGTTTTGGAGTTCATGGATCCACTCTCCAATCGGAGAGGTAGAAGTTGTTGATAAGATGGAATGCCAAAGCTGATAAGATCTTACAGAATAACATTGTTTTACCAATAATAGCCTTCCTGGGGCAGGAGGGAGAAGACAGAGAGGTCCAAAAGTGAGAAATGAGGAGAGGAAAGTAAACTACAAGCCTCTCCTGTGATACTTTTGATGACCTGACAAAGGCTTATCCTTTAAATACGGCTGAGGATTCTGAATCTCTTTTTGCTTGTGAACTTGATCAATCTGAAAGTGGAAGACTTGAGTAGCCCTGAACATGAAAATGAAAGATTCCAAATCCAGTCATTCCATTATACTAAGTTGTCTCTGCCTTGCTTTCTCTGTGCTGTACATGAATAGCCTGCCCTCCTAAAGAGGGAGAGTGTTGAGATTAATGGATTAGTGCTAATGAATTTCTTTGATCTTCATAGTGAACTGTTATTAACATAATTGAACAGGTGGAGAAATTGTGTCTATGTGATCAAGACAGAATTGAATGAGACCAAATAGATTTAATTTGTTATGGTGAGGATAGCTCTGTGAATGGTGGGGTCCTCATTTCTTCTCATAGGATGCTCAAATGAAATGCATCAAATTGGAAAGTCTTGATTCTAGTTTTTGTCTGATGTTACTGAAATGGTAATGATGTGGCCAGAGGCATGATAGAGATGAGCAACTTGTCCATGGTTCTGAAATCAGTTTATGTCAAGAAGAAAATGTAGGTTTTTCTGGTTCCCAAGTCTCTGTTCAGGATAATTAACTTTACACAGAAGGAACTCTAGGGAAAGACTCCCTCTTGCTTAATATTGACAGAAGATTGGGAAATAGAAGCTGCCAATCAAACTGATTGGTAAGTGCACTGTTGATAACTGAGTGGCACTCTTTGGAAACATCTGTCCTCAAAACCATAAAAAAAAAAAACAACCCTGATGTAACTATCTGGGCAAAAAAAAAAAAATGCATGATTCAGCATGAGATGAAAGAACCAAGGAAAAATCTGAATGGTCTGTTCCAACTCCTAACTTGACTTTTCCTTTCTTACTTTCTTAATCTTTCTTTTTTATTTTTCTCACCTCCTGCCCACATCTAGAGTGTATTCCCCCCTTAATTCTACCTCTTAGACTCTCTAATTTAAATTAAATTAAACA
>CM053583.1:27003549-27037980 GCA_028627135.1 Pseudochirops cupreus | reverse complement strand
AAGGGTGGGGGGGAGGATTGCCAAAGTACACACTTCTGTAAAGGGATAGGGACAGGGTAGAGAATAGAATGGGGGGGGGGCAGGATAGGAAGGAGAGACATATAATCAGTCTCTCACAATATGTCCACTGTGGAGATGTTCTGCATAATTACACATGTACAGCCTGTATTGAATTGCTTATCCTTCCAGTAGGGATGGGTGACAAGGGAGGAAGGGAAAGAATCTAGAATTTAAAGTTCTATTATCAAATGTTAAAAATATGCATGTATGTATATATTATTGTTATTATTAGTAACTACATCCAACTGGGAATTAAGATATACAGGCACTGGCTAGGGAGACCCATCCTGCCCTACTGGAAAGTCAGAGGGGTGATGGTGGAGGACATAGGAGAGAGCAGATTGGGGGAGGGGTTAGACAGTGGGATCACTGTTTTGTGGTGGTGGGTAGGGGAAAGATGGGGAGAAAATTTGTAACTCAAAATCTCATGGAAATGAGTGATGTAAACAAGAAAATAAATTAATTAATTAAATAAAAAAAAAAGAAATTGTGTTCATATAGTCCCTAGATTTGTCTTGGCAAGTAGACTCCCAGTTGTCAGATATGAGCCTTGATGCTGTCTGTGTGACTTTGGGCAAGTTATTCACCTCCCTGGACTTTGGATCTCTTCTATAAAATGATGGGCTTGAAGTAAATCCATCTGAGGTCTCTCCCAGCCTTAGAGCTATAATCTAATAGTCTCCTTATTTTATTTTTCCATTTAGAAAGTGCAGCACAGAATAAATGGCAAAGAGACAACAGAAATGACTCATTTTTTGAAATTGTCCTCATGATTTCATATCCTCCTGGGGCATATAGACTCATAGTAACAATTCTAAAATTAGTCAAGTCAAATGCAGCTTAGTAAAAAATTTAGTGTTAAGTGAAGCACTTAACACAATGCTTGGTAGGTGTTTGTTGACTACCATATGAGAACAATGTCAGAATATTCATCCATATTATCTTTTTTTTCATTTTTCTCTCATTTCAAGTTTTCTGAAGCAAGCTGAAATCTGGTTAAGTCCATCAGAGTTGGAAAGAGACCTAGTAAAAAGAACACTAAATATGGGGTCAGAATCTTCAGTTTTCATACCTGGCTTCACCCCTAACTAGCTACGTGACTTTGGGAAAATCTCTTGACCTTTTCGGTCCTTGATTTGGTTATTTGTTAACAAGAAAAACTTCAATATATAATCCTCTTTTGAAAATACTTTGAAGACTGAGAATTGAGATATACAGGCACTGGGGTAGGGAGATCCATCTTGCCCTACCAGAAAGTCAGAGGGGTCATGGGGAAGGATATAGGAGAGAGCAGATTGGGGGAGGGGTTAGACAGTGGGATCACTATTTTGGGGTGGTGGGTAGGGGAAAGATGAGGAGAAAATTTGTAACTCAAAATCTCATGGAAATTAATGCTATAAACTAAAAATAAACAAAAGTTAATTTTCAAAATAAAATAAAATAAAAAGAAAATGCTTTGCGGAGATTTCCTCATTTGAACTTTCTGCAAAATAGGTTGTATATAATGGCCAGCAATTATATAATGCATCAGGTTTACAAAGTACCTCAATACAAAGTACTCAATACCATAACTCATCTGATCCTCACAACCCGAGGAAGGGATAGGTGCTATTACTATCCCATTTTACGGGTGAGGAAACTGAGACATAGAGAGGTTAAGTGATTTCCCAGTGAGTATCTTAGGGTGAGAATTCAGGCTGCTAGACACCTCAGTGGTTAGTACCTGGGTCTGGAGTCAAGAAGATTTGAGTTCAAATCTGGCCTCAGACACTCATTAGCTATGTCATCCTGGGCAATCACTTAACCCTGTTTGCCTCAGTTACCTCATCAGTAAAATGAACTGGAGAAGGAAATGGGAAACCGCTTTGGTATCTGTGCCAAGAAAACTCCATATGGGAGTTACAAAGAGTTGGACATGACTAGACTGACAGCAGCAAGGTCCTTTCTGAGTTCTAAATCTATGATTGTGTGACTGCAGGTGTAGTGGTTCATTGACTGTACCACCTGCACTGTAAAATGAGGGGATTGGACTAGATGTTCTCTGAGCCCCTTCCAATTTTAAAGCTCTGTGAACTGTAAGGAATAATGAGTTAACAGATCTGAAGGATAAGGCATTGTTTTAAAGATACCCTGATTGATTGGCTGGGGATCTTGGGAGCTCTTGGTGAATATCTGCGGGGAGCTCAGAATTGCCTAATACCATTTGGGGAATAGCTGAAATGAGAGGCCAGGCCAAGTGGGAATCACCCCACAACACTAATTGATAAGTACTTCCAGGTGCTAGGATGGCTTTTTGGAAAATGCAATTGGAAATTTAATGGCTACTATGTGGGTGATAACCCTTACACAAAACCCACCAAATCCCACATCTTCCATAATGAAGTCAGCAAGCTTCTCTCCCTGGCATTTTGTTGGGTACCAAATTACTCTGAGCTTCTTAACAAAGGAGAAAAGGAATTTATAGCAATCTTTAGAATCTACAACAGAGGCTCCAGATAGGAGAAAGTCAGAGAGAACTGTTGCTATTCCAACCTCCTTTTCTGTTCCTAATACAGTATTTCTATCACCTCACCCCCTCTCTCCTTTGCTCTATGATTTCTCTGGCAGTAAGAATGACTCTGCAATCATACTTGTTTTTTTTTTCTTTTCTTTTTGGCAATTTACCTAAGATCACTCCCTACTTGAAGCATAGAGCAAGAGCTGGAAGATCTTAGAGTCAGTCCAGGATTTGGTAACTTGGGATCCATGGACCGCTAAGGGATTTAGAAGGTCTGTGAAGTCAGAACTCAATATCTCAATAACTTTATTACAATATAATTGATTTCTTTTGTAATCTTATTTTATGCCTTTAAAAACATCAAGAAAGGGTCCATAGGATTCACCAGACTGTCAAAGGGCTCAATGAAATGTCAAAGGTCATTACCAGCCTTCCCTTCCACTTTACAGATGTAGAAACTGAAGATGAAGTCAGTTAAGTGACTTGCCCAAGGTCACCCAGGATCTTTGGCTCAAGAACTAGCAGTCTCTCCTCCATACCAGCTTCTATCCTATCTTAGTTCTTTGACTTTTTGTTCTTTCTATTCTCTGCAAGTATCCCAAGGCTGGGTCTCTATCCACATAATCCTTAAATTCCATTCAGTTCAACAAATGCTTAAGCTTTGTGTTAGGTGCTAGAGGGGATTACAATTTGCACTGCTTACCCGCAGGGAGGACACATCCTTGTAGAAGAGATAAGATAAACTCAGCAAGAACTACAATATCTGGATAAGCAAAATGCTATTGGGGGAGGGGGTGAGGGATAGGGATGGTGCCCGAGAGGCAGCTAGGTGGCTCTGTGGATAGAGCACTCTACCTGGAGCCCAGAAGACCAAAGTTCAAATCAGGGTTCAGACATTCACTAATTGCATGACCCTGGACAAGTCACTTAACACTGTTTGCCTCAGTTCCTCATCTGTAAAATGAATTGGAGAAAGACATGGCCAATAACCATGCCAAGAAAACCTCGTGGACAGTATATCAGTATTGGTAAGCTATGGTCCATCGGGGGTCACACAGACTGATCAGTGAGCCTGAGTCTTTTCAAATTATTGGTTGTACATGTAGAGAAATCATGAACTGAGCCTTGAGAGATAGATAAGAGTTTTTTAACTGGAGATGATGACAGGGAGGGAATTTCAGAAAGAGGGAAAATAATTGGCAAAGGTGTAGAGGTAGGAAATTGTAGGGTGTGTTTCAGCAATTGGCTAATGGTCCAAGTCAGCTAAAATTAGGAATGTTGTGGGAAATATCTAGAAAGCTACAATGGAGTCAGGTCATAGAATGACTTAAGTTCCATATTAAGGTATTTGAAATTTATTCATTAGGTAATACTGAATAAAAAGAGGAAATCATAGATGGCTTTTGAGTAAGGTCATCAGAGCTGCACTTCCTAGAGACAAATCTGGCATCAGTATGTAGGATACACTGGGTAGAGGAGAGAACAGAAACTGGGAAATCATTTTGAAAGCAAGTGTGTTAGTCAAAGCGAAAGGGTGAAGGTCTGAACTAGGGAGGAGACAGTAGAGATGGAAAATTAGAAGAAAAATTAGGTGAGTTTGAAGATAGAATGGTGTTGCTTTCAACAGCAATAGAGAAGCTACAGGGAAAAGGTGGTTGGACAGGGAAGATGGTGAGTTCAGTTTTAGATATAAGCTTGAGGTTCTGTATGAGGAGGTTCAGGGGATTACCGGGAGCAGGCAAGATGACCAGGATATTCTATCACTTTTTTCCACCATTTAGCAGTAAATACTTTCCAGATGCAGGCTTTGAAGGCAGGACAGCAACCACATCAAAAAAAGGAAAGTTAGCAACAGTTAGGTGGTGCATAGGGCATGGTCCTGGAGTCAGGATGGACCTTACTTAATTTAAATTTGACCTCAGACATTTAGCACTTGCCAGCTGTGTGACCTTGGGCAAGTCACTTAACTCTCCCTGCCCTTACCTCACCAAAAAAAAAAAAAAGAAAGATAGTATCCATGCAAAACTTATGTATCTATTAGCTAAATTTATTAATATCAGGACTACAAAAGTTCAAGAAGGAGGGCATATTAAATAGTGTTAAATCATTTTGTGTGCGTGTGTGTGTGTGTGTGTGTGTGTGTGTGTGTGTGTATCACCAAGGCCATAGGATCAAGTGCCAGAAAGGACTTGTATTCTCTTGTGTTCCAAATCCCTTATTTTGCAAGTGTGGAAACTGAGGCCAGTAGCAGAGCTGGGATTCAAACTTGAGTCCTTTGATCCTTTGAAGGAGGCAGTATGATATTGGAGGAAGAACACTGACTTTAGATTTAGAAGATCTGTGTTTAAATAACCTCTCTACCTATGTGACCTTGGATAAATCACTTACCTTCATGGACTTATTTTCTACATACGTAATATGAGGGAGGGGGACTTGATGATGTCTAGGTCCTTCCCAGCTCTAAATCTATGATCTTATGACAGAAAATTGGTAAGCATTCTGTTCTACCTCACTCTCCCTTTATTAAAAATTATACCTTCAACCTGTGCTAAATTCTCTACCATGTACCTCCTAGGCACTGTATTATATGCTGGGGCACCCAAAGACAATCAATTATGTGCTGGGGCACCCAAAGACAATCACAACACACACCTTTCCCTTGTGAAGCTCACATGCCATCTATCAGGTTACACATCATGTAAATCTACATGTCCATACAAGACATATTGTGTTATTGTTGTTTGTCCTTCCTTCTCAAAGAGAAGCATCGCATCAGGGAGGTGATACCATAACATGCAAGTGGATTGGATTGAAGTGAGGGAGGGCTGTGCAAAGTCACCAGCCTCACTATCTCCTCCAGAGCCATCTGGCTCCAGCAGAGAGATATAGATCAGGATGACTGGAGATGGCATAGCATATACAGAGTAGATGGCAGTGTGGAAGGCACCAGCAGCTGTGGGCACCAGGGAAGCCCTCCTGCAGAAGACAGTCTTTGAGAAGGAAGCCAGGGGATCTAAGAGCCTGAGTCAAGGACAGAGAGCATTCCATGAAAAAATCAAGCTGTGTATTTAGAGATGTGTAGACCAAAGCACATTTGGATGCTTTAGCTGATTTTCATTACTTTTTTCCTCCTTGCTGTGTTCAGGGCTGGATGAACAACATGGAGCCCTGAACTATCTGAAGAGTTAAAGGCTCACATTGTTATCTCTCATGCTTCGGAGCCTCACTCCAGTTCCCTCCTGATGTGAGGTCTTGAGCTGTTCCTTCCTTAGCTCGAACGTGAATTTGCATCAACTCTGTTGGGGACATAGCCCACAAGTAAGTCCAAATGAGACCACATCTGTTTCAAAGGTGCCCAGGTTAGGCACGATGTTGATGGTACTGATAGAATAAAAGTTTCCTCAAAGCAGGGGCTTTTCCATTGTTTGCCTCTGAGTCTCCTCCCAACAGCTTAGCACAGTATCAGGCACAGAGGAGGGCTTAATAAATGCTTGTTGATTGATTGAGCTCTGGTTTGTGGATAGGAAGAGATAACCCATTTATCTGGGGTGTGGTCTGAAAGAAAACAAGGCAGAGGATCTGGGCTTGAATCATGTCTGTGTTACTATCTGTGTGGTCAGTTTAATCTCTTTATGCCTCAGTTTCCTCATCTGGAAACTGGGGAATTTGAAGTAGAGGACAAGATCCTCTGATTTTAGCAATTTAAATAATTATTTCTTGAGGTCCATCCTCACAATAAGCCTCTGTGAAGTAGACTATGGTGATGTTTATTGCCTTTTCCCAAAAAAGAAACTGATGCTCAAAGAGATTTAGTCACATTTAGTCAATGGTCACATCACTAGTAAAAGTAAGATAGAATCTGAACCCAAGACTGATGCTTTGCCACATGAACAGCTTGAAAACCTACAATTACTTCTTAATTTTTGGACCAGGTTTGTGATTTTATCCTTGTAAGGAACTCCCATTGTGTGGATTCCTTCCACAAATTCAGATAATCTATTCTCCTGTAACAGAATTTTAGAGAATTACCTGAGGAAGTCAGGCAAGTGACTTGCCCATGGTCTCACCCGGCCACTATGCCCTTCAAAGCTACCCCTCTATCCACTACTCCATAGTGTTTTGTAGGGTCTGGATATGATGTGCTAACTACACTAACTCAGGACATACAATATGAATTTTCTGACAAAACGTCATAAATTTCTTTTAAATTTGTCTTTTGGTTGAGGCATGATATAGCAGAAAGAAGACTGGAATTGGAGTTAAAGGACCTGGGTTCAAATCTTGGTTCTTTCTCTCATTAACCATTTAACTATTGTTAAGTCACTTAAAATCCATTGCTCACTTTCCTCCCCTGTAAAGTGAGGGAATTGGACCAGATGACCTCTGTGGTTACTTCTAGCTCTAAATCTATAATTGTATCATTCTAAAACATTGTATCTCTTATCTGTAAAATGAAGGGGTTGACCCAAATGGCCTCTGAGGTCCCTATGATCTTCTGATCTCTTGGCTTTCTTAAAGTGCACAGTGCAAAGCCAACAAGAGCAAAGGGGAGTAATGCTACTTTCCTCATGAATCAAACCAGTTGTCCCATGGGTCAATAATCCATCTGATAGTGAGCATTAGTGAAAGCATGAGTCAGGGATGTAGTTGCCTTGCTTGGTCCACTGACTGCTGTTGAGAGTCCACTGCTGTCAAAGCTTGGGAATAAAGAAGAAACATGGCTGACAGCAAAGAGAATCTCTCTCCCTGTAAGACTGAATGCAAAAGCAACAGAAGTCATTCTCCAACTTGGTTCCAAATGGGATAAGACATAAGACCTTGGGTAAGAGGATCAAGATACCAGTGACTAAAATCCAGAAACTCAAGGTCCAGGAATCCAAGGCCTTGATTTAAAAAAAAAAGTGAGCTAGAAACAAGAGCTCTGTTGGCCTACTGAGGTGAGCAGCTCCACCTAACAGTCTGTTTAAATGATCTTAACAGGACAACTGGACTGATTCATAGATTCAAATCTTGAAGGAACCTTAGAAATCATCAAATCCAAACTTTAATGTTATATATGAAGAAAATTAGACCTAGAGAGATCATAAGATTATAGAATCTTAGTTTTCAATCTGGAGAGGACCTTAGAGGTTTTTGAGTCTTAGCTTCTTAAATTGCAGATGAGGAAACTGAGCCCCAGAAAGGTCGTAGGATTACAGGATCATGGATTTAGAGTCAGAGGGAAATTTGGAGTTTAGTCCAATATCCTTATTTTATAGATGAGGAACTGAAGCCAAGAAGGGTGAAGCAATCTGATACTGAGTGGTTGAGATAAGATTCAAACCCAGGTCCTTGGACTCCAAATCTGATACTCCTTCTGCAGCACTTTATCTTTCTACATGATTTACTTTTTTTATTTTTGGTTTCTGGGTTTAATGGTAAAATTAGAAAGTTATTAACTTGGCTATTAGAGCTCTGTGACAGGATCACTTCATGGTCTCAAAGTGGTACCACATGCCCACTGGAGTAAAGTTTTTGATTGGTTAATGATTCCTTCCCTAATCATTCTCCCTCACATCAAATGGTTATCTCTTCTTCCTTTCTTGCTTCAGCTAGCATACAGTACATAAATTGATTTACAAATCCCGTAATATCAAATGCCTAGTCTCATCAATCTTACAGTCTTTTTAATATTTATATGATTTCTTCTGACAGAGATTTGGATACCTTAACATTTTTTTCTTTCTCCTGATGCTGGAGGTAGGGAGAGATGGGGAGGAGGAGGGCAATAGGAGAATGGGCTGAAAAGTGACTGGCAGATTTAGTGACCGCTGGGCAAAACAGTTGGGTTTGACTTGACAGATGTACTGTAATGAAATGTAACACAGTCACTACTCTGGCTTTGACAGCTCTGGAGAAAGATATTTAATGCTGTGACAAAAATGTCACTGTGGTGATATTGGGATTGCAACAACTCACGAACTAAGGATGACTATATATCAAGGGCAGGAAAGAGTTTTTGAAAAAGCAGTTAGCTTGTATACATCCTCATTAACCAAATGGCAGTGTACTCTATCGCATAGCAAATGGGCATGGGATGGAGGAGGTAGCTTACGTACGTAGAACATTAGTCAAGAGGAAACAGCAGGTATGAGCATACTTCCTTTTAAAGCAATGCAGCTGATGCACTCAGGGCATACAGAAGCAGCTTAGAATAAGAGACTGAGAATTTGTGATGGATTGTTTTGAGGGGGACTGAGGCATTCAGGCAGGAGTCATGGACTTAAGCTGAGACTCCCTCATAAGAAAGAGAAAGTGTGATCCAAAGAAGGTACAAATGTCAACCAGACCTGTCCCAATCAGGAACCAGAACTCAGGATCATTGAATGTGAGGGGCAATAATATTAATAATAATAATAGGTAACATTTATATTGCATCCACTATGTGCTAGTACTTTACAATTATTATCTCATTTGATACTCACAACTACTCTGTTTGTAATCCCCATTTTATGGATTAGGGAATTGAGGCAAATGGATGTTAAGTGACTTGCCTGGGGTCACATAGCTAATGTCTGATGCTGAATTTGAGCTCAGATCTTTTTGACTCCAGGCTCAGCACTCTATCCACTGGACCATCCAGCTGCCAGGGTAGAGACAGGAATGAGAAGCTAGGAGTAAAATAAGAGTTCTAAGCTAGGGAAGTCTATATGGAGACCAAAGAATCACAGAATCTCCAAATTGAAACCCAAAGCTGAACAGAAATCCACTTTGGAGCTATGCTACCAGAAATGTCAATGAAAGGTTTCCTTGATGCAATCTTCTGCTTTAAAGCTCTGTCCTTTGTTTGTTTTTTGCTTTTTGGAGGGGGGAAGGCAGGGCAATTGGGGTTAAGTGATTTTCCCAAGGTCACATGGCTAATAAGTGTTAAGTGTCTGAGGCTGGTTTTGAACTCAGGTCCTCCTGACTCTAGGGCCAGTGCTCTCTTCACTGTGCCACCTAGCCACTCCTTTAAAACTCTGTCCTTTGGCTTCTGTGGTTAGCATTCCTTCTGTCCAGCTTGCTTTGGCACGTCCGGCTACAGCAGCCATTCAGTGTTAGCTTGGTGATCTCTACTGACAGGAAACCTGCTAAGGCAATCTGTTCTCTTTTGGTCAGTTGGGCTTGGTGGGAAGTCTTTCCTTAGACCAAGCCCAAGAGGCAACATGACGTGGTGGATAGAGCACTAGATTTAGGAAGATCTGGATTCTTCCTGAATCATTCACTAGCTCTGTGTCCCTGGGAAAATCACCTCTGCTTTCAAGACCTTTCATTGGGTTCAAATCTGGCCTCTGACACTTACTAGCTACATGACCCTCTGATTGCTTTTTTTTTTAAAAAAATTGTTAAAGGGTAATTGGGGTTAAGTGACTCACCCAGGGTCACACAGCTAGTAAACAACTGAGGTCGAATTTGAACTCAGGTCCTCCTGACTCCAGGGCTGGCACTCTATCCACTGCACCATGTAACTGTCCCCTATTTTTTTAAAAACTTTGCTTTAATAAACAGGTTTTCCCCTTTGAAATTTCCTTAATATAAGTTTTGGATTACCAAATAAGAAACTAGACTCTAAAGTAGCTTTAGAAAGTGTTAGCCAGTGGCACAGGATACTGAAGTTCCCCATGAGGGCTGGGGGAAGGCGGGCCAGGGGGAGGGAGGGAGTGGCCAGGCAGGGCTTACAGACTTTTGTGGGCAGATAAAATAGTCCAGAAAGTTGTGTATTTACATTAGCACACATTAGTACACTAGTCATTACCTTGGTAGGTCAGGGTGGTTCGAATTCAAGAGTCTACACATGAACAGTAATGAAAAAAGCCTTACCTGTGACTGGTCGGGGAGGAAGTTGTCAGGATGGATACTGTGATGGGAAATTAGGACCCCTGGATTTTAGTCCTGGTTATACTACTAATCAGCTTATGGACTTGGGCTATAGTCATCTTCACTCACTGGGCCTCAGTTTCTAAATCTGTAAACAAAAGAAGAGGGGATGGATTAGATAAGCTTTTGAACTCTAAGCTTGACATGATTCTTCTAATTCTTAGGCACTGGCTTCATGCTTGGGATAGCTCATACTTTTAAGATGGGAGCTCAAAAAGAAGGGATCCATTTCATTGACATAAAAGAAAAAAGATGCACAGAATGGTTGAAGACCCAAGAGATTGATTAATACCACTGAGTTTTGTGAAAGAGAAAGGAGAAGTAAGATAATTATGTGATGAATTGTTTATCCAAGACCTGCATCTCCAGCCAGGGAAGCCCCTGTGCGTTTAGCTGGAATAAGTAACAGACCATGGGATGGATGAGCTCTCCTACTGACCTGTCACAGTGACTGGATATTTTTTTATTTTCTCTTCTGAGTCACAGTCACCAACTCTTTGCGGTTCTCCCTTTGACATGTCTATTATATTTTCTATCTCAATTCTTGTTGTGAAATTTTGGGACAGTCTCCTAACCAGAGTCATAACTAGCTAAAACAGCAGCTTGGGGCAACGGGGGGTGAAGTAAGGACCCAGAGGACCTTTTCACTGCAGGAACAACTGGACTGAGAGTGGGTGGTCTATTCCCCATAGATCTGATGAGTTGGAGGACCAAGGGACAAGGCTCCCTGTGCTTTCTGAAAATCACTTTGCAAGGCGGAACATGCTCGCTGAGGAGGAAATGCCGATTCCTACACCCACCCATCCAATGTGGATGTTGTTATTATTCAGTAGTTTCAGTCATGTCCAACTCTTCCTGATTTCATTTGGGATTCTCTTGGAAAAGATACAGGAGTGATTTGCCACTTGCTTCTCCAGCTAATTTTACAGGTGGGGAAACTGAGGCAAACAAGGTTAGATGACTAGTTCAGGGTCACACAGCTAGTGAGTGTCTGAGACCAGATTTGAGCTCATTAAGATGAGTCTTCCTGACCCAGGTTTGGCACTCTATCCACTGGGCCACTGAGCTGCCCCCATATGGGTACCCTGGGGCAAATTTCCACTTGCCCCAGATTAGTTCTGGCTCTATTATGCTGGAGCATCATTCTAATTTCCATGCAATCTATCCTTTGTTTTGCTACCAGACTGTTCTCTTTAAATTGCCATAGAGTCACTGCTACTCTTCCTGCCCCAGAATTCTCTATGGCATATGAGCATCCATCCCAGCATCTCATAGCTAGAAGAGAACTCGGAGGCCCTCTAGTCCAGCCTGTACCTGAACAAGAATTCTTTTTACAACATCCTGGACAAGTGGCCATCTGATGTTAGCTTGGTGATCTCTACTGATGGGAAACCTATCAAGATAGTCCATTCTCTTCATTGGGAAGTCTTTCCTTATTCCACACCCAAGAGGCAGCATGGTACAGTGGAGAGAGCACTGGATCTGGATTCGGGGAGACCTGGGTTCTAATCCTGCCTAGGACATTTACTAGCTCTGTGAACTTGGGCAAATCACATCTGCTTTCGAGGACTTCCACTGAGTTCAAATCTAGCCTCAGATGCTTACTAGCCATGTTCACTCTAGGTAAGTCACATAACCTCTTTACTTCAATTCTAAAATGGGGATTGCAATAGCATCTATCTCCCAGGCTTGTTGTGAGGATCAAATGAAATAATAATTGCAAAATGCTTTGCATAGTGCCTGGCACAGAATAAATGACCAATGAATAGGGATTCCGTTTGATATCCAACTTTAGCTCTCCCAATTCCCACCCTCTGGGTGGACCAGTAAGGCCAGCATGCCTATGGCCCCTCTGCCATATTCCACACTCACTTCTGCCTCCTCTTAGCAGAGATCCTGACTCTACCACCTAACAAACAGCATGGACTTGGGCAAATGATTTCACTTTTTTGTGTCTTGGTTTCTTCATTTCTAAACTGGGAGGGATGTAAACTACCTGCCCTAGAGGGCTGATCCAAACACTTTGGGAATCTTAAGGAATGCCAGCTTTTGTAGAAGCTAGGTGGCACACGCAGAGTGCCAGGCCTGGAGTCAGGAAGACTCATCTTCCTGAGTAGAAATCCAGCCTCAGACACTTCCCACCTGTGGAACTCTGGGCAAGTCATCTAACCTGGTCTGTCTCAGTTTCCTCATCTGTAAAATAAGCTGGAGAAGGAGATAGCAAACCATTCCAGTATTTTGCCAAGAAAACCCCAAATGGGGTCATGGAGAGTGAGGTGTGACTGCCTGAACATCAGAACTACCTTGAGGGGTTCTGATAATCCCAAGGCATAACCCTTTGTTTATATTTGTTCTTTTATGTATGGATGGGATCACTGATTCTCACTGGATTTAGTATCCACCTAGCCTGGAGGAAACTGGGCCAGACAAAAGACACGACATTTGCTCAAGGTCACACAGGAGTAAGTGGCAGATCCGAGGTTCAAAGCCATGTTCTCTGACTCCAAATCCAATCCTCTTTCCACTGGGAGGCCCTTCTCCCTTCATTTGACAGATACAGAACATCCCCAAAGTCTTGGTGCTTTAAGCTACTAAAGCTTCAAGCTGTACTAAGACTTTGGGGAAAGTTGTTTTTAGGACTCCTACGTGGGAGGTGTTATGCTAAGTCCTTTGATACAAAGGCTTGGAATCAGGAAGAACTAAATTCAAATCCTGCCTCAGATACTTACCAGCTTAATAGTTGTATGACCCTAGGAAAGTCACTTGCCTTGTCAGTTTCCTTTTATGTAAAGGAGGAGTTTGGACTTGATGGGCTCTAAGGTCCCTTCCTGGACTAAATGAGCTTCAGAGGAAGCCAAGGACTCGGAGTCAGAGGTGAGGAAGGGATGCATTCTAGGCATGGCATGGGGGTCCGGGGTGGGGGGTGGGAGGGAGGAAACCTGTACAAAGGCATGGAGATGGGAAATTAAATACCATATATGAGGAACAGAAGGTAAGCCCATTCAGCTGGAACAGTGAGTGCAGGAAGGAAAGTTACATGTAAATTAACTTGGGAGGTTGGATGCTTTTGTAACATTCTAACATACTGTAATTATGTGTACATGTTTTATCTCTCCTACTGGATCATAGACAGCTGTAAGGGGGCAGAACAGGTGTGATCTGTATTGGTGGAGGCATTTTCCTCCTTGAATGTTCCCTACACACATTAAGCCATAGGTTTTGTCCAAAAAGCAGCAAGAACCCCCACCTCGAACCCCCCAAACAAAATCCAGAATAAATCTTCCTAAATCCCTACATCATAAGCAAATGTGTCTTACATAATCTTTGTGTTGACATCAGGGATTCAACCTGATTCTCTGTTGATCATGAGCCCTTAATAAATATTTGAATGTTGGTTGAATTCGTGCTGTTGTTCAGTTGTTTGAACTGTATCTGACTCCCTGTGATCCCATTCAGGGTTTTCTTGGCAAAGATCCTGGTGTGGTTTGCTATTTCTCTCTTCAGCTCATTTTCCAGATGAGGAAACTGAGGCAAACAAGTTTAAGTGACTTGCCCAGGGTCACACAGCTAGTAAGTGTCTGAGGCCAGATCTGAACTCAGGAAGATGAGTTTTCCTGACCCCAGGCCTGGCGCTTTATCCATTGTGACACCTAGCTGCTTCATAGTCAAAGATGAGGGATCGGGAGTATGGGGGGAGAGTAGAGGGGCAAGAAATCATTCGATTAGGGGATTTCAGGTAATACCATGAATAATAACAGTAGTAACAACAACAATGATGCATTCTACAGGACTTAAGATTTAAAGACACCCCTTCCCTTGGACACCAGCTTGCCTGGAAGGTATTACAAGAATTCTTCTTCTTTTATAGGTAAGAAAACTGAAGCTAATGGAAAGTAAGTAATTTGCTCACGGTCACTGTTAGTAATTGTCGGACTGTGGTCAATGAATCGAATCTGTCCCCTCCTTGAAACCTTCCAAAGAAAACCGTTGTCTAAAGCCACATATTAGTCATTAAAAAAGAATTTGTGGTATGGTTGACAGCCCCAATTTGGATCAGGTTTCTTTTCTCCCTTTCTTGGTGAAAATCTGCATTTAGTTCTACGTGTAGGCATCAAGCTTCCCGCATGTGTGCGTGTCAGGTAATTGCTCCAAGGCCCCATTTCTAAAAATACCCAGTGATGTGCAGAGAGAACACACTGGTTTCACAGGTGCAGACTCGTAAGTTAACAACCCGAATTCCAAAAGCTAATACATATTTGCCCATGAGACTAGGCGTGCTGATTTGGGTTGATAAAGCATGCTTCAGAATCGCTTATAAGCATTAAACAAAGAAAAGAATAAGATGAGCTGGAGAAAATGACTTGTAAATCAACATTGGGTTATGGTGCAAAATACTGTGGACAAGAGAGGGAAAAAAAAACACAATGAAAAGCCGGATTCATTTCCTGCCTTATTACAAGAAGAAATAATAATAAAACCCACTAAATTCAAGAAGAAAAACATTGTGCCCTCTGTATTATAATTTTATGTCTTCTGTAATAGTACCTTACTTGTGCTTTGATACTTTTCCACTTATATGAAATCTATGGCCCAGTGCTCCAAACTCTGAGATTATAGAGACTGAATTCAGCCCTGGAGGCAGGCCTTGTGAAATCAAATCTCTTTGGCTCATTTGTCTCCACCCAGAATTTGTTTTGCAAAAGCTCGTAATACATAGACCTCATACCAAAACCTCCACAGATGTGAATATAAAGGATTCAGTGCTATCTGCTGATGTAAAAGTGAATTTAAGGAATGAGGGACCCTTTATTACACCCCACAGAAGATATAGAAAACATGAAGTACTCATAGTAGCTACAAACAATTGGTATCATTTTCCTTATTCACTAGTAAGCCTCATCTTCATCTCAGGGCTGGATAGCAACCAAGGCTCCATGGTTGGATCTCTCTTTAGAAGGGAAACTGACTTGACTTGGCCATAAGGACAAGCTATTGCCATTCTGGTGAGTTCTGTTTTCATGGAAAGTGGTAAATGTAGGACTCTAGATTTATGGTATTTCCCTAAAGCCAAGGACCCAGGAAGGGAAACTAAGTTGGAGGTTCTTAGAAATGTACCGTTATACCCCCCTGACATTCCAGTGGATTTTTTTAAACCTCAGAAATCTCTATAGGCCTCCAGACAAATATCATAGCCCTAATGATTTGGAGCTATCCCTGGAAGAAAAATGAACTTGGGGTTGCTAGAAAGTCAACCTCTCCCTGACATTCTCATGAGTCCTTTGTTGTAAGAAATTCACACAAGCTTCTAGACCTATGGTGATACCCTAAGGATTTTGAACTACCCCTGGAAAAAAAAAATGAACCTGGGCTTCTTAGAGAGGAAATACCCTTCTCTAAAGGATCTTTGTCATCTGAATTACTTATTGTAATAATAGAAGAGAAATTCTAGGCATTTTGTTTCTTTATATTGTCGTTCAGTCCCTTGCTACTATAGGGCAGCTGGGTGGCTCGGTGGATAGAACGCCTGCCTGAAGTCAGGAAAATCTGAGTTCAAATTCAGCCTCAGACACTAGTTGTGTGACCCTGGGTAAGTCATTTAATCCTGTTTGCCTCAGTCTCCTCTATAAACGAACTGGAGAAGAAAAAGAAAATGACAAACCTCTCCAGTGTTTGCCAAGCAAACCCCAAATGGGGTCAATAGAGTTGGATGTGACCGAACAACAGCTCTTGCTATTTCTCCAGCTTCAGGTACCAAGTTTGATCTTCACTCCAAAGAGGCCAGGACCACTGAGAAACTCCCCCTTCTCTCAAGAAATCTACGTTCCAGGATTCTTTTTTCTCTAAAAGTCAAGTGCTTTTCATGCTTCTTTCCACTTTTTCTCTGGAATTCTCATACTTGGGGTTCTTTCAGAAGCAATTGAGAAGGTAATGTCCAGGAAGACCTTTCACTGTCTCTAGAAATCTGGGTCCCTGAACTATCCAAGAGCTAGGCTTTGGCTAAAAACGCTTCTTTCCCCTGGTTTCCCATTTGATTTCTCTCTCCTGGGATCACATGTTTGACTCCAAGTATCATCATAATTCATCCCTGTCACCTCCTCTCCAGGGGCTGTATAGACACTCCTGATAGTCCAGGAATTTGGGGTTCAGGAACTCTTAATACACTGCTTGGCTTCTGCCAATTCTTGGGTTCAGGGTTTAGGCTGTCGCTAATTTTCCACGGACGCTTTCCTTAGGGAGGAAAGGGTAAGATTCAAAATCAGGCCCTGGACTTAAGCATAGGGTTACCACGAATACCCTCCTAGGAACCAAAATTTGCCCTTGGAGCTCTGATCTCAGCTCTCTCTGAAAAGAGGGAAAAAAATACCAAATCTGTGCTCAGTGAGGCAGTATGGTACAGTGGCAAGAGCCTTGACTCTGAAGCAGTGGTTCTCAAGCTGTGGGTTGTGACCTCTTTGGGGGTCGAACGACCCTTTCACAGGGGTCTCCCAAAACCATCGCAAAACACATATTTCCGATGGTCTTAAGAACCAAGACACTGCTCCTTTATCTGTCTCCAGTCGGGTCTGCCCACATGCAGATACACCCATATAAGAGTATTAAAAAGAGTCATGGCATTAGGAAGGTTGAAAACCACTGCTCTGGAGGAATAGGACTTGTATTCAAATCCCTTTTCTGATACTTAATACCTGTGCATATCTTTAGGCAAGTCCATGCACCTTGTTGAGCTTTGGTTTCCTTATCTACATAATAAAATGGTTGTTCTAGATGACCTCTGAAGTTCCTTTCAACTCAATATCTAAGGATGTTTGACTTCCTTTTTGAAAGCCCAGCACAAAATGGTGGCTCTGATCTATTAGAATTCAAGACAACCTATTCTTCTCTAGTTACTGAAGCATAAGGAATAGTCTTTGTCCTCAAAGGGATGTTATTGGATTAACTCCCCTGGATGTCCCCCCGGCCCTCTTAATGAGATGGTCAATCATCAGGAACAAATTTTCCTCCGGAAGATGCTGCTGAAATTCCAAACAAAGGCTTTTCATTTTGTGAGCTCATCACATTGATCAGGCAACTCTCCTGGTCATTCCCTTAGAAACAAAGCATTTTGAAAATTTGTCATTCACAATAGAAAGGAAGTTTCTTGAGGTTATAGATTGTCTCCTTTGCAACCCATATCCTTAGCACAGTTATTACTAGCATTAAGATTAATGGGGAAGGGGGCTTTTCTTTACAGCTTGTTCCAACATCCCAAGGGTGGAGAGGAGTATTTATTCCCCAGGAGTCCATACTTCTTTTCTGAATCAACAACCATTTTCATGACTCACCTGTGATGCTCCACTGGCATGTCCCCCTATGAGATGTTGCTCTCAGGTCAACCTTCCTCCCTAGAATCCTTTTGCCATTGGATCCCTTTTGCAAGACCTTTCTACCTTTACACTCACTTTGGGCTAAAAGCCAAACTGTCCTCTACATCAACCATTATTCTCCATTTGTTTATTTTTACTTTTGGTCCCAGTTAAAAACTTAACTGGTGATCTTATACATTATAGTAGGTCCTTAACAAATGGTGGATGAATTAAGAGGTAGCTTTGTATGGTGGAATATACATTAGATATGGAGTCAAAAGTTGATATTATTCAGTTGTTTCTTATTCTTTGTGATTCCATTTGGGATTTTCTTGACAAAACTACTGGAGTAGTTTACTATTTCCTTCTCCAGCTCATTTTACAGAAGAAAACTGAGGCAAACAAGGTTAAGTGACTCACCCAGGGTCACACAGCTAGTAAGTATTTGAGTCTAGATTTGAACTCAGGTCCTCCTGACTTCAGCTTCAAGTGCTATATCCACTGTGCCACCTAGCTACTCCTAGCTTTCCAGTTGGAGTCAAAGGACTTGGGTTCAAATCTTGCTTCTATCACTTACTGGTTGTGTCATCTTGGTCAACACACTTAAGTGATTACAATCATCATTTCTTCATCTGTAAAATGAGGGGGTCGGATTAGACATTTTCTAAAGTTGCTTCCAACTCTGTCTCTTGGGCTCCTCTAAGTGGCAAAGGATAGGGCTAATTGGCTCCTACAGTTTGATGTCTGGATAGTAATTCAGATCAAAGTCTGTTTGTTTGGACTAAATTCTAAATCTTAGATTCTCTGTTTGATATCCAACCCATCCGACAGTGATATGAATCATTGAGTTTTTTTCCCTTTTGGAAATGCTATGATTACTTATAATAAAATAAAGATATGAGGCAATATCCTGAATTTAGCTTGTTTAGAAAGTAAAACATATGAGGAGGCAACCATTAATTAGTGCTAAGCTGTTGTAATGTTGGCTTATGAGCAGGAAATTCTCCAGGGTGGTCGATCGTGAAAGTAGCATGGTAATTAGAGTGTGGGCTTAGTGTTCTGGATGGGGAGCCAGCAGGAGAAGCAGCCAGTAGGGCCCTTCACTGCTGTTGGTTAGCACAGAGAGAAACTAAGAAAGGAAGACAATAATTTGGCCTGGAGTGCTTCATGTCTCCAGATTAAATGAAAACTGTCTATTTATTTACAGTATGCAAATGGAAGCAAATTGAAAATTAGATAGAATGTGTCAAAGATCTTAAGGCACTTTGCTGATAATAAGTGTATTATAAAATGATAATGAAATATTGGTATTTGAAGAGTTTATGGTAGAGTAGATGTGTGTGGAATTTGGAATGGGAAGACCTTGCCTCAAATCCTGGATATAGGATTATATAGGACTATATATAATCTATAAACTTGGACAGTCAGTCACCTAACGGACTTCTGGACTTCAGATGTCTCACCTGCAAAATTGGAACAATAATACCTCTCTCGACTCTCTCAAATGGGTGTTGTAAGGATCAGAGGCGAGGATACAGTTTACAGATGTGGTAAACCAGAGGATAATCCAGTGGGGGAAGGGATACTCTGGGCATAGAGAGTATGTAGGTCATTGTGCTTAGAGAGACAAATTCTCTCTAAGTCAGTGGTTCTCAACCTTCCTAATGCTGCAACCCTTTAATACTGGTATGTGGGTGTATCTGCATGTGGGCGGACCCACCTGGAGACAGATAGAGGAGCGGGTCTCGGTTCCTAAGACCATTGGAAATATGGGTTTTCCGATGATCTTAGGTGATCCCTGTAACCCCTGTGAAAGATTCGTTTGACCCCCAAAGGGGTCTCGGCCCACAGGTTGAGAACTGCCATGTCTAAGTGAATTTCATGGTTAGAGTTGTACTCAATGACCTGAGAGGAAGGGCTGGGAGAGGAGGAGTAAGAAGAATGACTGCACAGATTTCTTTCTCCCACTTCCCCATTTTGCTGTCATGAGTCAAAACTCCACTTCATGCTGTTTGACTCCATAAAAATGTTTCTGACATCTTTGTAAACTCTTATATGCTATATAAATGTATGCATTGAATAGGCAATCCTCGTAAAAAGTATATGCATATGATATATATGTGTTTGTGTATATACAGGCATATGAGCTTACATATATAAATAATAAAAACAGTAATGACAGCTAGTTATAATGATAGCTAATTTGTATGGTGCCCAGTATTTGCCAAGTACCATGCTGAGTGCTTGACAAATATGATGTCATTTGTTCCTCACAACTTCCCGGGAGATAGGTACTGTTATGATCCCTATCTTACTCTTAAGAAAACTGAGGCAAAAAGAGGTTGACTTGCCCATAGCAACACAGTTAGTAAGTGTAAGTGTCTTAAGCAAGATTTTAACTCAAGTCTTCCTAACTCTAGAACCTGAAAGCTCTGTATAAATGTAAAATGGGCAGTTAATTGGCACAGTGGATAGAGCACTGAGGTTGGAATCAGGCAAACTCATATTCATAAATTCAAATACAGCTATGTGACCCTGGGCAAGCCACTTCACCCTACTTGCCTCAGTTTCCTCATCTGTAAAATGAGCTGGAGAGGCAAATAGCAAACCACTCCAGTATCTTTGCCAAGAAAACCCCAAATGGGGTTATGTAGAATCAGACATGATGGAACAACAACAATAACAGAATGTTAGCTCTTAATATTAGACGGATGCTAAAACTCTGAAAAATTCTGTGATTGCATAGGTATGGAATAAAAAAGCTTGGATTTGAGCCCAAGTCTTCTGATTCCAAATCCAAGGGCTTCTTCCTCTATGCCAAATGGCCGCTTCAACATTCTGTCATTGCTTTTGCTTTCCAGTCATTACCTCATATCTCTATCTGTTGTTCCCTGTTAGAATGTAATCTCCTTGAGAGCAGGGACTTTTTAATTTTCTATTTTTACCCTCAAAACATAGCACAGTGCTTTGCATATGGTCTTCTTCAATTGTTTGAATTATGTCTGACTCTTTGTGAGCCCATTTGAGGTTTTCTTATTGGTTTTGCCATTTCCTTCTCCATACAGATGAGGAAACTGAGGCAATTGGTTTAAGTGACTTGCCCAGGGTCTCACAGCTAGTAAGTATCTGAGGTCAGATTTAAACTCAGGAAGACGTCTTCCTGGCTCCAGGCCCAGTGTTCTGTGCACTATGGCTAGCTGCCCCATGCTTTGTATATAGTAATTCCTTAAATGCTTTGTTCATTCATTCACATCTTGAAACAACTCCGAGAGGCACATGGTTTTAAAGGTGATGGGCAAAGGACTTTAGAAACAGGCACCTTAAAGGCACTTTGGAAGAAAATACCACATTGAAGTCCATTTTTCTTCTCCTCTCCCATAAACCCAAGCAAACAATGAGCATTTATTACACCTCTCTACTATGCTAAGTTCTGGCTATGTCAAAAGCAGAATTAAACCATAGAATGGGCTGCCTAGAGAGCTCAGGGACTCCCATTCCTTAGAGGTCTTCAAAGAGAACTTACTGTTGTTCAGTTTTTTCAGTCATGACTGACTCTTCATGATCTCATCTGGGGTTTTCTGGGCAAAGATGCTGCAATGATTTGCCATTTCATTCTCCAATGGATCAATTTTGTCAGGCAGAGATTAAGTGACTTGCCTAGAGTCACACATCTGGAAAGTGTCTAAGGCTGGATATGAATTCAGATCTTCCTGACTCCAGGCCTTATACTCTATCCACTGACCCACCAATTGCCTCCAATAGAGCTTACAATTTGTCTATTGAACATAATGAATCAAACAAGTATTTATTATGAGTTTACTAAAAACAAAATTCAGAGAGTATCAAAAAAAGGTAAAAACCCTAAAAGAGGCCCTGCCCTCAAGGAGCTTATGAGAATATAATTTAAAAATATACGCACATATATATACATATATATATATATACACACACATATACATACATATATATACATAATATATCTCTATATATGTATATCACGTATATCTCTCTGTCTCTCTATCATCTATCTATCTGGCATCTATCTATCTACTATCTATGCATCTATCTGTCTATCTGTCTATCTCTCTATTTATCTATCTATCTCTCTATTTATCTCTCTCTGTATTTATCTCTCTCTCTCTCTCTCTCTATTTATCTATCTATCTATCTGACCCATAGGAGTAGGAGTGAGAGAACGATTATTAATAACCAATGATTTGGGGAGATCCAAAATTCCCCCTTTTTCTATAGTCCCCATTTCAAGGTTCAGTCTCTTGAAGGCCATTACTGATAAGGAGATTGAATGAACTCTCCCGCATCTTAGTCAGACTTCACCCCACCATACAAAGAATTTAATCTAAGTTGGGGGAAGCCCATTGTATTCTGCTCAGGTTTGGGTGGGGATGAATTCTTCCACTAGATTCCCCAAAACTGGGGGTGGTCTGAGTATAGAGATAGTCTCTTTGTCCCAGACTGACATTATATCACTTTCTTCGCCCTTCATTAGAATGAACCCACTTCTCACTGTAATATTGATTCTCTCATTAATTGTTAACCAGTTGGAGTTGATTGCCATCCTCCAGAACACCCACTCTTCCAAAGGCAAATGATAATGAGCCTGCCAGCATTGTGGTCTTTGGCATTCAAGAACGCCACTGCCCTCTTTTATTAAAATGCTAGCATTATTAATAAAATGACTAATTACCCAGAAATTATGTCTCTGGAACCTTCTTCACAGAAAGAAGGTCATCTTAGAATGGAAAACTCATTGATTCAAGTCCTCTCAATCACACGATCTTTCAGATATGAAAAACAACACTTCAGTTTTTCTCTCCTCTATCTCCTTTTCACCACTATTCCCATCTGCTCATCCTTTTCTGCACATTCAAAGCATAGAACCTAGGTTTCTGCTCCAATACTCACTTCTTTTTGCCATACAAACCCTTCAATTTTGCCCTCCCACTCTTAATCCTGAATTATTTTCAGTTTTTACTGTTAATGATTTTGGGGGCTTCTTGGTGTTTGTGCATTGCTGCTTCTATCACTGGTTTAGGAGAGTGTTGAAAAAGAAGACTGAATCCATAGCAGGTGAATGACAAGAAAAGGATTTAGGAGGATAACCCATTTCTGGAAGAGTACCCACAAAAGCTCAGGGTCAGGAGATTTATTGATGCTACTGAGTTTACTATCAACAGGAGCAACATGAAAAAGGGGGCCAACCCCCATATATCCTTCATTAACGAGCCACAGGTGTGCCTCCCATCCATTCAAGCCAACCAGTCCATTGTCCAGAGAGCATTTCTTTTTACACTTTCCAGCTCTGCAGGAACTATGCAAACTGGCAAATGACAAATGTTTTGGTGAAAAGTACAATTACCTTCAAGTGGAAAATGGGGGAAGTTGATCAAAGAACAAAGAAAGAATGACATTAAAAATTAATCATCCTGGGGCCATAAAATCAGCCGCAAACCCCCGGCAATAAAAAATTAAATGAAGGAGAAGTTTAATGTTTTAAACAGAGATTTAAATTTTCTAGTGGAGAACTAGATAGCTTCAGTAGCTCTGGCCTCTTGCAAGATTTACAGGGGAGCCTGGAGTGTCTCGTCCCACCAGAGGCTGCTGAAAAGCATAAACCAGTCATCAAATAAAATATTATTTACTATCATCCCACAGAACCTTGGCTGTAAAAAGGAAATGGCACTTTTGACCAACTGAGAATATTGTTCTTTTCAAAACAGATTAAAACAGCAACAAAGTGAAGAAATGATTAAAAGAACACATTAATTCAGACAGGAGCCCAGTGGAAATATTATAGCAATATAAACTATTAGGGAGCTTCATGGCTCAAAATTGTTATATGCTTTTTTGCTTCTGTATTACTGTTGAAAAACAGCCCATCTTTATGAAGAGTCACAGACAGGGTCTACTTTTGGGCACTCCTTGGCTAAATGAACCAAGGAGAACCTTGATGAAATTAAATTGGGGTTTGGATATGGTCATAGATTTAAAACTATGGAAGAAACTTAGAGCCCATTGAATTCATTCCCTCGTAGTACAGATGAAGAAACTGAGCTCCACAGAAATGCTCAAGGTCACACAGTTTATAAGTGGTGGGGGGGGGGGTGGGAGAGAAGAAGGAATAGCATTTATAGAATGCCTACTTTCTGCTAGACACTATGTCAAGAGCTTTACAAATATCTCATTTGATCCTTACAATGACTCTCTTGAGAGAGGTGCTATGATTATTCCCTTTTTACAATTGAGGAAACTGAGGAAGGTCAATGTTAAGTGACTTACACAGATAGTAAGTGTCTGAGATGGGATTTGAACTTAGGTCTCCCTGACTCCCAGTCCGATGTTCTATCCACTAAACCATTTAGCTGCCTATGTAACAGAGAGAGATTCAACCACTAAACGACTGAGGGAAATGAAGTGATTTTGGTTTTCTTTTTTCCCTAAAATCATATAGTTCTTTATACTCATTCTTTTCTGATTTCTGTCTTATTCCTCCCTCTTTTTGTTGTTGTTGTTGAGTTGTATCTGATTTTTCATGACCTCATCTGGAGTTTTCTTGGCAGAGATACTGGAGTGGTTTCCTTCTCTGGCTCATTTTACAGAGTAAGAAACTGAGGCAAATAGGGTAAATGACTTGCCCAGGGTCACACAGCTAGTAAGTGTCTGAGGCTGGATTTGAACTCAGGATGTCCTGGCTCCAGGCCATCTAGCTACTAGAATGCAAACTCTCTGAAGGCAGGCGCTGGATCTTTGAGGATGTGGCGTGCTGAAATAAGAATGATGAATTTGGATTCAGCACACCTGGATTTCCATCCTATCTATGCCTTTGGGACCTTGGGCAACTCCCTGTACTTCTCAAGGCTTTACTTCCCTCAAGTCTAAAATTAGGTGATGAGGCTAGAAGCCCTTGAGGTTCCTTCTACTGCTATGATCTTTGAACCATAGTTCATGGCTCATAGTCGGGATTTATATTTCACCTCAAAGTCTGCAATGCACTTCACAAGTATTATCTCATTTGATCCTCGCAATAACCTTGGGAGACAGGTGTTGTTTATCTCCATTTCATACCTGAGGCAACTGAGGCCGAGAGAAGTCATGTGACTTGGCCTGGGTTATACAGCAAGTGTTTGGAGCTGGACTGAAATTCAAGATTTCCTGATTCTAGGTTGAGTGATGGATAGACCACTGGTCCCACATCAGAGAGACCAGAGTTCAAATATAACCTTAGATACTTCCTAGCTGTTTGACCCTGGATAAATCCCTTACTCCCTGCCTGCGTGAAACCAGAGAGGGAAATTGCAGATCACACCAGTATTTTTCCAAGAAAACACCATGAACATTTGGTCCATGAAGATTTAGACATATCTGAATCACTGAATAAATTCTAAGAGAGATGTGGTTAGTAGATGGCTATATGTATTGTAGCAACAATGAAGTTTCCTGAGGGTCTGGATTTTGTTGGTCCAGGTCCTAACTTCTATTAGAATTTGGTAGGTAACTTTTTTTTGTCTGGTTATATATTTCTTCCCCCACTTTTTTCCCTTTTAGTCAGGTAAATTCCCCCTTTCTGTCCTTCCCTTTAACTGGTCTTGTTCCTTAGTTTTTAAATTTCGTTTTTTATTCTCCTTTCCAAAAAATTGATTTCTCTTACTCTCTTTATTATCCATCTTCTCTTTCTGTTTACTCTAGTCCAACTTTTTGGATAGCAATTTGAAATTTTACAAGTAAAGTGACTAAAATGTCCATTACATTTGACTCAGAAATTCCATAGCTTGCTTCCATGTACACCAAAATATTTACAGCAACACTTTTTATGGTAGCAAAGAATTGAAAACAGAGTCTAAGTATTCCTCAATTAGCAATGACTAAAGAAAATACTCAATTTTCAGATGATAGAACTGAAAGAAAAAAAGTTATCCAGTTTTTCAGGATCACACAGAGATCTAGTAATGGTCCAATGGAAAGAATGTTGGATTTATAGTTGGAGGAGCTGGGTTCAAATCCTAACTCCACCATTTGCTATCTGTGTGATCTTGGGCAAATCTCTTGATCTCTCTGCACCTGAGCTTCCTCAACCGTAAAACGAAGAGGTTGGACCGCATGCCCTCTGATACCGTTCCCACCTCCTGTTTAAGGATCCTGTGTTTAATAACTGTTCATTTATTTTGTCGGTGTGGTTGAACAAGAATGTAACTCTGGCTGATATTTCTTTTTTGCAAAACCTTAACTCTTCTCTATTTGCTTTCATTAATTATAGCTATTGCCTTAAGAAACCTGTGATTTTCCAGCCTTCTTTGCTTTGCTTTTAGCAGACCATCACCCTATCACATTTTTGCTAATCTTTCGTTGTGCTTTCATGATTTCTTTTCAGAAGAAATCACAGGGGATAATTTACTACACAGTCTGCAAACTAACATAGTGAGACTTGTTGATATGCTTTGGGTCCAGTTCCTTAAACCTTCCCTTTGTTGATTTTGATAGATAACTAATTCCTTAAAGTCTGATTTGCCACTGCCTTGACTCATATAAATTTCTTTCTTTCTTTTTTCCTGGGCAGAGATGGCTTTAAGGAATGAGCCCAATATTTCAAAGACATCATTAATTTAGCATGCCTCCTCCATCATTAGGAAGTTCATTTTTTTTCTCTTTCCATAATGTGTGCGTGTGCGTGTGTGTGTGTGTGTATGTGTGTGTGCATGCGCCCCCATGCAAGATCTTTTGTCGTTCTTAACACCTTTTGCTAGGACTATTTCATTCTGATCTTGCCCATTTCTTTCTTTCATTTTCTTATTTTTAACTGAATGATTTTCCAACTAGACTAAAGAATGAGGTTTCCCAATTATACAATGGTTTCTGCCTTGGTGGTGAGACTAGAATTTTAGAGAAGCTCTATTTCAGTGGTTCTCAACCTTCCTTATGTCATGACCCTTTAATATTCGTATGTGGGCATATCTGCATGTGGGTAGACCTGCCTGGAGAGGGATAGAGGAGCAGTGTCTCAGTTCCTAAGACCATTGGATATATGTGTTTTCCAATGGTCTTAGGTGACCTCTGTGACCCCTGTGAAAGGGTTGTTTGGCCCCCAAAGGGTCCGTGACCCACAGATTGAGAACCACTGCTCTATTTGTATGTAGGTCAGGTGGGAGAGACAAATTTTGGTGTTATGAAGTGATGGAGTAAGGAGGAAAAGATAGATTCTGTTGGAATTTGAATATATGCTCACAGGGTTGGGAAACACTATGGTGAAGGGGATAAGAATGCTGGATTTGAGTAAGACCTGAACTAAAATCCCAACTCTTCCACTTAACTATATGTATGACTTTTGGGCCTTGATTTCCTCCTCTGTATGATGAGATGGTCAGACTAGATTCCCTCTTAGGTCCCTTCTAGCTATGAGTCTGTGATCCCATGACCCTTTCAGCTCTTGATCTGTGGTTGTATAATTTTAGAGCTTGGGGAAACATTAATGATCAGGTAACCTAACTCTTCATTTTGCAATTAGAAAATTATAGTCCAGGGAATTGAGGTGCTATGTTTCAAGTCATATGGATAGCAAGAGATAGAACTGAGAATCCTATTTTTTCTTTTCTTACTTCAAATCCAGATTTTTTTTCTTCTTCCCATTAAATACTCTATTTCCTATTTGTTTGGGAACTGATTTCTGAGAAGAGAAAGGAGGTGAAGGAATGGCTGGTGCTCTTCTAGCCCAGAGACAGGGCCTTGTTTCTTCTTTCTTGATAATAAAACCAGAGAGTACAGATGTTTTGAAACATCCATGAAGAGTCAAGTCATGAAATTGTAGAATATGAACTCTTGACTATCAAACTCACAGGGAAAAATTGTTGGGTATAGAGGAAAGAACACTGGCATTGAAGCAAGAAGTAGATTACATTTAAGGAGAGAGGTCAGCTCAAAGATACTATCTCTCATCTGGCTCCACCAGTCTGGGACTTCTTTGATAGACTTCTTTAGCCCCTTCACTACCCTTATGCTTTTTTGTGTGTGTGTGTGTGTTGCTCTCTTTTGTTAGATTGCGAGATTCTGGAGGGGAGGGACAGTCTTTTCTTTGTCATATTTATATTCCCAGGGCTTAGCATAGTGGCTGGTAATTGGATGTTCTTAATCAATACTTATTTATTTGTTGAGAGAGAGAGAAACAGAGAGAAACAGAGAGACAGAGAGATAGAGACAGAGAGAATGAGAGAGACACCCAAAGAGAGAGAGAGAGAGGCAGACAGATGGGGGCAGGAGAGGGAGAGGGAGAAAGGGGATGAGGGAAAGAGGGAAAGAGGGAGGGAGAAAGAGATAGAGAAAGAGAGGAGAAGGAAGGAGGAAAAGAGGGAGGCAGGGGGAGAAAGAGAGAGAGAGGGACAGAGAGAAAATGTCTTCAAGGAGTATATATTATACTGAAGCATCTGTTTTTCGTTCTCTATATGGGCATATTGCATCTACTTCCCTTTAAACCAGGAGTCCCTAATTGTCTTTGTGTCATGGATCCCTTTGGCAGGCTGGTGAAGCCAACAGATTCCTTCTCTGAATGATATTTATTGCCTACATTCATAACTGAAGGAAATGCTAAATTTTAGTTTGAGCTTAGTGGAAATAAAGATGTAATTTTTCCCAATCCAAGTTATTAGACCACTCCACCCCCTTATCTAAGGAGGGATCCATGGACCCCAGGTTAGAAGATTTTGAAATTCACTCCAGCTCCTTCTGAGTAGCTCATTTACAGCGTGGGTTTCTGGGGATAACAACTGGCTCCTCACATACAGATTTTAAAGTTATTTCTGATTCATTTCATCATTTTGGCAAAGTCCTCTGCTAATAACTAAAACTCTTGGCTGGTATTTTGGGAATAAACAAGAAAAAAACATTCAGGAGAAGATAGAAATTAATTTCGGTAGCAATATAATGCCACGCCAGGCCTGGATATTACAACAAACCATCGAGTTAATTTAATTCCTCAAACCCCATTGCTCCAAGAAAATGTTGTTTAAATCAATTCATTCTTTCATTACGCTGCCTAAGAGCACCGTGGAGTGATGAGATATTACTGCTATGACTTTCATGTCTCAGAATCCCCTCAGTTTCACTCCATTTTCCACCCTGACACGGGATTAATGTTCTGCATTTGCATGCTCAAATAGTATATTTAATTGTAAAAGTGGTGTTGTTAAATTACCTTCAAATGAGTTTATTTTAAACGGTTCATTAAAGTTTTTGAAATCACTCACTGCATGATTGCATCTCTTCTCTGCTTTGATGTATTACATCTCTTGCCCAAATACTGGCACACAGAGGAAAGCCTGTCTAGCAAGGTCCTGATGTCGTTATGGAAAGGCCTCCCAACCTTTATCCAGTTACAAGGCGGTCAAGGGCATTCTCTCTTACCTCTGCTGCTGAGGCCCGTGGCCCTGTGGGCATGTGGCCCTGTGGCTGTGTTCATCAGCGATGACAGAGTGTAACCACAGCTTCCAAAGGCTTGGGTCAGCTCAGCTCGCCTAGCTTTTTTTCAGATTCTAAGTGTATTGTCATTGAAAAAGTGGCGTCTCCTTTTTATTAGATTGTGTGTGTTTTTAATATTTCTGTCTTCATGGTTCTCTCTCTGGGCATCATTTGGAGGAAGATTCTCCCAATGACACAGACTATTAGAAATTTACTTGCTTGGCTATTCCTGGCTTCTTTCAAGTTCCAATTAAAATCTGACCTTCTATAGGAAGACCTCTCCAACCCCCTTAATTCAAGTGCCTTCTTTCCATTGAATATTCTTTATGTATCTCATACATAGGTTGCCCTGTATATATTTCTTTCCACTTTATCTCTCCAATTAGATTGTAAGGTTCTTAAGGACTGAACTGCCTTTAGCCTCTTTTTGTATCTCCAGTACTAAGCACCATGCCTGTCACGCAGTAGGCACTTAATAAATGTTGCTTGGTTGAGTGATTAATCAATGAATTCTTTGTTACCTTCACTCTGTTTGGAATGGAGTGGGGGTATGTGTGTTGCAGATGATGATTAATAACTCTCCCCTGTCATACAACTGCAGTCAGAGTGATAGGTCATTGAAAAGTTGGTAGCAATGAGTCATGTGACTAGATCAAGGAATCAGCTTCCTGTTGCTAATCGCTCATGATTTTCCTAATTCAAAATTGTTAACTCTAGCCACTGGAAAAATTTTCCATGTGTTGAGCTGATATTGACTTCTCTATAAGTTTTCTTACTTTCTCCAATCTATAGACAGACCTCTCCCCTCTCAATGCCCAGTTCCTTTGGTTGATTTCCATGTTAGGGTTATGAATATTCTTCTCATTTTTATCCTTCTTTGTTCCTAAAACTGAACACAATACTGTAGTTGTGATCTGGCCAGGGTCAAGTACAATGGGATTATCACATATCCTCTCACTCTGAACTTTGTGCTTCTATTAAGACTGCCCAGTGCGATATGATGGAGGAAGAGCTAGTCTAGAATCAGAGAGATCTGGGTTTGTCTTGACTCATGCTAACTGTATGATCCTAGGAAAGTCATGTAACTTCTCAATGGACCCAGAAACTCTATAAGACCAAAGATTGAGTCTGCATTGGTAGGGGGAGATTTCTGACTGTCCATTGCTACAGCAATGAAATCACACGTCTTTCTTCTGTCCCCTTAAAAGAGATCACATTGGTTCTTTTGAATGCCATATTCCACTAATGGCACGTATTGTAAAAGTTGGAAAAATGCAAATTTTGGATTGGTGTCAGGAAAAACAAAGCTTTCCCACAATAAGAATTGGCTAAAATTAAATTGACCTACTTTGAAATATTCTGGATTCAACTTCCTTGGTGGCCATTAGGCAAGTCTGGATGACCACTAGTCACATGCATTGAGTTCCCTTTTACTAATGGGCTGTCCAATGAGACCTTTTCCACCTCTCGAAATTCTGTGATTCTGGGAAGAGCTGCCATTTTACTGAAACCCCCAGGTCTTTTTTATGTGAATTGTTTTAAAGCCACAGTTTTCTCCTCCTGCGCTCAAGCAGTTAGTTGACTTTTTGAAATGGATTCCAGCACTTTTCATTTATCTCTATTGAAATTCATATGGATCGTTCTAGGCTATAGACTTCTCTTTTGGCTTCTGATATTGTTTTTTGAGTTATTTCTTCCTCAGGTTTGAGTCATCTGTAAGGTTGATAAAGACATCACATATATCATCATCCAAGATTATATGACAATAAGACAATGAATGTATGATGTATGTATAAAACAAATACCTGCATGCATGCATATACACACTACCCTAATTTGTTTATGATATCACGATTTATGTCTAAATCATGCACCCATTTTGGACTTTTCTTAGCATATGCGGTCAGATGTTGGTCTACATCTAGTTTCTCCCACACTTTTACAGTTTTCCCAGCCCTTTTTGTCCATAGTGAGTTCTTGTTCCCAAAGCTTGGATCTTTGGGTTTATCAACACTGGGTCATTATGGTCATTTTCTTCTGCACATGATGGACCTAATCTATTACAGTAATCAACCATTCTATTTCTCTTCCAGTACCAGCTTTTTTTTGGGGGGGGTATAATTTCTATAACCAACATTCATTCTCTGTCTCTGTCTGTCTCTGTCTCTCTCTCACACACACACGTACACATTTCTATAACATTTAAAGTTTACAAAGCACTCATATCCCTTTATTTTCACATAAATCCTAGGAAGTAAATATTATTTTTACCTCCATTTTGCAAAGATTAACAGTTTCTGACCGGTGTCTTTAGAGGATGATTTTGTCAGCTCTATGAAGCATATATTGGATCAGGGAGTAATTTGAGGCAGGGAGGCCATTTAGTTGGCTATATTATAATATAGAAATGAGGTGAAAAGGGCCTGAACTAGGATTGTGCCTATGTGAAAGGAGAGAAGAGGATGGACACGGTGATGTTGGAGATGGAATCAGCAAAACTTGACAACTAATTTATTATGGAGAGGGTGAGGAAGACGGAAGAATAAAGATAATGTTCATATCATGAATTTGAATGACTGGAAGGATGGTGACTTGAACAGAAATGAGGTTTGGAGAAGAGTCTGGTTTAGGAGGGGAATATTATGAGTTCTCTTTTGGATGTTTAAAGTTTGAGATCCATTTTTTATATGTTATTTTCATTCCTAGTGCCTAACATAGTCCCTGATACACAGTAGGTTTAGCTGGCAGGTGATGATGTGGCTGTAGAGTTCAAGGGAGTGATTTAGGGCTGGATATGTAGATCTAGAGAGTCTGTCCCCAGATATCTGAGCATTCAGCTAATCAGTTTACAACAAGAAAGAGTGTAGAGAGAAGAAAAAAAGGCACGAGATAGTTCTTTGAAAAAATCTACTATAGTGATCAGGAAATGGATGAAGGTTTACCAAAAAATGATGAAGAGTTGCCAGACAGGTAGGAAGAAAAAAATGGTCATATTTATTATGTTATATACACAATATTTTCTTTATATGTACACACACACACACACACACACACACACACACACACACACACATATATATGTGTGTGTGTGTGTGTGTGTGTGTGTGTGTGTGTGTGTGTGTGTGTGTGTGTATTTGTTGTTGTTACTGTTCATTACTTTCAGTTACATCTGACTCCTTGTGACCCCATGGACCATAGGGCCTTCTTGGCAAAGATATTGGAATGGTTTCCTATTTCCTTCTCAAGTGGCAAACAGAGGTTAAAAGATGTCTTTAATCTTGAGGAATGGAAGGTGAACGTGACATCTCTGTGATTAATTCACTCTCTTGGAGAAGGGAGCATGCCCTAGAGTTACAAATGCACATGTTTATACTACTTGAGCAGGAGGTACATAGGAATTTGACAGTCAACAAGTATTAATTAATTATTATGTGCCAGGCCCCGAGCCAAGTGCTGGAAGTACAAATATAGACAAAAATAAAGACGGTTCCTGCCCTCAAGGAGCTTACATTCCACTGTGAGAAGGAAACAAGTAAAAGGAAGCTGAAAAGGGGAAAAGAGAAGTGGGGGGGGGGGGGGATGATGGAGAAATCCAGCCTGTAGCCTGATAAGAAATGAAGAGATATCTAGGCAAGTCTCTTTAAATAAAGGTTCTGGGGGAAACATCCAAACAGAAGTTTGGGCCACAGTGCTAGAGGGTACTTCCTATGTACGGATTCTATAACTGCAGTAATCTTCCAGGATGAAAAGGCTTCTGGACCATCGTAGAGAAGTTTGAGGCAAAGTGGGGAAGATCACTGAGTTTAAAATATTATTTCCCTCAAGGTCCTTAGACTTGAATTCTAAATTTAGTCTGTGACATAAGCAGAGAAGGATCATAAAGAGGAATTCAGTATAGCAGATATGGTGGGATATATTGGCCATCTCTAGAGACAATGACAATTCAATTTTTCACTAACATGTTACAGCATACGACGTGCTTTCTTAATATCCCTGTATTTTAGGATTATTACTCCTTGTAGTAGGCCAGGAAAATGGTATAATTGGGGAGTCATGAATCGACCCCTCCACAATCCCATAGCACAAATGGAAATTATTATGGGCAAGGAAGTTGTGGTGTAGACCATGGCACTTTGTTAACTTTGCCCCCATGTGGATTAACCTGTGGCTCAGATGTGGATCCTTAAAGTGAAAAGTATGTAAAAGTGATTTTTAGGACTTTGGTAGTGGGCTCCTGGTGCTAAAAAACTTTTGGTTCAATTGTTTTCATCCTTCTTTGCTAGAAAAAAAAATTATCTTGGGGCGCCTAGGTGGCACAGTGAATAGAGCATTGGCCCTGGAGTTAGGAGGACCCAAGTTCAAAGCCAGCCTCAGATATTTGACACTTACTAGCCATGTGACCTTGGTCAAGTTACTTAATCCCTATTGCCCTGTCTTCCACCCTCCAGAAAGCAAAATTAAAAAAAAAATCTATTATTATTTGCCTGAACAGCTTTTAACTGATTTGGGAACATGGTTCTTCCTGGGGGTCTTGGAATATAAAAGAATTATTTGTTCAAAACACCAGGCTCTGGGTGAACCATAATGTTAGATCTCGAACTGCATGGGGCACTCTCATTTAGCAGCTTAAAAAAAAATGAGGTTTAGAGAGATGGAGTTGTTTGCTTATGCTTGCATATCTAGTATGTGGTAGAGCTGGGACATAAATATAGGTCTTCTGAAGCCAAGCCTGGGTTCTCAGTCCACAATCCCATACTGCATCTCTAGGAAAGGACTGAATATTCCCAAACATCAGCAGCTATTTAGTAAGTCAATTTGAGTTTGAAATGAATCAGAACTATACAGAAGAAGATGTTTTGTGTTTACTCTTATGGATCTCAATTTAGTAACTGTTTCTTCTACTTGATTTTTGTAACTAGGAAATCATTGTCTCTCTGCTGGGGGTTATTGAAGCAGCTATTGACCAGATAACAATAGAGATGATGTTGTCTTCCTGGGCTGTGAATCAAGACATAACCAATACCACCCCCCCCCCCAAAAAAAAAAAACCCAACCTCCTAACATTTTTAAGGTCTGATGACTTCTTTCCATTTCTACTGACTGACTTAGTATACAAGATATAGCCTACAGGAATCTAGAAAGTGTTGATGAGGATGATGAAGCTGTGGACAAAGA
>CM053583.1:26921940-27003049 GCA_028627135.1 Pseudochirops cupreus | reverse complement strand
CTATAACAAGAAGCACCTCCTTTAATAGGAAATACAAAAAAGGAAGTGGCAATTATTAAGAGCCAACATGGTTTTATTAAATGCCAGACTAATTTCATTTCCTTTCTGCAAGGCTGTTGGATTGGTAAATTGAGAAAACGCTGAAGATGTAGTTTATCTAGATTAGAGCAAAGGGTTTGACTAAAATCTCAACCTGCGTTTTTGTTTTTGAAAAGTTTAAAAGATGTAAGCTATTGGATAGTATAGTTACCTGGATTCAAAACTGTCTGAATGGAAACATTAAAAGAGTAGTCTTTGTTTCAACTTGGAAAGAATGTGTATGTATATATATATATATATATATATATATATATATATATATATATATATATATATCTACACATTATAAGGAGCTGTCCTTGGTTTCCTACTGTTCAAGATTTTGGTCAATGACTTCAATATACCCAAGAAGAATGGTAAGCTGATATTTAATAAATTTGTTACTTATCTATTATGTGCCAGGTATAGTGCTAAGAACTTTACAAATATTATCTCCTTTCATCCTCACAATAACCCTCTGAGGTATGTGATTATTATTCCCATATTATCATCAATCAGTTAGAGTAGCTGAGGCAGAGTTTGTGTGAATTGCTCAAAGTCACAGGCCAAGATGTATTTGAACTCAAGTCTTCCTAACTCCAGACCCAAAGTCCTATTTACCATGCTACTTAACTGCCTAGAAGTTAGACTAGAATTGTCCAGCTCTGTTCTAGAAAGCAGAACTAGGAACAATGAGTGAAAATGAAAGATGAAGTTTTAGACTTTAATTAAGGAAAAGTTACTTAATAAAGAGAGATTACAAGGTGGAATGTCTTGCCTTGAGTTTCTCTTCCCTAAAGGTCTTGAAGTAAGGATGAATGAGTACTTGGGTATGCTGTAGAGATGAGTTTTTCATATGTTAGCCTGGCTAACCTCTGAGGTCCCTTCCACCTCTGAAATTTTGTACTTCTGTGAGTATACGCATTCACCATCAAATGTATACGCTTTTGGACAGAAAGTATGCTTTCTAATTGGTCAGAAGTAAAAAAGCATTCTAATTCACTTTCATCTAGGCATGTTAATTACTGGCTAGAATAATTTGGCAATAAGACATCTTTCAGCAGCAGCCCTAGGCATGGCCCTCAGAATGCCTTATGTGTTTAACATAGTAAGAATCAATACTTGCAATTTATATCCATAGATTTCAGAGCATTGGCTGACAATTAAATACCAGTCAGAGCCAGGTAAAAGTTCCATTTTGCCCATGTCACTGAAGAAGAGCTAGTCAGTTGCAGACTTATTGTATTTTCATCCTTTTGTTAAAGTTAACAAGAGAGAGAGCATGTTTCACTGGCAGATGCCTCTGGGTGGCCAATAGTTCTCTCTAGTCCTGCCAAATGACAGCTATTCTCTTTTTAAGATTAAGTGTCATAGACAATTATAAGAAGAGCTGTGGGTATAATGAAAGAGCTGCTCCTTAGCCCTAGTTTTTGGACTTCTAGGTGACTCAAATTTATATATTTGCCTTGAGTGTGCCGTTTCTGATACCTAATGCTGAATTTTTTCTTTATAGCTCCTTTTAAAGGAGGATTCCATATCCTATGTTGCTAAAGTTTTCCATGATGAGAAACTCTTAGCATAACAAAAGGCCATGGGTACCACATTGTTTTCATCTGGCCAAAATATTTCAATATCCTTCCAGGGCATTTCCTCTTGGATATACCATTGGCCTCTTGAAATCAAAAAAGCACCAAACCAAGGTTGTCTTTTCCTTTGAACCTTGTGACTTTATGATTTGACTTATTTTGACTACTATTTATCCTGTCATCCATGTTTTCAACTCTTGGGTTATTTTTAACTTTTCCCTCTCCCTCATTACAAGTCCTGTAAATGCCATCTCCTCAATATCATTTACATTCATCTCCATCTTTTCTTCTATATTCTCACTTCCCCTACCCTAGTACAGGTCCTTATTTCTATAGGAACTTATGCAACAGTTTCCTGACAGGTCTCCTCCCTCTGTTCCTGACAATTTATCCTTCAGTCTAATCCCTGAATAATGTTTCTTTTACATGCATCTAATTTTATCATTTCTTGCCTCATACTTCCTTTGATTCCCTATTGCCTACCAAATAAAATTCATGCTCCTTTTTGGAGGGCACCTTTATGTCGCTTTTGTATATTACTTTCCTCAATCAATAAAGAAACATTTTTTAAAGAACTTACTTGTGCCAGGCACTGTACCAAGTGCTTAGGATACAAAGAGAAAGCAAAGATTAAAACAATATTCCCAGGGCGGAGTCAAGATGGCAGTGTAGAAGCAAGAAAACTCCATGGCTCCCCCCATAACCACCTCAAATACTTGTAAAATATGACTCTAAACAAATTTTAGAGCTACAGAACCCGCAAAGTGACAGAGAGAAACAAATCTTCTGCTGAAGTTAGCCTGGCAGGTGGACAGGAAGAGTTCATTGGAGCACACTGGAAGCCATGCCCAGACCCCCATGAGCCCCAGGTCTTAGCTCCAGGGCAGCCCAGAACAGCTGCTGCTGGAAGGACTTCAGAGAATGAATCACCATCAGCTGTGGCTGTTTCCAGAACTATCAACCCAGAAATACCAAAAACATAGTAAAAGGTCAGTGGACCTCTCCTGGATCTGGGGGGGGGACGGAGTATGGTCCAGCCTCTACCCCCAGAGTGAAAAGCGGCCGAAGTGGCAGCCCTGCAGCCACCTCCACATGGCTGCTTCAGAGCTCCCAGCCTGCAAATCATAGTGGGGGACAAGCAACCATTCAGGGGCTAAGCACTCTTGCCTTAACTGCCTGGATCAGGATTGCAGTTTTGGGTGGTGGTCCTGAGGCGTGCGAACAGTGAGCCAAAGCTGATGGGGGCTGTAGAGATGGCACCCTCCTAATAGCTCAAGTAGCTGTGAAGACCTCAGTGATTTGGGGCAAAGCTCTCCCCTCTGGAATCAGAGTTCTACTGTGGCAAAGAGCTCAAAAGTCAAGTAATTGATTGACAACATGAGCAAGCAAAGGAAACAAAGCAAACACAGCCATCCCACTTTGGATTCCTTTTTTGAGGACAAAAAAGATCAAAGTATGGAACAGGAGGAGGACAGCACAGTCAGAACTCCTCCACCAAAAGCATCCAAGAAAAATGTAAACTGGTTACAGGCCATGGAGGAGTTCAAGAAGGATTTTGAAAATCAGGTAAGAGAAATGGAGGAAAAATTGGGAAGAGAAATGAGAATGATGCAAGAAAATCATGAAAAGAGAGTCAACAACCTGACTGAAGAAAATAACACCTTAAAAATAGATTAACTCAAATGGCAAAAGAGGCCCAAAAAGCCAATGAGGAGAAGTATGCTTTAAAAAGCTGAATTTGCCAGATGGAAAAAGAATCTCAAAAGCTCACTGAAAAGAATAATTCCTTCAGAATTAGATTGGAGCAAATGGAAGCAAATGACTTTATGAGAAATCAAGATACTATTAAACAGATCCAAACAAATGAAAAAATAGAAGGCAATGTGAAATATCTCATTGGAAAAATCACTGACATGGAAAATAGAACCAGGAGAGACAATTTAAAAATTATTGGACTACCTGAAAGCCATGATCAAAACAGGAACCTAGACATCATCCTTCAAGAAATTCTCAAGGAAAAATTGCCCTGATCTTTTAGAACCAGATGGCAAAATAGATATTGAAAGAATTTACTGATCACCTCTTGAAAAAGATCCCAAAAAGAAAACTCCTAGGAATATTATAGCCAGGTTCCAGAGTTCCCAGACCAAGGGGAAAATATTACAAGCAGCCAAGAAGAAACAATTTAAATAATGTGGAAACACAATCAGAATAACCCAGGATTTAGCAGCTTCTACATTAAGGGATCAAAGGGCTTGGAATATGATATTCCAGAGATCAAAGGACCTAGGATTAAAACCAAGAATAACCTACCCAGCAAAACTGAGTTTAATGTTTCAGGGGAAAATATGATCATTCAATGAGGTGGAGGACTTTCAAGCATTTTTGATGAAAAAAACCAGAACTGAATAGAAAATTTGATATTCAAATACAAGAAGCAAGAGAAGCATGAGAAGGCAAATAGGAAAAAGAAATCATAAGGAAGTTATCAAAGTTGAACTATTTACATGCCTACATGGAAAAATGATAATTGAAACTTATGAAACTTTTCTCTGTATTTGGATAATTGAAGGGAATATAAATGTATATATATGTATACATGCATATATGTCTATATAGGAGGGTATATATGCATATGAATATGTATGTGAGTGTGTGTATATATGTGTACAGGTATACATAGTCAGAGCGCACAGGATCAATTGAGTAGGAAGGGATGATATTTAAAAGATGAAATTGAGAGGTGAGAGAGGAATATAATGAGAGGAGATGGAGAGAGACAGAATGGGTTTAATTATCTCATATAGAAGAGGCAAGGGATAACTGTTACAATGGAGGGGAGGAACAGGAAGGCAAAAGGGAATGGATCAATCTTACTCTCATTGAATTTGGCTTAGGGAGGAAATGACATACGCCCTGAATTGGGTATCTTGCCCCACAGGAGAGTTGAGGGGAAGGGGATGAGAGAGGGGATGATGGAGGGGAGTGCGGGTTGGGGGGGAGGATAGTTAGAAACACACACGTCTGTAAAGGGACAGGAACAAAGTAGAGAATAGAACAAGTGGGGGAGATAGGATCGAGGGAAATATAGTCAATCTTTCACAACATATCCACTATGGAAATGTTTTGTGTAACTACATGTGTACAACCTATATTGAATTGCTTCTCTTAAGAGTGGGAGGCAAGGGAGGAAGGGAAAAAATCTGGAATTTAAAGTTTTAAAATAAAATCTTTAAAATAATAACTATTATTATTTACATGCAACTGGGAAATAAGATTTACAGGCACTGGGGTATGGAGATCCATCTTTTCCCACCAGAAAGTCAGAGGGAGGATGGGAGAGGATATAGGAGAGAGTAGATTGGGGGAGGTGGTATTCAGTGGGATTGCTGTTTTGGGGTGGTAGGTAGGAGAAAGATGGGGAGAAAATATGTAACTCAAAATCTTGTGGAAATGAATGATGTAAACTAAAAATAAACACAAAAGTTAACTTGAAAAAAAACAACATTCCATCTCAAGGAGCTTATATTCTATTGGAACACCTTCTTTGCTCAAGGCAAATTTCTATATGCTGCTTCCTGAGCAGTCTTTGCTGTTCAGCTCAGTGTTTTTTATCATACTATTCTCTAGTCCTAGAATGCCTTCTGTCATTGTCTTTGTCTTTTGAATTTGGTTCTTTCTTTTTAATGCCTTTTTGGAAGGGAGAAGGCAGGGCAATTGGGGCTAAGTGACTTGCCCAAGGTCACATAGCTAGCAAGTGTTAAGTGTCTGAGGCTGGATTTGAACGTGGGTCCTCCTGACTCCAGGTCTGAGTCAGGAGGACCCACGTTCAAATCCAGCCTCAGGTCTGGTGCTCTATTCAGTCTGTCACCTAGCTGCCCTGGTTCTTTCTTTTAAAGCTCAAACAAAACCTTCTCTGTGAAGGATTTCCTGGTTCCCTTTGTTGGCAATATTCTTCTACTTTGAATCTCACATACTATTTGGGGTAATATTTTTATGATAAAAGAATTTGCCACAAAACACTACATGTTAAAAATATTGATATTTCCCTGCTAGGCTGAGTTGTATAAGAAAAACCCCACCACATAATGTATTATCTAAACTTTGTAAATCCTTTGCTATCATAGCACAGTGACTTTTACACAGAAAGTGATTAATAAATGCATAGTGAATGAAGATTTGAACATCACAAGCATCCATCCATCCATCCATCTGTCTGTCCATCCATCATCCATCCATCCATTCATGCATCAATTCTACTCTCATTTTAAGTTATTGTCTATAACTTTTACTTCCTTCTGGTATAGACAAGCAGTTATTTAAGTTACATTAATTAAATTGACCTGTATTTGAGTCCCAGCATTACTAGTTGTCATGAAGTCATTATGGCTCTTGAACAGGAGATAAAATTATTGGGTAATAGATTTAGAGCTGGAAGGGACCTTAGAAGTTGTATGGAACATGTGTTCACACTCAATGAATATTAGTTGAAAGAAATGCTGGTCTTGGGATTGAACCTATGATGTTGTGATGCACCGGGAGTTTTTAGAGAGAGAGAACAGGATAGTAGGGGTGAAAATGTGAATTAGAAAGACATACCTGGGTAGGAAGAGGGATTTGAAGGGATATTGATTCATTCAAGAGAAAACTGGCCCAAAGGGTAAAAACTACGTTGGCAAGATTTAATTAAATCAAGATAATGAAGAAAGAGGACTGTAGTGGATGTTTTTGTGGGCAGAGTCTTACTAGCTGTGTGACTGGACAGGAATTGTTATAGGAAAATAAATTACTTAATCTCTTTCAGCCTCAGTTTCACCATCTGTAAGATGGCAATTATAATAATATGTAGTTCATAGCTGTTTTATCAACTAAGGTAATACATTAAGCCCTTTTCAAGCCTTAAAACATTATATAAATGTTAGCTAAACTAATAATTTTTGTTGTTAGAGAAACTACATAAAGAAACCACAAAGATTAGGTATACTAGGATTCAGTTGGCACACATTTCTAAAGTGCTTGATGGTCAATTAAGTATTTCTCTCTAAGAAAGACTTTATAAAGTATTTTCATAGTAGAAAATAACTTTTAGCTAAGAATTGACCTCAAGGCTATGGACTGGGTGTTTCTAAGCAACATGATGGAAGAGAGTCATTCCAGGTGGTGAAATAGTTTGGAAAAGAAAAAAAATTTTAAAAACCCCTCTTTTTGGGGGGGGGAGAAGGCAGGGCAATTGGGTTAAGTGACTTGCCCAAGGTCACACACCTAATAAGTATTAAATGTCATAGGTCAGATTTGAACTCAGGTCCTCCTGACTCCAGTGTGCTCTATTCACTATGCCACCTAGCTGCACCCCCAAACCTCCTGTTTTTTGTTTAAATGCATGGGAATTCTGGATTCATTTCGTTGTGTACAACTAGAATTGACAACTGATGGAAAATGTGGAGTGTGTAAAAAATGATGACAATGAGTTTGCAAAACTAGCTGAATGTAAGGTTGGTGGTGTCTTCACCAGAATAGGAATGTGTGGAAAGGAATGGGTTGGGGGAACACTAATGCATTTGGTTTTGGACATGTTGACTTGAGATGTCTTTGGGACATCTGGTTTGAGTGGAAAGTGGAGATTAGGAGAGAGATGGGCTGGATAAACTGATATAAGAGACATTTGCCTAGGGATGATAATAAAGACCACTGGAGTCACCAAGTGGGAAAGTATAAAGAGAAAAGAGAAGAAGGCCCAGGGCAGAATCTTGGAGGACTCTCAAAGTCAGTGGTTGTGATATACATAAAGATGCAGCAAATTGGACTAAGAAGTAGCAGTCAGATAGGTAAGAGGAGAACCAAGAGAGAGCAGTGTCACAAAAACAAACAAACAAACAAAACCCAAGATCTCAGAGAAGGGCAAATAACCAAGAGGAAAAGGTGATTAGTCATGTTTAATGCTATAGAAAGGTAAAGTAGAATGAAGATTGAGCAGAAGCCATAATGCTAATAACTGGAATTTAAGGGTAGCCTGGGTATTTTCATGGCTACCACCACCATCATCATGGCTACCATTTCTACGACATTTTACAAATATGACCTCATTTTATCTTCACAATACTCCATGGAGGGAGTGCCGTAATTATTCTAGTTTTATGGCTGAGAAAACTGAGTCATATAGAGGTTACATGACTTACACAGTAGTACACAGCTAGTAAGCGTCTAAGGGCAAATTTGAACTCAGATCTTCCCAGTTCCAGGCATAGAACTGTATCCATTGCTGGCTAGATCTTTTTTCTATAGTTTCTCAGTTGGAGAATCTGAGATAGGAGGTCTAAAGACGATGCAACGAAGCCATTGAAAGACTTAAGGGTTGAGGTCTCACGTTTCTTCTACTCGGCTCCCATCACAATATAGTTTTCCATATCAAAGTCCAAACTGAAGAGCAGAAGCCCTGGTTATTGTCAAGAATGGAGTGGAGAGAAATACAAAACTAAAGAAAAAAAACAAGTAGACTTAGCTTGTGTTATTTTCTGTTTACCTCTTTAACTGGTACCCAGATTCATTTTCTAAAGAGCAGCCATAGAGACAAGTGTGATGTTTTATCTGATGCGTGAATAATTGCTCAGTACCTAGAGCCTGGACATGCAGCAAACATCAAGCTTTATGTTTGTTTTCTTCTTTTGTTTAACAAAAAGTAATTATGTTTGCATCAGATTAAGTATTGAATTTCTTCTCATGCAGCACAATGGAGACCTTTTAAAAAATGTCTTCCTTGTTCACCCCCTGATCCTGACAAGAACTCAGAGCAACTAAACCTTGATCTTTTCAAAGAATTAGAAGTCTGGCTTCCAAGATACTTTTGCTTACCTGAAAAATGAAATACCTCAGTAGGGAAACCAAGTCAAGAGATTTTTAGTGAGAGTGAACCTTGACTCATCAATTTGGAGAAAACAGGTTCTATTTCTTTTATTAGAACACTGATTTGAATCCTTAAGAGGTTTTATTGGGAGCTGAATGTATGTATGGCAGTAGGAATAGAAGATTTTAGTTGGCATTTATTTGAAATGCTGTTTAATTAAATTTATTTGCCTTGAGTTAATATATCCTCTGATTTTTCTGGTAAAAGAAGCATAAATTGGGTCCCAGGTGCTGTGGTTGGCTCACCCAAACTTGCCTTGCTCTGAGGATGGCTTTTAGGGGACCTATGATGGGGAAAGGTGGTGAGGATATATATGACAGAAGAAAAGACATGTTGTGAATTCTAAACATCCACCTTTGCTCATCATGTTATTTCTGCACCCAGCAAGAATTGTCATGCTTCTTTTTTCCCTGAATTTTTGTAAGAAAACTTAAAAAAAAAATCCAGAAATGGTAGTGCATGACAATAATCTCTGTTACCTGGAAGGTTGAGGCTGGCAGATCTCTTGAACTCAGGAATTCTGAGCTGCTCTGGGCTAAGCTGATCAGGTGTTGATACTGAATCCAGTCCAGCACTACCATGGTGAGTCATTATGAAGGTATGTTATGTTTGAAGGAGATGTATACCTTTTAATTCAATTCCTCAAAGGAATATATGCTGCACTGGAAGCATCAACCTAGAGATCACAGGCATAGACATCTCAGAGGTCCTCTAGTCCAACCCATTAATTTTAAAGATAAAAACAGAACAAAACTGAGGACAAGGTAAATTAATGATTTGCCTAAGGTCACTAATATCAGAGGAGGGATTTCAACCCAGGTTTTCCTACTCCAGAGCTAGTGTTCTTTCCATTATAATGGAATGGGGGAGGGGGGCAATGAAACTGGCTCTTTAGGTTTGGTATTCTGCCATGTTTCCCAAAGACATGAGCTCTGATCAAACCATCCCACACTGCAACGTAGCTTTCATAATCCCAGAAGGGCCTTTGTTTAGTAAATTACCATGTGTCCTTTAGCCACAAGATATGTTCTGAAACAAGGAGTTTGTGTGCTGAATTTGAGTAATGGACTGAAATGAGATAATTTCTCTCTGCTGACAGTATCCCATTAGCCACTCAAACACGTACACAGTATTCTTCCGGGCACAACTGTGGGCTTTCATAGGGGTAATTGGAAGACAGTGAGCTATAAAAGAGTTTTGGAAGGTTAAAAGCCACAGATGATTGACACATTTGATAAATTGGTTATAAAATTGCCTTTTTGTCCAGAATAATTTGACATAATTAAATGGGCCTTTGTCTTTGCCCACTATGTAAAGCTATAACCCAATATTGCTTCAGAGTACCTTGCCATTAGTCTAATAATATCACAGAGTACTCAGGAAAAGCATCAATTAATTGTCATGCCAAATTTTTATAATCTCTCTGAATTCTGTTATTATGGACATGTTGAAAGGGAATATAAAGCCATCATTGTAATCAACAAACACTTATCAAGTATCTACCACATGCCAGATACTGTGTTAGGTACTAAGGAAAAAGGACAAAAAATGAAATATTTGCTGCCCACAAAAAGCTTACATGTCAGGGAGACTATTTAGTCATAAAAAAGTATACATGAAATAGACAAAATAAAGTACCAGGTGACTTTGTGGGCCACAGGAGGCACTGTGCAAGACACTGGTCCTACAAGATCAGATGTGGCCATACAACACCTGGGATGAGAAGATATGTTCACCTCTGGGTGCCACATTTAAGGAAGAATCTCACAATAGTGATCATTCAGGGGAAGTCAGCGAGGACTGGAGGCTGTCTCTATCATTTCCATAAGGATCCATGGAAAGGGTTGGAGATTTTTTTAACTTGAGAAGGGGAGGATTGGGAGGTACATGACAGCTATCTTTAAGTATCTGAGATGATTTTACATGGAAGAAAAATAATAATAGCATTCGTATAGAACTTTAAGGTGTGTATCCAATGTTATTTCATTTTATCATCACAACAACCTTGCAGGGTTGGTGCTGTTATTGTCTACATTTACAGGAAAATGAATATGAGAGAGGTGACTTGTCCAGGGTCACACAGCTAGTAAGTATCTGAAGCAGAATTTGATCTCAAGTGTTACTGACTCCAAGTCCATTGCTCTAGCCACTACACCAACCAGCTGCCCAAATCAAATTATCTTTCTTGCCACCTAAAAGCAAATCTAGGAGTCCTAGGAATAAGTTACAAAGAGATTCATTGCAGAGAGATAAAGTGACTAATAATTAGAATTACTCCAAAGTGAACTCTCCTGGGAGGTAGTGGGGTCTTCCTCATTGAAGGTCTTCAATCAAAGACTGGCTGACCTCTTGTTGGGTATGCTTTAGAGAGGAATTTTATTCTTCAGGACTTGGGTTAGATGGCCATTGAGTCCCACCCTGAGATTATCTTCTCTTCCCTTGCCAAACTCTCATCCATGAAATATTCATAGTATAGCAGAAAACAAAAGGGAAACATAGCCAGGATCACCAGATCCCCATAACCATATTTTTTGTATGGTTGGTTCTACCTTCCTCCTCCAAAAACTAAAATGTTTGAGATATACAGTGTCTCATTTCCAAACAGCAGGGGAAATGCTGTTTCCCCATGGTTATATGTGCTGAAGGAAGCCAACCCTAGCAAAAACCTGAAGCTATACTGCTGCCCTCTGGCTCCCATAACTCATCTCTACTTCCCTTCCTTGGAGGATGAAGTATCATATTTGATCAGAAAAATCAGATCACCCCCTTTGTCTGTTTTTATAGGAATGCATAGTGGCTCAAAAATTGGGAAGTGTGAGTTTCATTACATCTTTATCTTTATTGTCATTTTATGTTGGTAGTAGAGGACTTATTTGTCTTTTCTCTTGCCTTGCCTGCAAGGACTTTCCCTTACTGACCTTTAATGTATCAACAAATTAAGAATCTGGAGAAAGATGTTACTTCAACTTGGGATATCTTTTGGTCACATGAATTGAAGCATTCACGCAAAATCTGGGTGACATAATCACTTGGTTCAAGTTGATGGGGGTATCCATTATTAGACCTGGGTGGGACCTTTAAAGATTATGGTCTTTATTTTATAGATGAAGACACTGAGTTATGGAGATGTTTAACTGGCTTTTCTAGAATTAGTATAGAGCAGACTTAGTGATTCAAATCCAGGTTTTCTGATCTCTACACCCAAAAATCTTTCCAAGTACTCCTATGTGGATTACTTTAACATGGGGAAAAAAACTTCATCAGATCATAGCTCTTGAGCTAGAAGATACCTCATCTTACAGATGAGGAAGTAGAGGTGCAGAAGGGTTAATTGAATTGTCCATGTTGACACAAATAGTTAGGAGCAGAGCTAAGATTCTTCAGTCTCTTCAACATAATAAAGTTTCAAAATCTCCTTGGCTCCTTTTCTTCTGCATACTCAAATGTTTAAGTTTGTCCTATTAATCCAAATATAATCTCTACCCTCCTTCCATTTAGTAAATCCTTGATGATTGATTGAACTATCATAGTCTAGCCCATTCACACTTTTTTTTGACTAATTCTAAATAAAAGTGCAAGAAGTTTTGATTCCATTCCTGCTCTGTTTCTGAACTGGGCCAGTTTGCCTGTTAGACAACCTGATGGCCACTCTCTTTGGGGCCTAGTGGTTTGGGGCCTAGTGTGTATACCTGATTGACTTTAGCCCTACTGTCACTCAAAAGCTTGAACTCAAGTGATCCATCAGCCTCAGTTTCCTATTAGTGAAGATAATAGGCACCATGCCAATTCTCTACTCCCTTTCAGTACTAACATTTTAGAAAATTATGCTATATTCCTTGAATCCAGTCTTTTGCTACCTACCTTTCTCATGTCTTGGAATGTGAGTCTTGCCTCTACCTCTCCAGTGACACCTATCCATTGAACAGCATCCATATTCTCTTAATCACCAAATCTAATAGCCTCTTCTATATTCAATCTACTTAATTTCTAAATAGTAGCTAAAGCTGTGGACCACCCTCTCTCTTCCCTTGGTTTTTATGACACTGACTTTTGCTGGCTAACCTCTGGCTCCTCTTTATCTGTCTCTTTGATCAGGGTGAGTTGGGGGTCTCATCTGCTTCTTCCCAGACAGTAATATTTTTCACTGAGGTCTTTCTTTAGCTTTCTTCTCTGCTCTCTTTATTCTCTCTCATTTACTCCATAGTGCCACTTACTCTCATTTTTCTAAGTACACCCAAGTCTCTCTCAATAAACTTGGCTTCACCATGGACTTTGGTCCAATACTAACAACCTGAAACACATTATCAATTGGGGGATCTCAATTTTAACCTCAACACATTTTTTAAACCAAACCCATTATTCAGCCCAAATACATCTTCCCCAGAAAGCTTCTCATCCTCTCTTCCTAATTCTATTGATTCTACTAGCATTCATCCAAGGTACCCAAATCAGAACATTGTTTCCAAGTCTTCTGTCTCCTCTAAATCCATGATCTAAAACAAAAGGGCAAGCTTGGATGGGCATTGGGGTCCCAATCAGGCTAGATTTATAGTTTTATAATTCTTGGGCTATTGCCTGGACGCTTTGAGATAATTTCATGTTCAAAATTTTTTTTTATCATATTTTCATGCTTTCTATCAGTTGCACTGTATTTTGGCTTTATCATTTCTTTTGTATCACTGCATTTTTGAGCTCTCACCTTTTTCTTTTTCAGTGATCATAGGATCATAAGATTTCAGAGCTGAAAGGGAGGTTAGAGGCCATTGAAGAGCCTTCTTCCAACCTTCTCTTAAAATTTTACATATAAAGAAACAGGGGCACATAAAGTTCAGCTGATTTGACCGGGTAACACAAGTAGGAAGCATACAAGATGGGATATGTGGTCCTTCTGACTCCAGGTTCAGATCTCCTCCTCTATTCCACTGCCTTATTAGGATTTTTCTTGTTTACTTAGCTGTCAATTTTTTTAAATGTGAAGCTCAAATTGCTTCTTTTATTTCTTCAATCTGGGAGATCATGTGGCTCTTGAAGTCTTTTTTTCTCAGGTTCTAGTTCTAGCTCCTATCGCTTTATTCTATCCCTTTGGAGATCCCTCTAGACACACTTTTACTCCGTAGTATTCTTTAATTTTTCAGCAGTTTTCCTTTACTTGCTGATTTCTTTTGCCTCTCTGCTGAATTTTCCACGGGGATTTCCTTGTGAAGATTCCTTTTCCTTCCTCTCTTTTGCATGATGCTACTCTTTTACCTTATTTATTACATTTCTTGTTCTTTCTGAAGTGATGAGGGGCTTAGACACAGGTTCTCCCTCAGCCATATTCTCAAAAGTCTTGGAAGAAGCTGGAGATAGTGGGCAATGAATACAACAAGGTCCTAGGAGAAGTGAGAGGGTGGACTGGAATTGAGAGTCAAGGTCATGGCATTGGTGGATTGACTTTGGTATCAATAGGTAAGGTAATTTACTGATTGTTGTCCTGCCGACCTTCAGCACTGACCATGTTGTACCCAATGCCACATTTATGCATTAAGATGGCTTAATGAAGATCTTTCATTTCCAGCTGGATCTCTGCAAATAGCTGTCTAACCTTTGCCTAAGTTTTCCATATATACCTGGTGATCCCAGCCCATTCACTTCACCCCACCTGCTTTTTTGTTGTTCATGTTGTATATGCCTCATGGGGACAGCTGGTGAAGGATTCACAGGCACCTGTTATAAACATGCTATTTGTAGCTGCACCTGTATATGCAAATTCGGGAGCTGGATTCCAGCCACAGCTCTGTTCTCTTTGGAATTCCACGTGTGAGTGACAGCACAGAGCACTCCTCCCATAGGCCAGGCTAATGAAGTCCTATGACCATGACCATGGCCACGATGAGTTGATGAGTCTCAGAGTGCCCAGGCAATCCTAGGATTATGAATGTGGAGCTGGGAGAAACCTCGGTGATTTCCTAGGCTGACCTTCTCATTTTGGGTTATAGATTTATAACTAGAAGGGACATTGAAGATCCAGTGATGTCAAACTCCAAATAGAAACAAGGGCCCCTAAACCATGATTCTTGCGGGTCGCATATTGACTTAGAAAAATCACAGATGTATATTATCTATATTTTATGCATTTTATGTATTTTGTTAAATATTTCCCAATGACATCTTAGTATGGTTTGGGCTGCACTTAGGAGTGTTGTGGGACACATGTTTTGTACTTCTGATTTAGTCTGATCTTTTCATTTTGTGCTCAAGGAATTCTTGCATAGAGAGATTATGTGACTTGCTCAAGGTTATATAGTAATTACAAGGGGAAAGATTTGCCTCCAGATCAACTTACTCCAGAACCATTGTACTTTCCACTGCAATCCTAATATGCCCTGAGTCTTGCATGTGTATCTTTGAATAACTAGGCTATTTACTGCACCAACAATAGTCTAAGGAGAATGATGGACTCAGTGGATCATAAGATTTCAGAGCTGGAAGGGAGCGAAGGCCGTTGAATAACCTTCTCTCAATCTTCTCTTAAAATTTTACATATGAAGAAAGAGGAATTTCAGGAAGACTGTGATAGGTCATCTTTCCAGCTCAAGACTATGAATTTGATATAAAGACAAGTGATCAGGGAAGGAACTATGGAATTGGGATGAGTAGGGGTCATGAGCTCAGGACCCAGAGTTCTGGGATAGGCATGCAATGCAGAGACGTCTAGAGCCATCATCAGACCGGCAGTGAAGGTCTCCTAGAGTGGCCAAGACATTTATTAAACCTCAACTTAAGACACTCTGCTAAGTGCTGGGGGTACAAAGAGAGGTAAAAGTCAGTCCCTGCTCTTAAGGACCTCACAGCCGAATTGGAGAGACAACATGCAACAACAACATGCAGACAAGCTATATAAAGGATAAATTGGAAATAATCAAAAAAAGATTGTACTAGAATTAAGGAGAATTGGGAAAGGTTTCTTATGGAAAGTGGGATGTGAGCTGAGACTTGAAGGACATCTGGGAAGCCAAGAATTGGGGATGAGGAGGGAGATCATCCAAAGGAGGGGGGACAGATAGTAAAAATGCTAGCTATACTTTAAATGATATTATAAGTGAAATAAAGTGGTAGAGGGAAGAAGCAGAAGGAAATGAGAACTATGAAAGAGATACTGAGAAAGAGAATTATCATTTTAGCATAACAGACACAAAACCTTACTGAAAATTATAGTAGATCAAAGAGAATTTAATGACTCCATGAGATAATAAAAAATATTAAAACCACACCAGTAGATTGAAAAGCTAGAAAAAAATGTAAGGTATCTTATACTTAAAGAAAAAAAACTGACTTAGAAAGCAGATTAAGGAGTGATAATTTAAGAATCCCTGGACTACCTGAAAGTCATGACCAAAAATGAATAGAAGAGATTAGACATTATATTTCAAGAAATCATGAAAACAAAATCATCCAGACCTCTTAGAACTGGAAGGTAAAGTGAAAATCAAAAGGTTTCACCATTCCCCTCTTTCAAGACACCCAAATGCAGAGGCAGGTCAAATAAAAAAATGCTGCAAGATGCCAGAAAGACAGTTGAAAGTCAAGATCACACATGACTTAGCAGACTACTGAAAAAGGAATGGAGAATACCAGATAAGATATTCTAAAAGGCAAGAGATACAGGCTTACAAAAAAGACTAATTTACGCAGAAAAACTGAGCACAATCCCAAAAGGAATAAATAGATCCTTGATATAGAACTTCCAAGTGATCCTAATGGAACTGAGCAGAAACTTTGGAATACAAACATGAGAGTAAAGAGAAACAAAACAAGTAAATTGCAATCAAGCAATCAGAAAAGACTTGGGAGGGAAGGAAAATATGATACAAACATCCTTTGACAACCGGAATTTCAATAGGGGGTTATAGAGGCAGTCAAATAAGATGGAGGGGTTGGGAAGGATTTTTGTTACTTTTTGATAATCTTAAAAGAAGAAAAGAAAGGATATATAAGGAAAGAAAAGGTAAGGAATGGGGGAGAGGCATATTTTCTCACATATTCAAGCCTCTTTGCAACTTTGATCCACTGCTCCTGGTTCTGCTTTTGGGGGGTTAAACAGAACTCACCTAATTCTTTTTCCATAGGGCAATTCTTCAGATACTTGAAGGAAATGATTTTGTATTTCAGGGGTAAACTGTGCTCTGGAGAGCTGATTATTTAATTTTCAACGTGAGCATTTACCTCTCCTACAAATCTTACAAATCAGGACTTGATTTATTGTTGCATTTGATTGTCTAGACTTAAGAAAACAATGGATAAAATGTTAATAAAGTAGATTAAACTAAAAAGTGCCATCAGTGTACATTTTTCCCCCTGGAGAGCCAGTTGTTAAATATATACTAGTCTGCCTGTGCTCCTAAGTCTTCTTTTCTCCTGGCTAAACATTCCCAATTCTTTCAACCTGCCCTTACCTGGCAAAACCATTGCATGAGGGGAAAGCAGTGAACTTGAAATATTAAGAGCCGGTTTCTAGTCCTGGATCTGCCACAAAGTAGTCACATGGACAAGTACCTGCTTCTCTTCTCTAGGTTTTATTGCTCTCTAGATGATGAAGTGGTTGGATTAAATTATTTAAACTTGTCTTCTAGCTCAAGCATTCTATGATTAGGGGAATGACCCACAGCAATGCCCTGCTTCTGATGGATTAGTAGTGTAATGAAGACAATAAGAAGGAAGCAAGTATTTATGAAGTACTGCTTACTATGTGTAAGTGTACACTGTGCTTTAAAAAGTGCTGGATTTGGAGTTAGAGTACCTGGATTGACAAATTAGTTCAGCCATGTCCTGAATGGATGACCTTGGGTAAATTATCAGCTGGGCTTCCCCTCTACCACTGGGACCTTCTAACCACTTCTTGCCTTCATTTAGTGGCAGCTGCATGGTTACAGGGGGTAGAGCACTGGATCTGTAGCCAAGAAGAACCAAGTTCAAATCCATCCTCAGACACTTATTAGTTGTATGATCCTGGGCAAGTCACTCACCATAAGTTTCCTCAACTGTAAAAATGTGACTCATAATAGTCACCTACTTCCCAGAGTTATTTGTGAGAATCAGACAACTCCAAATCCAGTACTTTTTTTTTCTAGTACGGTGGTACACTTACACATAGTAAGCATCATTTAATAATAAACTCCTCAGTTAACAAATGAGTTACGGTGATGTTAAATGATTTGCCCATGGTCACACAGGGAGCAGGTATCAGAAGTAGCATGTGAACCCAGGTTCTCTGAGTCTTGAGCCAGGGTTGGACATTGTTGTGCAGGGAGGCTGGGAGAGGAGGTAGGATCATAAATATAGAACTGGAAGTTATCTTTTGAGGTCAACTAGTTCAACTCTCTCATGGAAACTAAAGCTCAACAGGTAAAATAACTTGCTTGAGGTATAAACGGAAGAGGGAGGATTTGAGTTCTTGTGGTTCCATGTTTAACCCTCTTCCCGCTGCACCACAATTCACCCAGAGAGGACCCAGAAATCAAGCCCCTTGCCTTCTAGCCAGACACACTGGTCCCTTGCCAGCAGACCTCTAGAACCATATCCACTTCCTCAAATACCTGCTTAGGGCAAAGCTTTTTAGCTAGCCACTGAGGATGCAAAACTTACACATGTTCGTTTCTTTACAGTAACACTTAAGTAGGCACTGCCAAATTGTCGCCATGATCTTGAGAAATTGAGGGTCAGAGAGAGAATTCACTTGTTTGGGGGGAATTGATAGTTGGATAAGTAGAATGAAAACTCCAGCCTAAGTATTCTGATTCCCAATCCAGCTCTTTGCCTACTACAGCATGTGATACAAGATATCAGGTATTTATTTACAGATCACATTCTTATAAATAGAATCACATTTTTAATGCAACAAAGGACCTGGTATTTAAAGGAGCTCTGGAGTGTTTTCTTGTGTAAAACAAAGAATGCTTTTTACCAAGCAAAGAAATCATTTGCTTTTTATACATAGAGATCAAGTGAAACACACCTGTATTCTATATTCTCATTCTATATTCTCAAGAAGCAGACCCAGTAGCAGGAACATTTCAGTAAACCAATCAGTCAGCTGATAAGAGACACCTTGCTGCAGTGTTAGACAAACAGTTCTCTTGGCAAGAAATGTTGCTTTCAATCACATTTTTTTTTTGCATGGAATTTGGACATGTTAGTTAAGTCTCCCTATGGCCAGGTACCAAGATTAGTGGCCCAACAACCTGGTCCAGATGCAAAGGTAAAGTACAATATTTCTTTGACCTGTTTTCCTGACTTCTAGAGAAAGATTGTAATTGTTTTTCTTAATTCTTGGATAAAAAAATGTAAAGAAATAAACAGAGATAATTCAGTGCAAAAGATAATTTCTAAACCTCTACTATGTTCTATGGAGCATTCAGGGAGGTTTGATACCTCTGGTGTGAGGGCCTGTAATGATAATGGAATTTGGAGATCCCCCTGTGTTGGCTTGGTTTTTGGGTTGAGTGTTAAAACCCAGAGCTTGTGAATCCCACTTGTGGGATGGACTTGTTGGCATGAAGAGAGAGGGCTGAACTGGGAGGAGCCTTGAATTTGGAGAGAAGCCCAGGCTGAGGGAAGGCCAGAAGGACTTTTGGAGAGCAGCGTCCAATATTGTGGAGCCTGAGTTGCTGAGAGAAAGACTGCTGAGGGCCAGTTGGAGCTGCCCAGGACTTTTGAGAACTGAGGAGGCATGGCTCTGATGCCAGTATTTTTTCTGTCTGTTTTGATGTTGTTTTGCCAGAATTACCTGCAGGTGAAGGACGGTGCTGCTGTTGTAGAGTTCCTGGAACCTTGCTGTTGGTTCAGAAGCCCTGAAGGAGGATTTTTGTTATATGTTTACAGAAATCCTGGAAGAGGGCTTTGCTGATGTTTTCAGGGGTTCTGAGACTGTCCTGCAGGGAGAGAGTGACTTGATGAAGACACTGGCAATGTGTGTTGTGGCTTTGTTAGGCTTTGCCTCCTCAGGAACCCGGACTGCTGAGTACCTGCCTCAGATCAAGATGAAGACAGGACCTCTCCTTGGGCATTGAATGCTGTTATGATATCTTTGCGTTAATTCTATCTATCTAACCAAGTAGATTTTTTTAACCCTCTGAGGTAGGTAGGGTGAGTATCAGTATCATTATCTTCATTCTACAGATGGGGAAACCGAAGCTTGGAGACATTAACTGATTTTCCCAAGGTCATCCATCCAGTAAGTGGTAGAGATGGAAATTAAATCCAGGCCTTGTAATCTCCAAGTTCACTGTGGTCTCTCATGTATCGTGGGCCTTATTGGGACTAAATTGGTTTTAATCCCTCTCTGCACTCATTGCCTTAGCCTGCAGGCTGAACTCACTCTTGCATATAAAGTAATGTTTCTGGAAAGTCAGGCATTAACCTTCAACCTATTTTTGTAAACTCACATAGGGGAGGGAAAACAGCACAACTACCTTCCAGATGTTCCTAATATGCATGATACATCACATGAGTATTTGCGGGGAAATGTGCATAAATATTTTTAGACTCTTGCAGAATTCATCACTAAAATACTTCATATTAATTTAAACACTAATTGAAGTGTGCCACCTTTTGGTTTTCCAGCTCTTCATGGTGAGGTCATGGTTATTTAACATAGAGGCAAGGTTGCATTGCAAAGGGCTCCTGGATAAAGTGGATTATAGACTGTTTTGCCTCAACATCAAAATGTTTTTGAAAGTAAGCAAGCAGCTGGATTCTATCCAGAACCTGGTGAATAGCCAGCAGCTAGATGATGGTTTTTAGCATAGTCTAACTATTTGTTGGGCTGAAGCTGGTCTGTGAGCTCATGTACACAGGCTGATTGAATAGGAGAATTAAACCACTTGAAAGTCAACCTAAGAAGGATAGTGCAGGAGGATTCTGGGAAGATGGCAGTATAGGTCAGAAAATTCCAAGCTCTCAAGACTTTTCCCCCACAAAAGAGTTAAAATAACACCTTAGGGTAAACAAAGTATGGGTGGAGATAGATAAGAAGAGGGGCATAACCAGAGTCCTTCTGGGACAATTTGAGAAGATCAAAAGAGAAATCCCAGGACGAGGTTCAGTCCCAGTGAAGGGTAAATTCCTCCAGGCTAGGTTCTGTTTTAACACCACACAGCAAGCCCCAGGGTTAGTTGGGGTTTGAGAGGCTGCCTCAGCCCCAGTCACCAGAACTTTTACCCCTGGGATAGTGAGGGAAGTTGTGCATCTGAGCCCTAGGAAGATGGAGGGAACCTCTGCTGACCAGGAACACCAGACCCAGCTGTGCTGCAGAGAGCAATAGGGGCGAGAAGGAACCAGAACATGCCTGGTGAGTGCAGAAGCAGTGGGGCAGAAAGCCCCTGGCTGTGGGCACTTACAGGAGGCTGGAGGCTTGGTTTTGATTTCAGGCTAGAGGGAGAACTGAAGGTCTGGGATGAGAGGCACCATTTCCCACACCCCAGGGCAAGAGGCGATGACAAAAATTAAGCTATTGCTACACAAAAAAAATGCACAGGCAAAGGAAACCATAGAAAGCTGTTATGAGAATAGAGATTACTGGGGCTCATCTTCAGAGGAGGATACTGAAGTAAAGAAACCCCCAAAGAGTAACGTGAAATGGTCACCTGCACAAAAGAATTCATAGAAGATCTTAAAAAAGACTTCAAAAATCAAATGACAGAGATGGAGGAAAAACTAAAAAAGAAAATAACAATCCAAGAAAAAATAGAAGGGTATGAAAGGAAAGTCAACCAACTAGAAAAGGAGATCCAGAATCTTAAGGAAGAAAATGACACCTTGAAAGTTAGAACTGGGCAAAGTGAAACTTGTGAAACTGTAAGAGATCAAGAAATGATTAAGCAAAAATTTGAGTCTAAAATAAAATTTTGAAAGAAAAAAAAGGGCAGCTAGGTGGTGCAGTGAATAGAGCACTGGCCCTGGAGTCAGGAGGACCTGAGTTCAAATCCTACCTCAGACTCTTGACACAGTAACTGTGTGACTTTGGGCAAGTCACTTAACCCCAATTGCCTTGCCTTCCCCCCACCAAAAAAAAAGGAAACTGCTATAGGGGAGGGTCTGCAGGCCTTCATGTCAGAAGACCTGAGTGGTCAATTGCCCAGAGACCCGTTGGCACTCACCTTTGGGAAGGGGAACTGGGTGTAAGCTCAGCTGTTCCCATGATTCAGATAAGTTGTTCTATACAGAGTAGAATCAGAAATTTGATTTTTAATTTTAGTCATCTTGGTGGAAAGTGGAGGAAAGCCAGTTCTTTAGTCAAGCACTTACTCTCTAGGCACTACCCTAAGTGATAGAGAAAGAGAAGTCTACATTCTCACGGGGGAATCAGCACAAAGCTAAATCTAAGATACATGCAGAGAAAAGGTTATTCAGGAAGAGAAGACATTGGCAGCTAGAATAAGGAAAAACATGTAGAAGGGGGAAGTTGAAATGAGAAGGTGAAAACTGAAGATGAGTTTTGAAGGCAGACCTTTTTAAAGCCGGCCTTATAACTGCCCTACAACTGTTAGAACACCATGTGAGTATATATGTGTGTGAGTGTGAGTGTGTGCGCGTGTGTGTGTGTGTGTATTTGTTAATGTGTATATGTGTATGACTGCACGTGTGTGTGTGCGTGTCCATATTTCCAAATGGGATTATAATGTAGGAATTATGGGAGGCAGTATAATATTGTAGCTAGAGAATTGTCTTCAGACTAACAATTCCCAAGCTCAAATTTTGCCTCTCAGTCATAATAGCTGTGAAAGGCTGGGAAAGTCACACATCTCAGTGGCCCCAGGAAATTCTCAAAGCTTAAAAATTTAGAATAGTTGTTGGATCTCCATTTCACGTATTTTTAAATTTACTTGTGTTTTTTGTCTGTTCCTATAGAAAAGTGCCCTCAATCTGGGGTTTCTGAACTTGTTTTAAAAAATATTTTGGTGACTATTTCAATTGGTTATTTTTGAAATCCTCTGTATTTTACTTTATTTATTTTAAAAACCTTATTCTGAGGAGGGGAACATAGGCTTCAACAGACCACTGCCAAAGGGGTCCATCACACACACACAAACACACATACACACACACACACACACACACACACACACACACACGGTTAGTAATTCTTGCTGGAGACTATAAGCAACCTGAGGGTTGGGATAGTTTCATTTTGACCTTTGTGCACCTAGCACAGTACCTGGGACACATTTCACATGGACTCTTTGTCTCTGATGCATAGTCAAGCCTTCCAATCTCATATTGGTCTGATCAGCTTGGGCAGTTGTATTTCTCTAATCAATAGTGATTTAGAGCATTTTTTCATATGATTATATGTATATTTAATTTCTTCCTCTGAAAATTTCCTATTCATATCCTTTGACTATTTATTAATTTGGGAATGCCTTGTAGTCTTATAAATTTGCCTCAGTTCCCTGTATATTTTAGAAATGAGGCCTTTATCAGAGACATTGCTTGTAAAAATTCTTTCCCAATTTTCTACTTCCCTCCTAATCTTGGTTGCATTGACTTTGTGCAAAAACTTTTCAATTTAATGTAATCAAAATTATCCATTTTGCATTTCATAATGCTTTCTGTCTTTTGTTTGGTCACAAATTCTTCCCTTCTCCATCAATCTGACAGGTAAACTATTCCTTGCTCTCCCAGATTGCTTATAGTATCAGACTTTACATCTAAATCGTGAAACCATTTTGACTTGATTTTGGCATACGGTATAAGATATTGATCTATGCCCAGTTTCTGCCATACTATTTTCCAGTTTTCCCAGCAGTTTTTGTCACATAGTAAGTTCTTATCCCAGAAAACTGGAGTCTTTGGGTTTATCAAACAGTAGATTACTATAGTCATTCACTGCTGTGTCTTGTGGACCTAACATATTTCATTGATCCACCACTCTATTTCTTAGGCAGTACCAAGTAGTTTTGATGACTGCTGCTTTTTAATACAGTTTAAAATCTGGTAAGGCTAGGCCACCTTCTCTAGTATTTCTTTTCATTAATTCCTTTGATATTCTGGACCTTTTATTCCTACAGATGAATTTTGTTATTTTTTCTAGCTCTATAAATAATTTTTAATAGATTAATTGGCATGGCACTAAATAGGTAAATTAATTTAGATAAAAATGTGATTTTTATTATATTAGCTCAGCCTAACCACAAGCAACTGATGTTTTTCCAGTTATTTAGATCTGACTTTATTTGTGTGAAAAGTGTTTTGTAATCGTGTTTGTATAGTTCCTTGGTTTGTTTTGGCAGGTAGACTCCCAAATATTTATTAAAAAATTATGTCCACAGTCACTTTAAATGGAATTTCTCTTTCTCTTTCTTGCTGGTGGGCTTCATTAGAAATATATAGGAATGCCAAGGATTTATGTGGGTTTATTTTATATTCTTCCACTTTGTGAAAGTTATATATTATTTCAAGCAGTGTTTTTACTTGATTCTCTAGGATTCTCTAAGTATATCATCATATCATCTGCAAAAAGTGATAACTTAGTCTCTTCTTTGCCTATTCTACTGCCTATATAATGCTGTAGCTCATCTGGTGCTGAGCTGCAGTTGGCTGGTATGTGCCAAGGACCATGGCCAGGAGATGTTGTTTTGATTTTCCCTGGGGTTACACTGAAGCTCACAGCATGAGGTACGGAGAAGGGGTGGTCTGGCTGCTGAAAGTCTCCTCTTCCCTTAGGGCTGTGCATGAGTAACCTCAGCCATTGTCTGGAAAGAATTTGTGAGAAATTTGAAGTATGTCCCTGCTTTTACTCTGCCATCTTGGCTCCACCCCTTGAAAAGTTTTCTTATAAGGAATTCCTCACAATGGTGAAATCCCATCTCTAAAAATATGGAAGACAGATTTCTGCTATAATATTTAAATTGGGGATATACCAGTCATTTGTAGAGGATGCTGATGTCTAGGAATGGGACAAAGGAAAAAAGAATGAATAAAATCCTTATTAAGCACTTAATGTGTCCAAAGCATTGGGTACACAAATAGAAAATTAAGCCAGTCCCTGATTCGGGGAGCTCATGTTCTAATGGGAGAGATAGAACATATAGAATTACTATTTCAACTGCAGGTCGGATGGAAAGGCCTCATGGTCCTTAGAATGAAGGGCAGAATAAATACTGACACTTCTCCTTTAAGGCCATTTCCACTGATAAAACCATATCTGTCACTGAGGTGGAACTCTTTGGCAGTGCCAAGGTCTTTGGCATCAAGCACTTTCTTTTCCTTTCAGGGTCTTCAGTAGCTGTAGTTGAAGCACCCGAAGGAGCAATTACCAGGCTGTGTTTACATAGGGGTTGCTTCCTGGGGTGATGGATACAGACACTGGGCTGGAAACATTAACATCAAGAACATCAAGGTGCTTGGATTCAGGTCCCGTGTTCTCTGCATCAACATCTGAGGGGAGATGGTGGTCCAGGGTCATGGGGTACGTTGACTTGCCTGTCACATGCCCCCTCATTGTTGTCTCCCTCCTGCCCTCTCCACCTTTCTGGTACCCTACTGCTTTATCTAGGCTGTCTTGCCTTTCCTGTGGGTGACAGTTTTAGATGGCTGTCCCTTTTTCCACAGCATTTGCTTTCCCCAGATGATGGCTGTGAGGGCTGGACTACAAGTGGGACTGGTGGTTTGGTGGTATTGCCCTTCCCTGGGCTTCTATGCCTATCTGCCTGTTGTTGGTAGTTGGCCAGAAGCTGTTGCTGGTGGTGATGAAGATGATTTATCTCCTCAGTAATGGCTGTGCGGGTTGTAGTTCTGGTGGTTTGGTATTCCTGGAGCCCTTGGGGTCAGGGTACTTGTTTGTCTCCATCAGGTTCTGAGAGGAGATGATGGTTAGTGTGGGTTGACTTTCCTGGTACATGGTGATACATGTCCCTCCCTGACAATGCCTTGCTGCTTCATCTACATTGGCTTGGCTTCCCTACGTGTGACAATTGGCAGACAGCAGAGATGGCTGGCCTTTTCTCCATAGGGGTTATTTCCTCAGGTGATGGCTGTGAGGGCTGACACTGGAGAATGGAAAAATCTCTGACCCATGGTTATATTTTAATATATTTATCAAGTAGTGTTTCCTGAGCTCATACTATATGTGAGATGCTCTGTGTATGTGTGTGTACGTATGTGTTTCAGAAGGGTATAAAGAGTATATGATTAAAGTCTTCTTTTCTCTAGGCTAAGTATCTTCAGGTCTTTCTACCTATTCTCATTCCCTCAATATCATGGTCACCCCACCCCCACCCCCTGGGCACATTGTTGTTCTTCACTGTACTCCCTAAACTGTGGCACCCAGAGCTGGATAGAATCCTTCAATTGTGGTCTGCTCAAGGCAGAATACATTAGCACCATCACCTTCCTAGTTCCACTTATTTCAGTACAACTAAATATTGTATTAACTTTTTGGCCTCTGTGGGGCACCATGGACCCTTATTGAACTTGTGTTATCTTTAAACTCCCAAGATCTCATTGACACAAGGTCTTTTCTAGTCACATGGACTTCAAGTGTACTTGTGAAGTGACTTTTTGACCCCAAGTATAAGACTTTACATTGATTCCTTTTAGCTTTCTTTTGATGTGCTCATTCCATCTTTTCATTGAGGAAATTGAAAGTCTTTAAAGGATAGGCAGCTCACACATCTTTTTAGTCACTATAGTGTCTAGCACAGTGCTTTACACACAGTAGGTTCTCACTGATTAGTCTGTAGCCCATCAGAAAAAGCTGTATGGGAGGATAGGTACAGGCACATTAGTCTACTCATGTTACAGCATGGGATTTCTCCTGCCTTCTCTCTTTATAGGTGTCCCGTTTCAGCTTAGCCAAGCAGGATTGTTTTATTGCAGGAATGTTATAACTGAGGTTCTGAATCACCAGGAATTGTGATACTTCTTTATGTTCTAACATCCATCCCAGCTCCTCAGAATCACTACCAATCTTCCAACTCGTTATAGATCCTGAAGCCAGACAAATATATGGTTCACTTGACTTTTTAAGACGCTGTCCTAGGTGATGTAGCATGGGACTTGTACCATGGTTGATTGCATTATTAGGAAAAGAGAAACAAATATTTTACAAGTACAAGAGGTGGGTGGATATCAAATATTAACAACGGCCGCCAAAGCTGCTAATTAAAAGAAACATATGTTTGGGTAAGAGGCGATATGTGAAATGCTTGTGTAACCTTTTACTTTGAACATAGAAAAATAGACAGTAGAAATTCTCTGGGGCCTTGGGTGGAGGCAGTAGGGATGTCTCTTGAAATTGATTAAGCAGATGCTATCAGTTTGGAATAAATAGTAGGAGAAGGAAAATTAATTTCTGTTCTCCATAATACTGCCTGGCTCTGCATGGTTTAATTAGATATGGTTGCTAAGAGCTGGTGGGCTTTACTGTGCATGGCTGATGAAACATGGGGTGAGGGGCTACTGGGTAGCAGAGAATTTTAGATTCCCCATCCTAACTGAAAGTTATATTTCTTTTCCATAGAGAGGAAGAAGAGCATTTATTAAGGGCCTACTATGTGCCAGGTACTGTACTAGGCACTTTCCAAGGGAAGGGGAAGGGAATAAGCAAGTACAGATCACGTATTATGGGCCAGGTACCATGCTAAGCACTTACTCATTTGGTATCAATAGACATCAGTGAATAAATCTCTTTTGTCTGTTATGTTTCTTCACAACAACATTGTGAGCTTAACAGTACTCATAGTATTATTTCAATTTTACAGATGTTGAAAATGTGGCTCAGAGAGAAGTAACAGTCAGTCAGCAACTATTTACTAACCACGATGACAAGACTAGGTGATGCAGTGGATAGAGCAATTTATGGTCTGAGATTTGCCTAGGGCAAATTTGACCCTAGGATCATTGGTCAGAATGTATCAGAAGGACTTGAACTCAGGTCTTCCTGGTTTTAAGGCCATTTACCCCCACTATGGTTGTTCTGTGTCTTGCCTGCATTATGTAGTAGCCTAATAAATGTTTGTTAAGTTAAATTCAGAAATTGTCTATGCAGGTTCACCCATACAACCTTTACTCTCAGCTCCTGAGGAATGCGAGGTTGTCTCAGAGTTTGCTGGAGAGGCTGGGTTAATTAGCCCACAGATAAGCAAAATTGAACACAGTAGGAAAGAGGCCTTTGTTTATTGGCTTCACATGCATGTAATGTTAGCTGGTTAATTCTATTCTGCTTAATTGATTTCATATTTGATGGGAGAGGGAACATTTGTAGATTATATATCTAGCTCATTATCTAAAAACTTCACACAACCCTGCCACGAAGGCATTTTTATTTGGGACAACAAGAGGTGAGCATGGTTGCAATAGCAGGCATGCATAATGATGCTGAGATACAACAATTAATTTTCTCACCTAAATAGAAAAAAAGCAGGCAGCAAATCTGGGTGCTCACCTATTAATCATTTAGCTATTGAAAAGGAACACCCAGACAAGTTAATTGCCAGAATGTGAAAGTCAGCAGACTAATCCGATTAAACATGTAAATGGGCCAATGGTGTTCATTTTCAGTGTCCTTTTTGCGCTAATAATTAAATGATGGATTTGGAAATTAATTGCTCCATAGAGTCAGTTGCTCATTGAAGAAAGAACACATTCCCAAGCCAATAGAATCAGGGGCAGATCCTGGATTTGCCAATTCCAAGGGCTTGCTGGTATGATGGAAGCAGCTCTCCATCTGAAGTCAGATCACCTGGATTCAAATCATGGCTCTGATGTTAATCACTTGTGTGACCTTAGGCAAGTCATTTAACCTCTGTGTTTCCATTTCCTCATCTCAAAACATGAGATTGGACCAGATCAGGGCTTATTAACCTTGTGTGCTTGGATGGGTTGGGAGTGGGGGTGGTGGTGGGGGAGGTAGTAGGGGGACCAATCTTGTAAAGCCTGTGGACAGAATAATGTTTTAAAATACATAAAAAATAGGACCATAAGGGAAACCAATACACTTATCAAAATACTAAAAAAGAAAAATAGACAAGTTCTTGGATTCCCTCAATTAAAAAACCTTGGATTAGATATTCTCTTGGTCCCTTTGAACTGTATCTCTGATGAAATCTTCTTCTTCCTTCCTCTTCCTCTTCGTTTAATCTCTACAGAAGCAGGAACTAATTCTTATTTATCCCCATCACTACCATTAGGAATTTCTAGGCTCTACATGGAATGGTAGGAATATACCTTATTTCACCAGTTTATCCGCCCTGATATCCAAATCTGGGGCTTGAGCCAGAGGACCTCAGTTTGAATTCCTGGGGCTTCCACTTTTTGGGTGACCTTGGGAAGGAAAGGAAGGAGTACTTATAAAGCACTGTGAGTCAGGCACTGTGCTAAGCACTTTTTACAAATATCATCTCTTAGCAACCCTGTGAGGTAGTTGATAGTATTATGCCCATTTTACAGGTGAATAAACTGAGCTTGAAGGAGGTTCAGTAATTTGCCCAGGGTTCACATGGCTAGGAAGCATCTGAGGTCTGATTTGAGCTCAGGTCTTCTTGACTCAAGGCCTATCATCCTACCCACTACACCATCAGCTCCCTTTATGCCTCCTTACTTTCTCTATCCCTCTCTGTCTCTGTCTCTCTCTCCCTATTTCTTGGCTTGTGCTTCCTCAATTGCAAAGTGAAGGGGGTAGACGAGATGATCTCAATCTAGGTCTTCCCAACTCTTCATTAAGGATACTCTTATTCACATGAAGGTAGGAGGGACTCAGTAGCACAAATAAACCTATCTCTGGCAAACACCTCCAGAGAAGGCTCTTTCTCAGTGGACAAGAGGATAGTGGGACAAGACTGATCACAGATGCCAAGAGACTGATGTCAGGATGCAAACAAGTAGCTAAATTTCTCTAATCCTACTGGTGTAGGGACAGCAGCCCACTGGGAGGAATTGTGTCTGGTCCAAGAGGAAAGAAGCAGGATGATGTGATGCATTTTTCCAGGTGAGTCTTCCCTACCCATGAATCTTCCTGAAGTTGTCTCTCTGTTTCTTTGTCTCTCTCTCTCTCTGTCTCTCTTGTCTGTGAACTCTTATATCTTGCTGTTGCACATAGCACTTAAAATGAACTATGGAGGAGTGATTAGAGTTGGCTTGGAGTCAGGCAGTTTTGAGTTTGCATCTTACCATTTATATTTACTAGCCACGTGACCATGGAAAAGCGACTTTAATTATCTAAACTTCTTATCTCATCTTTAAAATGGGGACGAGGATAAATGAGATATCTATTTAGGGAATGCTTTTCAAACATTCAAGTGCAATACAATTGAAAACTACTGTTATTATTACTCATCAAATCCAGGCAGTTACAGGATCTCCCTGCACCTCACTTTTCTTATTTGGGAAATGGGAATAATAATTTATATGCAACAGATTATTGTGAAGAAGCCACTTTGTGAGCCACTTTGACAGCCTTTCCCGGATTCCTTGCTCATAATCCTGAGGGAATGCTCAGGAGACAGTGAAGCCCGACAGCTTTAGTAAACACTTTGTAGCCTGGTACAAACATGCGTTTCAGTAAAAAGGGATTATGTGAATGTTTTAAAGAAGGATGAATCATTCATAAGCTAGAGAGCATCCTGAGGAGAACAGCTAGGATGAAGGGACTTTAGGTCATGCCATAGAGGGATCTGCTGAAGGAAGTGGGGATGGTTAATCTGGAGAAGACAAGACTTGGTAGTTCATGGGGAGGCTTGAACTGTCTTTGCTTGAAGAGTGACCCCTTTCCTTTACATGGAATGGGGATTAGATTTGTGCATTTTAGGGCCAAAGAATAGAACTAGAAGCTATGGGTAGAAGTTTCCAAGTGCTTAATTGTATTTCCAAGTTTATGGCATCTATAAGAGAATTCAATGAACTTAGTGGCTCAATGTCCTTTTTTTTTTTTTTTTTTTCCTTTTTGGAGGGGGTGGAGGCAGGGTTAAGTGATTTGCTCAAGGTCACACAGCTAGTAAGTGTTAAGTGTCTGAGGCTGGATTTGAACTCAGATCCACTAAGGTCCACTCAGATCCTCCTGACTCCAGGGCCAGTGCTCTATTCATTGTGCCACCTAGCTGCCCCAGCTTAATGCACTCTTTCCCAACTGCTAGGTCTGGGTATTTTGCTATGTAGTAAAGAGGGATCTTAAGTTTCCTTAAGGTCAGCCTTTGGCCAGTGAGAAGAAGAAAGGTGGATTTAGGGAATGGGATATGAAAGATGATGAGAGAGACTTAAGGTGATGGTGACCATGACGTCTTGAAGGGGTAATAATAAGAATGATAAGGCTAAGGATAAAAATATTAATAATAACTAACATAATACTTTAAGGTTTGCGAAATGCTTTGTGAACGGTATCTCATTTTATTCTCACAATGAGGCGAAATAGGATAAGGACCTATGTGGGTTTTTTTTTGGTGTTTCCAAAGTCAATTGTATACTCTAACAGAATTTCATTAGAATGTAAATGCCTTGAAAGCAAGACCTATTTGATTTATTATTTTTTTGATTCTTTGTAGTTTCAGCACATAAAACAGAACCTGGCATATAACAGATGCTTAATAAATGCTTGGTGAATTATTTGACTTGGATATAATAGAGGATAGCATGCATAGAGCCATTAGCTCAAAAGAGAGACGGAAAGATGACCCCCATTCTTAGCTATCTTAAATCTTTTGGATTATTGGAATTAAAACTGAATAGGATCTCCCAGGTCATTACTAAATCTCTCAAAATGGGCCCATGTTGTGGCTAAAATTTAAGTATCAGATATAATCCTTAATAGGGAAGAACAATTAGCAAATCACATCATGTGCCTTAATCACAAGGGACTGTATAGGAAAGATCAGCTTTTTGGTTTTCATTTACTCTATCTGTTCCTCAGTTTCCTTTTTTATAAAAGAAGAGAACTAGCCTGTAGGATATTTAAGACTGTTTGTAGTTCAGTATATTATTGAAATATACTTATCACATCTAAATATACTTATGAAATGCAAACACATTTTATATTTTTATAGCCACTGAGTGGTTTGTAACAGACTGAAGAGTATTAGCTAAATAGATATACACCTTATTTGTCTGAAGTGTAAATAGAAGATAATTAATGGATTTGCTAATTATTCTTCCTAGCCCTCTTTTTGTCTGCACTAACTATAATACCTACACAAAGTCCAAAGAGATGTTAATAGATACAGGTTTTCGATTTGGATTGCAAATGACTCAGAGGTAATGTCAAGTTTCTGCATGCTCTAGAGAGTATTATGAATTCCCATCCTCACCCCACCAGAAAAGTTCAGGTATTTAGTGTGATGATTTCTACTGTTAGGCAGATTGTGTTAGCATTGCTGATGGACAGGCTTGAGAAGAGAGTTCTTTTCTGGTTCTCCCCATTAGCTCTGTGCTGCATTGCAGGGTTCCTGGTGATATTGTACATTTGGACTGCGTATGTCTCTCTATGCAGGCTCCCAACATTGCTTCTCTTGGGAGGAAAGGTGAGTCATGCCATGAGCTATAGGTTCCTAAGGACCAGCTCAGTGCTTTGCAATGGTTTAATGGGAAATCCAGAGAATTTCATATTTAAGCTTTATTTTGCCTCTAGCTTCTTCTTTATCAAAACTGGTAAAAGAGTTTCCCTTTGCTAGTAGTGTGCAAGTTCAAAGTCCCAAAGGGAAAGAGGAATCCCTTTTCTAAAAAGACCTCTCAGGATTTAGAGTACCCTTTAGTTCCCATTGCTAAAGTCCTTTGGGATTCAAATAGAGCTACTAGACTATGCCTTTAAACCCAAATCATTCTGGCTTTCACTAATTGGCCAATTATAAGTTCCTGCCCACTCCTCTTGGTTTGGGTTTACTAAGCTCTAAGTGAAGATAAATAGCAACTGTTTCTGCTCTAGCCTGAAACTCAGAGGGTCTCTCCCCCCCCCCCCCCCAGACTGATTCTTGGGTGAAGGCAAAGTTGATCATCTTTTACCTCAAAATTCTTGCCTTAGACTAACTGATACCTGGGAAAGACCTTAGCTTAAAAAGGTCAAGGTCCCTTACTGCATCCAGGGCCATTGCCAGTGGTCCTAGACCTTTATCTCGCCACTGATCTCTGATGACTCTGGAGGAGAGAGTGAGGCTGGTGACTTTGCACGTCCTGCTTCGTTTAAATCCCATTCACTCGCAAGTCCTTTCTGTGCTAAGTGTTTGCATTCCATAATCTGCCATAGACTAGAGATGTGATACAGTGGAGAACACTTTGGTTTGGGATTAGGAGGGTATAGATCCCTCCCATCTCTCCCATGAACTACCTCTGTGACCACATGGGAGCCACTTAACCTCATCTAACCCTCAGTTTTCTTCGGTCTAAAATAAGAGGGATTTGGACTATGAACTTGGGAGTTGCTTTTCAGCTTGAAATTTATAAAACTTCCATGGAGAAGGGGTATAAATATTCATGCTTTAAGCATTCATGAGATGTTTTCCTACCTAAAGCAACACTTAGCATATTCTACTTTGAAATCTTTTTATCTGTGTATATCATCTCTCCCTCACTAGTTGACAAGTTGGGAGGAAGGAGCATAGTATTGGAGATTTTGAACTGGAGATGTCACTGAGGTCAATCTTTTCATTTAATAATTGAGGAAACTGAGGCCCAGAGAGGTTAAGTGATCTGTCCTGGGTCACTCAGAGACAGAACGGCAGTGTGCTAGGGACTGTGGCTTCTTAGATTCCAATTTCAGTGTTCTTTGTACTGAACCTCATTGCTTCTGCTATTATGCCTCAATGAACTCTCTATCATCCACAGTCTCTAGCATGGTGGATCTCAGTGTTTGCTGTTACTGTTAATGTGCTTGTACTTCTGAGGGGTCATTATTAGGAGAGTACAGAGAGAGAAGTCACAAGGAACTAAAATATTGAGGTCACATCTTATGGAAACTTTGGCAGCCCAGGGAATAGGCTATGGTGGAACAGGCACTCGACCTGGGGCCAGCAGAGCCGGGTTCGAATCCCACCATAAATGCTTACTAGTGGTGTGACAATGGACAATTCACTTTAACTCTCTGTGCTTCAGTTTCCTCAGCTATGAAATGAAGCTGATGATACCTACATTAGATGCCTCACAGGGTCATAGAATTTAGAAGTTGTAAGGGGTATCATCAACTACCTAGGCTAATGTGCAATGCAAGGTCTCTATGCCAAAGAAAATCACTTCTCTGGTCCCCTAAATTCAGATAGATAAGGATTCAATAAGATAAAAAAGTGCATGACTGGGTTGTAACTAGAATCTTACAATGGGTCATCTATGGGCTAGGGCAGTGGTTCTCAACTTTCCTAATGCCTTGACCCTTTAATACAGTTCTTCATGTTGTGGTGACCCCCAACCATAAAATTATTTTCGTTGCTACTTCATAACTGTAATTTTGCTACTGTTATGAATTGTAATGTAAATATCAGATGTGCAGGATGTATTTTCATTGTTACAAATTGAACATAACCCACAGGTTGAGAACCACTGGGCTAGAGGAATCCCCAGTACTTTGTTCCATGTAGGATAGAAGAATGCTCCCTGGAGGAAGTCCGATTAAAGACCTCTTAGCCATCTTGATTTGGAGGGTTCAGATATTTTACTTCATCAGATCTTTTTTTTTTTTCTACATGTAGTCATGGTTGTTTTTTGGTCATTTTAAGTTGTGTGACCCCTTTTTGGGGTTTTCTCGGCAAAGAAATTGGAGTGGTTTGCCATTTTGTTCTCCAGCCCATTTTACAGATGAGGAAACTGAGGCAAACAGGGTTAAATGATTTGTCCTGATCACAATGCTAGTAAGTGTCTGAGGCCAGATTTGAACTTAGATCCTCCTGACTCCAGGCCTGGTGCTCTATCCACTATACCATCTACCTGCCCAATATGGAGGAAGATTAAGTTCAAAAGCTGATAAGTAGAAAAACAGGAATGAAACAATCTCTGTCCTGACCAATTTCTTTATTTCCTTCAAAATTCATTCCCAGGCATCACTTTCATGAGGTGCCCTTTCTTAGTACCGTATGCTGTACCCTCCTACCTCAAATTCCCTTGCATTTATTTTGCATGTACTAATCATGATAGAATGCAAGATCCTCGAGGGCAGAGAGCATTTTATTTCAATCTTTGCATCTCCAGAATCTAGCACAGCGCCTGGCACATGGAAGTGCCTATTGATGGATTGGGGAATATACCATATAAAGACATTATTTTATTTCATTTTTTATTTTGTGAAGGATTTCCCAATTACATTTTAATTTAGGTTAGGGTGGGAAGGAGACAAAAAATGATCAAAGAACACGGGGTATTTGAAGAAAGAGAAGCAGCTGTTGGGAGAGGGAAGGGAGATCGTTTAGAGGTTGTATATTCTTAGGGTCAGAGGTAGAAGAGACTTTCATGGACATATGAGTCCAACATTCTCATTTTATGCAATAGAAAAGAAGATCAGAGAGATTAAGTGACTCATACATGATCACATAGCTAAAAATACCTGAAGGAGGAGTTAAACCTTGTTCTTCCTCACTCTAAGTCCAGCGCTTCCCACCGCTCTAGCATGGGCTCTTATCAATGCATGTCTTGTCTATTGTAATATACTACTGGGGCATGGAGAGGCATTGATGTTCATCCTTCATTTTTGAAGAGGACCACTGACATCACAATATGATATCTTGACTAGTGAGTAAATTGAGTTTAAGTGAGGCCAAATTGCACAAACTTGTCAGCCTCACTGTCACTTCCAGAGTCATTGAAATCCAGTGGCAAGATAGAAGTCAAGACTATTGGCAATGGACCAGGATGCAGTGGATGATTTTGGCTGATCAAGCTCTAAGTGCTCCACAGAGTCTGCCCCAATCACCTTCTTGGTTGTTAGAACAAATTGGTTTTATCTGTCCATTCTGCTGGAGGAAATCTCCCCGTGCCTGGGGATAGACATCACCCAAATTCACTGACAGGTTTGAGGTCAGTTACCTAAACCTGGTTTAGCCCATCTGCCAAGAAGTTTTGCCAGGGTGTGGCTACCACGCATGTTACAGCTTCTTGGAGCCACAAGTAAGAGTTGGGTGACAGGTGGACACTATAGATGGATGAGCAGCCCCCAAAAGGCTTGGCAAGTGCTCACGCCAGAAGTGTGACTACCTCATAACCCCTCTCAATAGATAAGGATATTGATGATCCCGTAGTTCCACCAAAGTTGGAGCTGGATGAGGATAATGAGATTTGATAATGAGATAATGAGTGACTTACCCACAACTACTTGAGATAGGAAGTGATAGCAGTAGGACCAGACCCCCTGGGACATTAGGCCTTGATGGATGAACCTTATCTTACCTGGAACAAAGTCCTAGTACCACTTCTCCACACTATTGCTACCGCTCCTACCTTGCTCTTCCCCCATCTTCCCTTTATATTCTATTTCTCCCCAAATTAGAATGTCAACTCCCTGAGGGCAGGTTATCTTGCTTGCTTTGCTTAGCATCATGTACAATAACTGATTAATAAATGTTTCATCCATCAACTTTTGTACTTCACTCCATGATTACGTGTAGGGAGAAAAAAAAAGATTTGATTAACCAAAACACAGGAACCTCAGATTGAAATGGATAATAGGAATCTCACTAACTTCATCCCATCTCCATTCTTTCATTCAACTTGGAACAAAGTATTGGGGCTCCTGCCAGTTAGAACAATGTGCCAGGGGTGTCAAACCTGTTCCCCACACTCTCTAGTGAGGCCGGGACTAAATTAAAATGTAATTGGGAAATCCTTCAAATATAAAAAATATAATAAAATAAGATTGAGCCGAGAGAATGTTAATTTGTGGTTTTCCTCCTGACTTTTTTTTTTAAAAGCCAGTGTTTATTTAGTTATTTTTTTGTTTTTGCTTTTTGGAGGGCAATTTGGGTTAAGTGACTTGCCCAAAGTCACACGGCTAGTTTTTGTGTTAAGTGTCTGAGGCCGCATTTGAACTCAGGTCTTCCTGACTCCAGGGCCAGTGCTCTATTCACTGCTCCACCTAGCCACACCAATTTGTGATTTTCCAAGTCAATGTTTGGCCGTAAAGATCATTATGTACTGCTGTTTATGTTTGAGTTTGGCAGTATTGATTGGTAGAGTGGATAGAACCCAGAATTTGGACTCAGAAAACCTGGATTGGAATCTCTGCTCCCATGTATAAGGCCTGATCTCAGGCAAAGCATTTCTCTTTGCTGGGCCTCAGTTTCCTGTTCTAGAATATGTGTGTCAGGGTAGATATTGTCTAGGGTGCTTCCTGACTCCAAAATGATATGATTCCTGGAGCCTTCTCTCCCTCCCCTTAGAATGACCCAGTCTGTCTCCTTCATTACCCCTCTGCTCTGGAAGTGGAGTTGGCCCAAAAGGTAGAGTATGCCTTAGCAGATGGAGAGGGATATTCAGGGAGCCAGGAAATGATGAGGCTCTGCTTATCTGCCCTTCCCATGTCCTGGTTCCTCAGCAGCCTCATCCTCTGGCCTTTGTGGAGTCATGATATGAAACTGTCTTCAGCAATAGGCCCTTTTCTCAGAGAGCTTAGCTGTTCTCAATTCATTTTTTTTCCCAGAGTGACATTTCTCTGCTTGCTGAGCGAATATCCTGGCCCCAGGTGGCCTAGCTCTTTCATTACTTGGAAAATCCCCAAACTCTAAATCATAAAGTACCACAGTTAAACAGATTTCGATCTAGCCTGACACCCCCCCTCTCCATCCTTCCTCCCCTCCCAACAAATGCATAAAAGCATTAGGGGATAAAGTTAAATGTCATGGTTGCTGGACTGATTTCCCACAGAATGGTTATTTTTTTAAGGGCCTGAAAAAGCCCAGCTGAGGCAGGAAAAAACTTGGCTGTCCAACAAGAGGTTGGAACTTCTTGTTGCCTGGTTCCCCAGGCTCCCCTAGAACATGCCTAATCTTTCTGTTGCTAAAATTCAGTTTCTTGTCCTCCTTCAGGTTAGTTGTCTCTTTGAAAAGGAGCTTCCTAATCACATGGATGAAAGAAGGTTCCTGAAAGAGATCAGATCCTTCCAGGAGGGCATTCTGCCCTGGCTATTGAAAATAATAGCCATGTCCCTTGAAAACAGCAAAGTCCATAGACTAGATGGACTAGGGAAAGGAGTCCATTCTAATATAACCTTCAGCTGGCTCTGGTGATGCTTTTTTGTTTTGAAAATCACATTAATAAATATCATGTTCTTTGACTTGCAAAACAATCTGGGAGATATGGACAGCAGGTTGGTATTACCAAATCAATTTTTTTGGTTACCACCAAGCATTTATTGAACATTTTTTATTAGCTGATCCCTGAGAGTCACATCCTACGTGAGACCTTACCAACCAGTAGTACAGTAGTGCAGCTTTTCCTGGCAAATTACTGTACACGTTGTATTTATTTTGTATATATATGTGATCATGTTTATATTTTATATTTCTATATAGGCATATATACATTTTTACATTTATAGAAACATGCATTTCCATAGATACATATAGGTATATGTTTCTAAACATAAATATACTTATGTATGTATACACATATGTATGTGTATACATGTACCTGTATTTATATGTATATATATTTCTCCAAACAGAATGTAAACTCCTAAAGGGAAGTGACTGTTTCTGATATTACCTCCCTAGTACCTAGTACACAGCCCTGGAGCAGAGTATGCTTGTTGAATGCTGAGTGATTGGGATTTTTTTACCTCTGACTTTTTGCACTGGTCTCTGACCCTTATGTTACCCCTCAGCTCCGTCAAATTTGTTTTTGACCTAGAACCATAATTCCTAATTTTGGTGACTAGGGCAATCAGAAATCTGAAAACAACATATAGTTTATGATGTGAAAAGAATACAAGAAATTAATTAAGAATAATTCAGTAGGAAGGGAGAAAGAAGCGATCTAATTCAGAGGGGGTGGTTGGGGTGTGTGTGTGTGTGTGTGTGTGCGTGTGTGTGTGTGTGTGTGTGTGTGTGTGTATGTAAATGGTATTTTATTTTTTTCCAATTACCTGCAAATATGGTTTTTAGCATTCATTTTTAAAATAAGATTCTGAGTTTCAAATTTTTCTCTTTCTCTCACCCCTCCTTGAGACAATAAGCAATTGATATAGGTTATACAGGTACAATCATGTGAAGCATATTTCCACTTTAGTCATGTTTTGAAAGAAGAACAAAAGGGAAAAAGCACACACACACAAAAACCAAACAAAAACCAAAAACCAAAAAAGTAAATACAGTATGCTTTGATCTGCATTCAGATTGCACAGTCCTTTTCCTGGATGTGGATTGCATTTTCCATCATGAGTCCTTTGGAATTGTCTTGGATCATTGTATTTCTGAGAAGAGCTAAGTCTATCATAGTTGATCATTGCACAATGTGGCTGTTACTGTGTACAATATTCTCCTGGTTCTATCTATTTCACTCAGCATCAGTTCATATAAGTCTTTCCAAGTTATTATGAAGTCCTTCTGCTCCTCATTTCTTATAGCACAATAGTATTCCATTACATTCATATGCCACAACTTGTTCAGTCATTCCCCAATCAAGGGCATTCTCTCAATTTCCAGTTCTTTGCCACCACAAAAAGAATTGCTATAAATATTTTGTATATGTAGGTCTTTCCCCTTTTTTATGATCAGAGGGGGTGTTATTAACAATTCTTATTGGATAGATTGCTCTTTGAACTAGTTATTCTGTCTAACTAAATGCTATGATAGAGGTAGTATGTTTTAGTGAAGATGGAACCAGTCTTTAGCCAAACAGACCTGGCTCTGATACATCCTGGCTGTTACCCTGGGATGGTTACTTTCCATTCTCTAAGTATGTAAATGGTAGTGAGATACCAAACTATGCTGATAGAGGGAGTTTCCTCCTCTGGAGTTCCCTACCCCAGTTGAATCAAATATCCAGTTGCTAGCCTTAACTAGGTGTTAACCTCTTTAAAAAAAAAAAAAGCTACTAAAGGACTTCATATTACATTCTTGCCTTTGAAACTTCATTGCTTTGCAAAAGAGTCCTGGTTACCTCCTCTTTGTTCTGCTTTGACTCTGTTCCTTCTACAGCCTCCATGACTCCTGACTTCTTGGATTGACCCAAGCTTTGATTCTTTGATCTTGGTTTTGGCCCTTTTGTCATTGACTTATGGGCCCAAATCCCACATGGGCTCCTACCCAGAGGTTAGCCTTAAAGGGGGAATTTTGAACTTTGATTCCAATTATGGTGCCTATAGAGAATATTCTCCAATTGACATATCTGTCTTGACCCCACTTCAGAGCCTTAGGCCTATATCTTTACCTACAGGGTATTTCCATATGGTTCACAGAATCCAGGTGCTGCGACAATGGCCACCAAGCCCAAACCATCCCTGAACAAGAATCTACTTTATAAGATCATTCCTAAGTAGCCATCCAGACATTTCTTAAAGACTTCCAGGGAAGGGGAAACCATCATGTCCCCAGGCAACTCGTTTCACTTTTGGATAGCTTTTGTTGTCTGGAAATGTTTCTTATATCAAGCCTAAATTTACCTCCTTTCACGTTCTATGCACTGCTCTTGAATCTGCCATGTGGGGACAGCAGAACAAGTTTAAACTCACTTCCAAAAGTGTCTTAGTTTCTTCATGTATAAAATGTAGCTAGTAGTATGAATATCAAGAGAGTAAGGTGCAATGGATCAAACCCTAAATGCTGATTCTAGAAGACCCATGTTCGAGTTTTGCCACTGACATGTACCAGTGGTGTGACTCTGAACACATTAACTAACCTCTGAGTAATTAATCATTATACAAACCCCAAAAGGGGTCACAAAGAGTTTGATATGACTGAAACAACTAGACAACAACAACAACATGAATATACGTAGAATTACATAATCACATATATAATTATATATACACATAACATATAATTAGATATAATGTAGACAATAAAGACATGACATATATTATAACACACACATATAAATTAACCCCTGATAATTCACTAAACTAAGTTATAAATGAGTTGCTCATGTGTATCAGTGACACACATTTTTCCATACTATTGAAAGCATCTATTTGGATCCAAATCTACTCCTAACAGCTATAATGCCAACCTCATAGAGTTGTTGGTTAGGACCAAAGGAAATGTGACATATAAAACACTTTGTGAGCCTTTGTTACATGCCTTAAATTCTAACAATAGAGAGCTATACTTTAGGTCTTGAATCCTTTTCTGTACTTAAGACCACCCTGTTGAATTGCCTGTAAGCCAGGGAAGGATAAACTGTTTAGCAAGATCAATTTACTAATCTCCATCAGTATATGTATCTTGAATAGACAACATATATAACAGGTTGGGCCAGTAGTTGAACAGGAGGAGTGGAGTGGGCTGGATTACATTGGTGAAACTGCAAAGCTTTTTTTCCGGATCTCAAGATTTCCATGGAAGCAACAGCCCTTCTATCTTTTTAATGCTAACACATAAGAGAATACTATAAAGACACAAGGTGGGCATGAGAAGACTGTAACATATAACCAAGGAAGATTGCTGAAGGAGAATAGGAGCAAAAGCCAGTATCAAGCAACTGGAGACAAAGAAGAGAAGATGGGTAGACGGTTGTCAAGAAGGAGAGATAATTGATGGGCAGGCAGACTACCATGAGTACCTTCTTTATATCAGAAGAGAGTGAGGAAGAGGTCCATTTCATTGGGTAGGGTACTTTGGGGGAACCTTCTAGGAAGCCATGGTCAATACTTTCAAATGTTGATAAGGTATGGAGAAATCTCAATCTGCATTATTAAAGCAAATCTCAAATTAATGAGAACACAGACCCTTTTGTGCAATTAAGAGAGTTAAATTCTAGGAGGGCCAGATATATCATGTGTCAATTGATGTAATAATTTTTAAATAATTTAAATAATATCTGCTTTTCTATAATTTATTCTAATTCCTCCTGTCTGTACAAATGTACTTTAAATAGTATAATTATATTACATACAAGAATTATGTATGATATTTTTAGTTTGAAATAAAATTCTTGATCTCTACTAGCTCTAGAAGTGCAAAAGTACTGACTGTATCCTTTGATTCAGCTTGGTCCTTCAATGCATTCTCAAATTAGACAGAATAAGTTTTTATGGTTTACCAGACATGTCTGTGATGTAGCAGGTGGCAGAATGTACTCCCTGAGCATGTCGGTCTCTTTAGGAACACTCTTTCGTACCTGTAGATTGGGGGACTTGCATCCCTAAAGAAAGTTGGTCTCAATGATCTCTATAGCCAGGGCTGTATTAAATGTCTACCTTAATGGTGAAGGCGGTGAAGGGCTAGGCTATGGTATAGTACTATGGGGGAGAGTAGACTCTAGTTCTTTGATCATTCTTTGGCTGTTTATAGACAGCTCCTTCACAAGGGAGTGAAGTCTTTTAACGAGGAGGGAGGTGACCAAAGGAAGAACATCAACTCTACCACTATTTTATCATGGAACAGTGGGGGCTCTGGGCAGTAACCGATGAATTTTGTTCAACTCCTGGAATCAAAGGACTACATTGGTGGGGAAAGTGGGTTAGGAGTGGCCACTCTGTGTTCTCCCAGCTGTGTGGCTGGGAGAAGCATCCCCCTTGAAGCCTACTTGTTTCCATTTCAAGCTTTAGGAAAAGCAGAGCATTTTGAGCTAAAACTGCAGCCAAGTGTCAAGGTGATAAAATGGGGGCTTATAAAAATAGGTCAGGCTGGATTTTCTTTTTGATCTTTTGAATTCAGGATATTAAACCCCTAGGAATTTATGTGATAGGGGTACAGAAATGCTGTCTCTTCCTCCCACCCCCATTTCTTAAGGAGCTGAGAATAGATCTTTTTAGCAGATACTCAACAACCAAATAATCCTAGTGCCCACATCCTCCTTGATAACCTTTCACCTGGACTCACAATTTGCATTCTTTTCTTTTATCCCCAGGGCTTGGCACAGTTCTTGGCATAGAAGAGATGCTTAATAAATGCTAGTTAACTGACTGATTATCCTTGGCTGGATATTTTCCATCCATCAGAGCATCTCCCTATAAATTTAATCTTCCTATGCACTCTTCAGGTCACTGTCACTAAACTATTCACATATCTTCTATATCTCCATTCCTCCTTAGATAAAATTCAAAATTACCCTGGCATTCAGGCCTTCTTCAACTTGACTTCAGTTTACTTTTCCAATAAGATCTCAGATTATTTCCCTTCAAGGGCTTTGCAATCTATTGGTTTCATTGACATAGGGAAGTTCTGGTGAGGAAAATCCCTCTACCAAGGTGGATTAGCACCTGCTCTGCATCTCAGAATCATAAGTTGGTTAAAAAACAATTTCTGATGTGCATTATGAATAATTTACTAAATGCTGGTTGTATTCTGGGTGGTAAGAGGAGATACAGAGCTTAAAAAAGGCAAAAATCCTGCCCTCAACTCTTAAATGGAAAAATAGATGAATGGATGAAAAAGCATATATATATATGTGTATATATACGTATATATACGTATATATATGTATGTATATATATATGTATATATATGTATACGTATATATGTGTATATCTTGTGCAGGATATTATTAATCATTTTTTATTATCGATAATAATAATAGTTAACATTTGTGGAGAGCTTTAAAATTTACAAAGCATTTTATGCATCTTATTTTAATTGGTCCTCACAACAATTTATTTTCCCATTTTACAGATCAGGAAACTGAGGCTCAAAGAGGTAAAGTGATTTGACTATTGGGTGCATAATTCGTACTTAGATCCCTGAATCTACAGTGTCTTTGCTAACTACCCTTGCAGAATAGATGATTCCGGAAGGTTTGGAATGTGTCTTTCCCTGCAAACAAGTTCTTCCCACAACCTGGGAGTTATGACAAATTGCTGTACATTTTGCTGAACTTTTCACAGTGACAGTAGAGTAATCTCGAAGGGTAAATTGGAACCAGAGCTTTGAAACACTGTGAAGAAGAGGTCTGGTCTATCCAATCACATTCACAGTGAGGTTGAAGGGAAAGGAGATGAAAATTCAATAATTTTTCTACCTTGCTTGAAAATCCCATTTCTTTCTATAGGATAAAATAGGTTGTGTCTATACCCCACCAGAACAAGCAGTTCATTCAATGAAGAAATTCAATCAAACTCATAATCCAATGTTGCACAGACTCCAAAAGAGGAGGCTGGCTGTACTTTTTCATTTGGAATTAAATTGGATTCAAATATTTTTTATAATTTATTACAATTTCTCCTACCTGTGCAAATGTGCTTTAAATGTGAATAATTATATTACATATATAACTAATCATACATAATTACATTATATGCAACTAAGCATGTAATAATTTTATCACATAACTAATTATAATGATTACATACAAGATATAATTTTATTTTAAAATAAATTTTTTCATCCTACTATCTCTAACATGTACAAAAACACGTTTGATGCAATTTAGGGCATTCTCAAATTAGACAGGATAGACTTTTGTGATTTTCCCGGCATCTGTGATGTGGCAAATGGCACAATGTGCTCCCTGAGCATCTGAGTCTCTTCAGGAACTTTCTTCCCCAACTGTAGATTGGGGGCCTTATATCCCTAAAGGTAGTTAGTCTCAATGATCTATACAGCCAGGCTATAATAAATGTTGGCTGTAACAGGGAAGGTAGCAAAGAGCAAGGTTATGGCATGGTGACATGGGACAAAATTGAATGGAAGCATTGTTCCCACACAGAATGAAAAGCAAAAATTAAGTCAGTGAAAAATCCACTGGTCTGTTTTATTTTGTCTTAAGCAAAGGGTTGAATCTGACAAATTTGTTGAGTAGAGAAAATCTTCTATCTCCCCATTTATCAGTAGAATGTAAACTCTGTGGGCAATGACCATTTCATTTTCTGCTTTATATGTCCAGCGTCTAGCATAATGCCTGCACACAGTAGGTGGTTAATAAATACTTATTTATTTATTTGCTTTTTGGAGGGCAGGGCAATTGGGGTTAAGTGACTTGCCCAAGGTCACACAGATGGTAAGTGTTACGTGTCTGAGGCCAGATTTGAACTCAGGTCCTCCTGACTCCAGGGCTGGTGCTCTATTCACTGGGCCACCTAGCTGCTCCAATAAGTGCTTATGGAATTGTACTGAATGATTCCTTCCCCCAAGCACCTATTTTATATTTCATTCTCAAGTGTTAACTATTCTTCCTAAATATATTACCCTTCCCAAGATTATTTGCATTGTAATAAAATGTTCTTACAGATGAAAAAGGCTTTATAAGGATAGATTTCTATCATTGGGATCAAAGGTGCATGTGAAAAATATAATTACTCCCTTCAAGATTTTACCAAGTGTTATCCTAACAACTATCTTGTGTGACGATTTAGGTGACTGATTCTGTCTGGATCCTGAATTTTAATATGGAAGAGACCTAAGACCTCCAGAAATAGTCTGATCAAGATAGAGTATGGTAGGACTTTCAGCTCCCTAGTTCTGGATAGAACTCTTGGTTTCTGACTTACTTCTCTAGTGCTCTGTTTGCTCTTTGGCCCTAATTACATGCTATAACTCTTTGACATCTAGTGTTCTCAAACTTCCCATGGTTTCTTCTCCCCCTGTTCTCTCAGCTGGGATCCTTACCTTATGTTTATGAAAAAAAAATGAGGCCCTTTGTCATGAGTCATCTCTTTTCCCCTCTTCCTCATGTCTTAGTACTCAGGGGTCTACTGTTACTATCTCTTCATCCATCCCCATCTCATATGATGAAGGGGCCTCACTCATCCTCCTTCTCATCCCCTTCCCCTCTACTTTCCTGTGGGGTAAGATACCCTATTGAGTATGTATGTCATTCCCTCCTTAAGCCAAATTCAAAGAAGAGTAAGGTTGACTCATTCCCTTTCACCTTCCTGCACTTCCCTTCCATTGTAACAGTTTTCTCTTGCCTCTTTTATATGAGATAATTTACCCCATTCTGTCTATCCCCATCTTCTTTCATTATATTCCTTTCTCACCTCTTAATTTGATTTTTTAGATATCATCCCTTCCTATTGCCTTTCTTGAACCGGATGTTCAGTAGACATCTTAAACTCAACATGTCCAATATAGAACTTATTTCTTTCCCACCTAAACCCCATACACATGTATATATTCATAAAAATTCAATATACATATATAATCCATGCATGTACAAACACATACACATGTAGACATATAGATATATACATAGAAGCACAATAAACATGAATATAACACATATACACAAATTTCATGGTATACACATAGATAATAGAGATATAAACACATGCATATATCTATACAGATTCATAGATGTTATATGCATAAATATAGTATATTTGTATGCATGTGTACACACACATGCACACATATACAAATTTGGAATCAGCCTGGCTTCTTTTACTCTGATTACCTATATAAAAAGATCCATGCTTTCATTATTTCATAGAGAACTCCCAGGGGAGGAATGCAATTTGCTAGTACAGATCTGAACCTGTCATTTCAGACATTAGAGTTTTAGGCATTTGCCTGAGGCACTGTGAATTTAAGTGACCAACCTTGTGTCATAAAGTCAGCACAGTGAAAGGAAAGTTTTGAACCAGGTCTGTCACAGCCTGGGACAGGCTGTCTATCCAGCAATCAGCACTGCTTATCCAACATTAATAGTAGCCATTTACCCAGCACTTTTGAGATTTGAAAAGTTATTTGCATGTATTTTCTCATTTAACCTTTAAAATACCCCTATGTAATTGGTTCTCTTATTATCCCCACTTTACAGACAAAGAAATTGAGACTCAGAGAAAGTAAGTGAATTTTCCTCAATCACAAAGGTAGAAAGAATCAGGCAGGATGTGAATCCAAATTTTTCCTATTCCAAAACCTCTGCTCAATGGACTTGTTTTCAGGTAAGAGTTGGACTAGGTGCCCACAGTGGTCCTTTCTGATTCTGAAATTCTGGTTTTCTGTGATGATATCTTCTCTCTTTTCCTGTCTCCCCTCCACTCCTACCCCCATTACTACTCTCTGACCTTCCCTTATGGTCAGGGCTTGGAACAAACCGGCAGTTGCATACACTTCAAGAAAATGGGGGAACCGTGAGCTCTCCTCACCAGGGATTCATTAGATACAGCCCAGGGCATGGCTTAGAGCTTTGCTGGTGACTGGGGAGTCCAACGGTGAAGTCTGGCTGAAGCTTCCCTGCCAAGTGTGGTAAGAACTGCTACCTTCTCCATACTTAATGAGCAGGGCTGGATGGTCTGAGCTTTGCAGAACTGTTTGACATAGTCCAAACCCTACATGCTCAGTGTAAGATTAATGTTTTTATTGGTCTGCGGTGTGTTATTTTCACAATGGGAAACTCTAAAGAGGATAGATTCAGAGTCAGTAATTGAATTGGCTTCAAGATTATGAATATAAATAATAGCCCTAGTTTTACTCAAATGATCACCAAACATATACATATATACATTATATGCACATACACGCATATACCTGCATGCATACATACATGCATGCACGAGTTCATTCATTCTTCATATGGAATTTCCGGACACAACCACTTGGATCCTGAAGGGGGCAGCAACATTCAAAAAAGTATTGAGAGAAATAAGCCTGAAAGTTGGTGGCTGGATAGGTGAGGGCAGGTGGGTGGGGAGCAGTGAGGGGCTAATGCTTTCTGAGCTGCCTCTATAATCCTCCATTTTCTGCTCAGCAGAATCATATTCATAGCTAGATTATTCATTATTAAGAGCTTATTTCAGATCAAACTCTGTAGGTCAGTAGATTAGGACGCCTGGGAAGATTAGCTCCTCGCAGGAGGTGGCTGAAATAAGTTCCGTATCTGATCGTTACCGTCAGTGTCCACAGCTTTTTTCATCAGAATTATGAATTCTGCCAGGAGGAGATGGCATAAGGATTAGAATCCAGCTATGTGTCAGTGAAGTCACGCGAACAAGTCAGAAGTGAGGGGTCACTCTCCTGCCAGCTCCTTAGCATAGGACAGCCAATTACATGGACTTCAGGAAAATGTCCAGCTATTTGGGGGAAGTACAGTAGTGTGAAATCCTGAGAGTAAATCATTTTTGTGGGCTCAGGATGACAATTTCTTTTTTTGCCCAAAAGCAGTGTTTATTTTTGCATTGGAGCAAAGTAATTGCTGTAGTTATAAGCTGTTGGGGTCTTTAATTTTTATTATTTGCTGTCATCATCCTCCTCCTCATCATCATTTTTCATCACCAACTAAGCACAGAGAGGAAGAATACAAGAAAATCTGTGAAGTTGAATTTTCCCCCTAGAACACAAAATACTTACCATGCCTCCATCCCTTTCCTAATAACAATATCCAGATTTATAACTAGAAATTATTTTTAAAAATTTTACTAAATTTATTTATTTAATTTTAGTTTACAATATTTAGTTCTACAATCCCTCGAATTCCAAAATTTCTCCCCCTCCCCCCACCATGGTGGCATGCAATCAAATATAGGTTCTACAAATAACTAGGAATTATTTTGCCAGGGGAAAGTGGCATGAAGTTTTCCCCAGATTGAGGGAAAAGGAGATGGACATTGCCGTGTCTGGGAAAGCAGAGAGTCCTAACACTAAGCCAAAGCCACCACTGTCAGGCTGTTGAAAGTGTGTGTGAGGAGAGCATGGAGGTTCAAGGGAAGACCTCCTCTCTAACTTTGTATGTGGTAGTTTCTTATTTGAAACAATCATCTTTGCTATTTGGGTGCTAGATGCTGTGGTTTCTACACTGTTAAAAGATTTTAAGTGCTGTCAGCACCCTTTAAATTAAGTGTCCTGGGAAAAAGCTCCAGTTGTCCTGCCCTGGTTATATACTTGTCCAAATTTCAAGGAATTATGCCTGGGAAATTGATCAGAGATATTGAAATGTAGTAAGAGGGAGTTTTCTGACCAACCTAGTCAATTTGGCAGCTGTGAGTGATAGGAATCCTATAGGGGATACAGGAATTAATAAAATCTGTTATCTTAAGACTGACCCCTTAAACCACTATTGGCATGCTCCAAATGCCTGAGGCCAACTGAAGGTAGAACATACCTGAAAGGAGTAAGAAATTGCTGCTCTGAGTACAAAGAACCAATCTTCTGCATTTTGGTGGGATAATATCTACTTGGTTATGGGCTACATTACAGATCGGTTAGCTTATTTTGTTATATAAATCTATGTTTGATTTATTAGAGGTCATGAGAGTCATAACCCAGACATCTCTACCAATCTTGGGGCAAATGTCACTTTTCTTCAGGGTTAAGCCACTTCTGATTAATTTGTTTATTCATACATTTATTCATTCAGCAAACACTTATTCTCTATTTGCCTAAAAACAAATTCTAGTGTTTGACATTTAAAGTCTTTTACAATTTGATCCCAATTTTTCTTTTCAGACTTACTCAATCTTACTTTTGCTCATGAATTCTGTGTTCTAAACAAATTGAACTAATTATTACTCCCCATATGACATTCTATCTCCCATCTCCAAGTTTTTGCCAAGCCTAATGTGTTTTCCTTCATTATCTCTGCTTTCCAAATTCCTAGCTCTCCTTAAGGTTCACCTCAGATTTTATCTCCCAAATGATACCTTTCCTGGTGTTCCTCCTCCCCCCTTATTAATGTTTTCCCCCATGAAATTTTTAAAATTTATTTTGCATAAAACATGTATGCATATATCTGTGCACAACCCCCATCCTCTGGAAGAATGCAAGATCCCTGAGGGCAGGGATTGTTTTCAATTTTACCTTTGTATCCCCAGAGTCTATCACATTAATTCCCAGTGACTGGTACATAGTAAATCCTTAATAAATGCTTTTTGAAATTAATTAAATTAAACAAACTGGAGAGAGTCCTAGAGACCTAAAAACAAAACAGAAAACAAGGCAGATTCCCTATATTCAAAGGACTCATCCTATACTCAGAGAGGGGTGTGTGTGTGTGTGTGTGTGTGTGTGTGTGTGTGTGTGTGTGTGTGTGTGTGTGTGTGTGTAGAGCTATATACTTCCGATGTCATCAATGTAGGGGGCTCATGGTGAAGAAACTTTACTCCTTTGCCAACTGGATGCTCTCTAAGGTTCTTTTGAGCACTAAGATTCTGTGTTCTTGAACTGAATGATGCTGTATAAACACTGAGGTTTAATATTGTTGGCTGATCATTCTCATTTACTGATTTTCATTAGATTATAAGCTCCTTGAAGACAGGGACTGTCTTTGCCTCTTTTTGTATCCCTAGTGCTTAGCACAGTGCCTGACACTTAACAAAAATATATTGATTGATTTATTGGTTGATCCATTTTCTAGCCAAGACAATCATCCTCAAATCAATTGTACAACTTGGTCTGTTAACTAGAGCTGGTATCACTTTGTTGGGGACACAGAACCATGAAATCTTAAAATCCATGGCTCATCTGTTTTAACCAAACTGGAATGAACCCAACACTCACCTCTCAGCTACACAGATGGTAGGTCTAAGTACGATTATGTTCATCTTAGGTATAGGAACTGGACCTGTGGTTTAATTGGTCTAAATTGCCTCTGTGGTCCCTTCCCTTCTGTGTTCATGCTCCTATAATTGGTAAAATCAGGATGACAATGACAGTGATAATACTTATCTGACAGGGTTATCTAAAATCTCACGTAAGATAATATATACCAAGTGCTTTGTAAATATCAAAGCATCATATAAGCACCAGCCATTATGGTGGAGTGGATAGACAGTAAGATTTGCAGGAAGGAGAACTGGGGACAAATCTCAATGCAGACATTTCCTAGCTATAAGAACCTGGGTAAGTACTCAATTTCCTTCAGCTTCAGTGTGCTCATTTGAAAAGTGATAGGATTGACTTTGATACTCTTAAAGGTCCCTTCCAGATCTAAATCTATGAAAATAATCAATCATGGACAATTTTATTTAACTTTATAGTAGCTTGGTTTTTCATCTGTAAACCAGGGTTGATAATACTTTTACTTCTTGTCTCTAATGATTATTGTGATGAAAATGTCCAATATATAGTAGATACTTAACAAATGCATGTTTTTGATTGACAATGATTTATTTGCAAACCTAGAAGCCACATATAATCATAACTTATTTCTAGTTTCACACCATGGGAATGTCTTTATTATCTGTAAAGTAAGTACATTATACCTCCAGAAGAACATAATGGAAGATGTCTGAGAAGTTCATTGATTGTTATATCCCTGGGGTGATGGCTTGAAAATAGTGATTAACAAGTTGGTTTTGAGTGAATAAATGAAAGTTTTTTCCCTATTTTTAAGCTGATGGCTCTAAGAGAAAGATATCCTTTCAAATGTTAGAAAAAGCAAGAAACATTTCACATGGGGGTGTTATGAATCACACCAGGTGATTGTTGATGTTCTATGAGTTTCTCTATACCTTCATGAAAACATGACTTTGGCTTTGACAGTTTTGAGGTCATAGAATCTATCCAGAGAATTTATTTCTCACAACATATGGAACTATTTCTAGTTATCAGACTGACCAAGATAGTGGGGAGTGATACAAGGGAGAAAAAAAGATCTTAAACTTAAGAGATAGGACCTAAGACTGATAAGAAAGCTATTGAAGTATAAGATAAAATGTCAGGTTTAGATATGGCTTTAGCTACAGAAAGTCAAGGTACTGGGAATTCTTAATAGCTAATGGAACAAGACAGTAACTGAAGTCACTAAGAGATTGTGGGCCTTAAGTATGAAGTATTGAGACATCTTGCAGGCAAAGTTTCCATTCACAGAGGTCTGATCCAGGGCCCAATTCTTTTGAAGGAAGATCTTGGTACAATTTATCAATTCACAGGGCATCTAGGGAATGCAGTGGGTAGAGTGTTGGCCCTGGAGTAAGGAGGACCTGAGTTCAAATCTGGCCTCAGACCCTTACTAGTTGTGTGACACTGGGCAAGTCACTTAACCTGTTTGCCTCAGTTCCTCTTCTGTAAAATGAGCTGGATATGAAAATGGCAAACCACTCCAGTATCTTTGCCAAGAAAACCCCAAATGGAGTCATGGAGAACTGGACATGACTGAAATACTCAACAACAATCACAAATACACTTTATTTCCATTTAACAAACACTGTCCTAGGTTCTGAAGATACAAAGAAAATGAAAAAAGTCACTACCTTCAAGGAGCTTATTTTCTACTGGGGGATACAACATTTACAGATAATAGTAGATATATTTTGAGGAAGGAGAAAGCATTAACAGCTAGTGGGATCAAGAAAGACTTCCTTTAGGAAGATTCACCTGTACAAGTCCTTGAAGAGAGCTGAGTTTTTAAGAGGTGGAGAGACATGTATAGGAGATAGTCTTTGCAAAGACATGGAGGAAGGAGATAAAAGGCCAGTTGGATTCAGTAAATAGCAAGTTAAGCCAGTTTGGCCAAAATATAGAGGAACATAAAATAATTCTGGAATGTTTGACTTGAACTAGATTCTAATGGGCTTTATATTCCAAGCTTAAGGGTGTGTTTGTGTGTGTGTGTGTGTGTGTGTGTGTGTGTGTGTGTGTGTGTTTATTCTAGAAGCAATAGGCGGTCACTGAAGATCCTCGAGTGGGGAATAACATGGGTATACCTGTGCTTTAGGAAGAATATTGTGGCAGATATGTGGCAGATGTATCAGGGAAGAGAAAAAACTATTAGCAGAGACATTAATTTGCCCATCCAAGATCTGATGAAGACCTGAATTAGGGAGGAGAGGGATGGAGAGTTAGTGGAGAGAAGGGACTGGAATGGAAACATGTTGGCTGAAGATAGAATGGATAAGACTTGGTAACTGATTGGATATAGAAGTTGAGAAAAAAGGAAGAAACAAGGAATGACTCTTAGATTTCCAACCTGGTTGACCAGAGGGATGGTGGTGAACTGAAGTCAGGAAGTTGGAAGGGAGAAGTTTTTGAGGTCAGAGGGGAAGGGAATAAATTGATAAGAACTTTTACTTAGAATATGGTGAATTTATGATGGCTATGAAACATCTAGGTAAACTAATACTATAGGATTTCAGGGGAATAAATTCCAAAAAACAAAGTGCCATGTGTTCTGCTTTGATTAGAGAGAGATGGCAGCTCTTGATGCCCACAATGATCTGGTAAGAAAAACGATAACAGGAAAGAAAGTTGCTAGAGAAAGGTATGAGTTGGTACTTTCTCCCATACACCGACTTCTGTGAGATAGATGAAAGTAAGATGTTTTATATTTCACTTGCCACAACTCAATATGGTTTAGATTTAGAAGAATAAATAGAGCAGGTCATTTGACTGGAAATGGTAGAAATTCAAGAGCTTAAATTGAACCTTAGAGGTCATTTAGCCCAACAAGGTTCCCATCTATATTTTACCAGACAAGGATCATCTAGTCTTTGTTTGATGACTTTCAATGATGAGGAACTCACTGCTACCAGAGGCACTACACTCTACCCTTGTATTGATCTAATAATTAAGGATTTTTTTAACATTGAACTTAAGACTATCTTTTTGAAATCTTTCCCCATTTCCTTTGGTTCTGCTCTGGCCCCAGATAGAATAATAGGTAATGGCCAGTATTTTTGTGGTACTTTAGTATTTGCAAATCACTTTACAAATATTATCCTCAAAATAACTGGAAGTTGGTGTTATTATTATTTTTATTTTACAGATGAGGAAAATGAAGTGGAAAAGAGTTGAATGACATGCCCAGGGTCACAGAGCAATTAAGTGTTTGATTTGAACTCCATTCTCTTTGACTTCAGATACATCTCTCTGTCCATTGTGCCACTTTAGACTCATCAGAATAAGTCTAATCTCTACTTTATACAAAAATCATTGAAATACTCGAAGCTAATTATTTCATTCCTGATATCATCTTCTCTTTTTAAAAATTTTTAACAAAATAATTTTTAGTTTTAAGCATTTACTTCCATAAGATTTTGGGTTTTAAATTTTCTTCCCCTCCTTTCCCTCTCTCCCCTCCCCAAGATGGCATGCAATCTGATATAGGTTCTACATATACACTTATCTATAAACATATTTTTATATTATTCATGTTGTAAAGAGGAATTAGGACCAGTGAAAGGAATCGTGGGAAAGAAGAAACAAAACAAACCAACAACAAAATTGGAAGCAAATGGTAATATTCCATTTACATTCAGACTCCAAAGTTCTTTCTGTGGATGTGGATAACATTTTCCTTCATGAGTCTTTTGGATTTGTCTTAGCTTTTCTCAGCAATGCAAGATCTAAGTTTCTGATATATTCTTTTCTTCAGGATAAAAATTTCCATTTCCTTCAAAAGATCCATACATAGCACAGTATACTTTTTTGTAAAATAAAGGTGTTCAATTAGATAATCTCTAAGGTCTTTTCCAAATTATCACATTCTTTCAAGATTCATGGACAAAAAAGACCAATTAATTTCATTTTAGCAGCCTATGGTACAAAATAATATTCCTAATAACATTCTGCATTTACTTCATACACACACACACATCCACACACAATACATTAGCTATTCCAATCAAGAAATTTTAAAATGTTTTATAAGTCTTAATGAACTATTCTTCTGCACATCTCTCTGAGGTAGGTAACTATTGAAACTGAATGTGATAAGTATTGTCTGCTATATGCTTTAATAAGTCTCATATAAGAAGGAGAGAGTGGGGAAAATCTCTTAAGAGGGGCAATTTTCTAATCTAGTTTCCAAAGACCATAAAAATGGTTGCATTTAAACTATGATCATTTACAAGTAACAAGTAATTATTTACAGGTAAGTTTATTAGGGAGATGATATGATTGCACCTGTATTTTAGAAAAGTAATTTTAGGGGCTGAATGGAGGATGGAGTGAAGTGGGGAGAGACTTGAGGCAGGCAAATCCACCAGCAGGTTATTTAATAAAGCTGAGAAATGAATTTAACATTAGTTAGTTAACAAATGTTTGTTAAGTAAATGCTGGCTGCCTAGTAGGCTTCTAGGTGCTTTGAATACTAAATATTCCTCAACTGATTAATGGTCAAAGAATCAACATTCACAGTTTAATGAGAGAATTTTAATTTATAAAAAGCCATGTGAAAAAAATGCCCCAAATCTCTAATAATTAAATAAATGCAAATGAAGCAACTCTAAGGTTCCACTTAGACCAGTGGTTCTCAACCTTCCTAATGCCGCAACTCTTTAAAACAGTTCCTCATGTTGTGGTGACCCTCAACCATGAAATTATTTTTGTTGCTACTTCATAACTGTAATTTTGCTACTGTTATGAATTGTAATGTAAATATCTGATATGCAAGATGTATTTTCATTGTTACAAATTGAACTTAACCCACAGATTGAGAACCGCTGACTTAGACTATTGGATTAGTAAGGATGGAAGCAAAAGGAAAATGACAAATGTTATAGAGGTTATTGGAAATTAGGTACATTAATGCATTATTGGTGGAGCTATGAATTGATACAGACATTCTGGAAAACATACTCTTGTTGTTGTTTTTTTTCTTTGTCCTTGAAGAGGACCAATGATATCATGAAGGTTATGTCTTGACTTGAAAGTGAATTGGCTTTAAGTGAGGCAGAGCTGTGCAAAGTCATCAGCCTCACTCTCTTCTTCAGAGTCATCAGAGTCCAGTGGCAATACCTTGACTAGATCTACACCTCAATTAAATCCAGGAAACAGGATAAGGACTCATTTATGCAAAAACTTTCATAGCTCCTCTTCATAGTATCAAAGAAAAATAATTAACATTTAATATTGTTTTAAGGTTTGTAAAACACTTGAAATATACTATCTCATTTGACACCCATAACAATCCTATCAGATAAGTGCAATTTTTATCTGCATTTTACAGATGAGGAAAGTAAGGCTTAAAAGTTAAGTGACTTGCCCAGAATTATCAAAATGAGGCAGAATTTGAACTTGAAGTCTGGGGTGCCCATCAATTAAGGAATGACTAAATAAGTTATGGAATATTATTGTGCTATCAGAGTTGATTTCAGAGAAGTCTGGGAAGAATTTCATAAATCGAAGTAGAGTAAACTAAATAGAGCCAGAACAATATATACAATAATAACTTTATAAAGACAGCTTTAAAAGAATTAAGTGGTGTGATCAGTGTAATGGCCAACCATAATTCCAGAGAACCAACAAAGAAGCCTACATCCTACCTCCTGACGTAAGTGATAGACTCAAGAGTTAGAATGAGACGTACATTTTTGGAGTTGGGCCTGTGAGGCAATATATTTTACTTTGTTAACCATATTTATTATAAAACATTTTTTTTCCATTTGGAAATGTGGTAGAAGAGAAAATAAATACTGAAAAAAAGGAAAAAAAAATGTTGCATTAAAAAAAGAAAAGAAAACAATGCTGAAATAAATACACAAGAACTCAGACCAATACAGCGACAAAACACGATTCCAAAAGAATGTTGGTAAAGGGTTCTTCTTTCTTGGTAGAGAGGTGCTGGGCTATATGTTGGGAGTGAGGTACATATTGTCAGGCATAGATGATATGATGAATCGTTTTGTTTATGCCTCTTTGTTTTCAAGGAATATCACGTATTTGGGGAATAGAATTGGGAAATAAAGATATTTATATATCTATATATATCTTATCTTATCTATCTATCTATTTATATATCTATAAACACAAAAAAGACACGAGAGAAACTGGAGAACTTGGATAAGTTATTTATTTGTATGCCCAAAGAAAAAATGGAAAACATTGTTTTTATAAAAGTAGTCCCCTCTGTGTGTTACTACTCATTGGAGCCTTTGAGATGACCTTATGACATCTGCAAGTTCTTTTGTCCCAAAATTTATGGTAATGCAGATAATTGAATTTTTTTTTTACCATTAAAAATAATTTAACAAATAAATTGAAAACCAACCCTTGCTGAGTCCCTAAGTGTTGTTTCCTAGGTATTGGCTGATCTTGTCTGGTCCTAGTCTTGAGTAAAAGACCAAAAGTGTTAAGATTCACCATATAAGATGATTGTTAAGATTGTTAAGAGTCATCATGTACCCACTGTGGGACAATGCACTTTTAGGATAGTAGAATCTGATAAGAATAATCTAATAACATTATATTGATAATGACCTAATATTTCTTTGGTAAGAAACATTGGGACTTCATGAAACCTTAGGTCCACCACTATGAGTACTGTTTAGCAATCAGCAATGGAGACCCTGAATGCCAGCTCAGGCAGGGCTCTGAAGAAGAGATTACCCAATGACAAAAAAGTTTGCTGTATTTGCAGAAAGGAACATACTTGACGTTCCTGTAATAGTATGTTAATCAGAAACTTAACTTGCATGTATTATTAATGGCCTGGCTGATCAGCCTGAGAATATGGCTGTTAAACAGAGAATCTAAAATATGATTCATAAAAAATAGATGAGTGGCTGGGACACACTTTGAAGGCTCCTTTAGTAGTCCTGTCCATGGGGATCTTGCCTTTTGACAGAGGAAAACACCCTGAGTGATGTCAGTTCTAGGTCTTCAAGGCAGTTTTCTCGAGCTCCCCTACCCTGATAATGATAGATGATAATTGCTGTTTCATAAGGTCACTGGTTTTTGTGTAGTGTGGTGCTGTGGTTATCCAAGCATCTGAAGCCAGCAAGAGACTCATTTCCCACTTGTAAACTGTGCAACACTAATCAGGGCTCCATAGACAGGAGATCCAACTGTTTACTGCTTACAAGAGAAATAGGAAGATTCATATGCCCCCATAGCACTTATCCCAACTGTCATGTCTCCACATTCTCCTCCTCCTGAGTTTCTTTTTTAAAAACATATCAGTCAGGAGAATTTTATGTAAAAAAAGCTGAGAACCACATGCTGAGTGGTTGTACTACCTTATGCTGGATATGTTCATTCATTCAGTCTGTCAATCAACCAACAAATGTAGATGAAGCATTTATTGTATTCAAGGCACTGGACTAAGCAGTGGGGATACTGAGGAAAAGCTAAAACAATCCCTGTCCTGAGCCAAATAGGCATATTCACTGTATCTCCTGCACAATATTTCATTTCCTGTCTGTGTGCCTTTGGGGGTGGTCCTCTATGTTAAGAATGCTCTCTCCTTCCTCACCTTCTCTACCTGAAATTTCTAACTCCCTTCAAGGCTTAACTCATGCCTCCTCTTAGAAGAGAACTTTGATGATTTTCCTCTTTCCCTATAAACTCCTTAAGGGCACTAATATTTCCTTTTTTCATCTTTATATTGCCAATGTCTAGTAGAGTGCATAGCACATAGTATATGCTTAATAAATCCTTATTGAATCACAGTTGCTGTTTCACTTCTCGCTCCTGAAATGACTTTATATTGTGTGTCTGTTTTGCATATGCTTATTGGTATACATGTTGTTTCCACCCAATAGAGTGTAAGCTCCTTGAGGACAGGGGTTGTTTCATTTTTTGCAGTGCCCAGCATAACATATAAATTTAATAAATGAGCCTTGAATTGAATTGGGATAGTAGTTCCTTTTCCTTGGAGATCTTCTAGGCAAGGTTCGATGACCAATTGTCAGGTCAAAGGGTTTCTGGTTGAGATGTTGGCTGAAATGGGCAAATTTGGGGGTTGCATCCAGCTCTGAAACTCTGAGATTCTGTGATTTTGGGTTTTTGAAAAGGGAGATAATTGATCTTCAACTTGAACCTGCAGAAACTGATGTATAATTCATGTGACTTTGGCATATCACTAATTGAATTACCAGGATGCAAGTACCTGTGGTTCAGTTAAACAATGAACCTGCAGAGTGGGATAGAAGGGAAGATGTCTGTACATTTGGACTCGAGACAACTAGCTGGCTGAGTGAATTATGGAAGGCAATCGAAACTCATTTGCAAAGATTTAAAATAAATATTAGTTGGGAACAAACCCAGCAGAGTTCAGGGTTTGTAGACAAATGAAGCAGGGTGATAAGCCTTGGGAAGGACAACCAACTGTCATTTCCTGGAGATATGGAATTAGAAAAGGTGTTCAGCATTGAGGAAGGGTGTGCAATTTTACCTACAATTGGGGGCCATCTATTGGGGTGAGGTTAGGAGTATGATTAGTCAGGTTGGTGAGTCACATCAGTTGTGGGGCAGATTTCATTATGGGATCTTAGAGTCATGCAAGATAGTTGAAAAGAGGTCATGTAGTCTAGCCCAATCACTTTGCATATGAAGAAACTGAGCCCCATGAAATCTGTGACTTGCCTAAGGTCATGTGGGTAGCAGCAGACCTGAAATTTTAACCCATATCCTCTGACTCCAGATTTACAGACTGGAACCAAGGTTCTTTGATTCTAAGTCAGTGCCAGTATCAGATTACTATCTATTATCCTCGACTATCATGAGGAAGAACTCTCAGGCGTGGACCAACATTAGCTCTCCCCTGGTTATTCTTCAGTCCTTCAAGGATTCAAGATTTTATCCATATGTTTTTTTCTTCAAAGGCGTCAGTAGTCATGATATGAAAGAATAGCTTTATTTCCTGCCATCCTATCCTGCCCTCCATCTATTCTATTTTCTCCTTTGACCCTGTCCCTTTTCAAAAGTCTTTGCTTCTGATTAGCCCCTCCCTTCTCTTATCTCCCCTACCCCACCTTATCCCTTTTCCACTTATTTTCCTTTAGGGTAAGCTACCCAATTGAGTGTGTATGTTATTCCTTCCTTGAGCCAAATCCTATGAGAGTAAGGTTCACTCATTCCCTCTCACCTTCCCTCTCTTCCCCTCCATTATAAACTTTTTTCTTGTCTATTTTATGTAAGATAATTTACCCCATTCTCTCTCTCTCCCTTTCTCCTTCTCCCAATATATTCATCTCTCACCCCTTAATATTATTTTTAAAGATATTATCCTTTTGTATTAAACTCACCCTGTGCCATCTATGTATGTATGCGTGTATCTATCTATCTATCTATTTATCTATCTATCTATCATCTAATCTATCTATCCATCTATTTCCTCCAACTATCTGAAATGGTAATGGAATTTGGAGATGCCGCTGTATTGGTTTGGTTTTTGGGTTGAGTGTTAAAACTCAGAGCTTGTGAATCCCACTTGTGGGATGGACTTGTTGACATGAAGACAGAGGGCTGAACTGGGAGGATCCATGAATTGGGAGAGAGGCCCAAGCTGAGAGAAAGCCAGAAGGACTTTTGGGAGAGCAGTATCCAGTATCATGGAGCCTGAGTTGCTGAGAGAAAGACTGCTGAGAGCCCATGGAGCTGCCCAGGACTTTTGAGAACTGCTATCTGGAGCTGCCAAGAGCTGAGGAAGCATGGCTGTGATGCTGGTATTTTATCTATCTGTTTTGATGTTGTTTTGCCAGATTCATGTGATGGTGAAGGACAGTGCTGCTATTGTAGAGGTCCTGGAACCTGGCTGTTGGTTCAGAAACCCTGAAGGAGGATTTTCTTGTGGTATGTTTGCAGAGATCCTGGAAGAGGGCCTTGCTGATGTTTTCAGGGGTTCTGGGACTGTTCTACAGGCAAAGAATGACTTGATGAGGACACTGGCTATGGCTTTGTTGAGCCTTGTCTCCCCAGGAACTAAGATTGCTGAGGGCTTGCCTTGAGTGAAGATGAAAGAAGGGCCTTTCCTTGGGTATTCAATGCTGAGTTGGTATCTTAACCTTGTTGTAACTTAAGGGTGGGTGGCCTTTTGTGCTCTCCTGCCTGCTTTGAGATTCAGGGGTGGGAAGCCTTTGAGTTTTTTGTTCTCTGTGATTGACCAGATGAATGTACTTTGTTTATGCTTGGAGACTAATCTCCATTTGAAAGGAGAGACTTTGTTGACTGACTAAATGTACTGCCCAGGAGTGGGCTCCTTTGACTAATATACCGGCCAGGGGTGGGATACTTGGACCTTGATACTTTGCAATTGAATAGAGAACTTACTTCCTAAATGAACAAGTTACACTGTATTTTGACTTTCTCTGTTCTGTGAATGTTTGCTGAATAAATGGGGTTTGCTATGCTGGTAATCTGAACCTTGGAAGTTGCCTTTGCTTGGCATTACACTATCCTAATATTGAGAAAGGTCTCATAAGTAACAAATATCATTTTTATATCATTTTTCCATGTAGGAATGTAAACAGTTCAACTTTAATAAGTCTCCTTATGATTTCTCTTTCCTATTTACCTTTTCATGCTTCTCTTGATTCTTATATTTGAAAATCAAGTTTTCTATTAAGTTCTGGTCTTTTCAACAAGAATGCTTGAAAGTCTTCTATTTCCTTCAGTATCCATTCCCCCCACCCCCACCCCTTCCCCAAAGTATTATACTCAATTTTGCTGGGTAGGTTATTCTTGGTTATAATCTTAGATCCTCTGACCTCCAGAATACCATATTCCAAGTCCTTTGATTCCTTAATGTAGAAGCTGCTAGATCTTGTGTTATCCTGATTGTATTTCCACAATATTTGAATTGTTTCTTTCTGTCTGCTTGCAATATTTTCTCCTTGACCTGGGAATTCTGGAATTTGGCTATGATATTCTTAGGAGTTTTCCTTTTGTGATTTCTTTCCAGAGACAATTGGTGGAGTCTTACAATTTCTATTTTATCCTCTGGTTCTAGAATATCATGGCAGTTTTCCTTGATAATTTCCTGATAATGTCTTGAAAGATGATTTTTTTTAAATTAAAAAAAATTTTTTTAGCTTTTTTTTTTGGAAGGGGGAGGGCAGGGCACTTGGGGTTAAGGTACTTGCCCAAGGTCACATGACTTAGTAAGTGTTAAGTTTCTGAGGCCAAATTTGAACTCAGGTCCTCCTGACTTCAGTGCCAGTGCTCTATTCACTGCGCCACCTAGCCACCCCAAAAGATGATTTCTAAGCTTTTTTTGATAAGGACTTTCAGGAAGTTCAATCATTTTTAAATTATTTCCCCTCAACTATTTTCCAGGTCAGTGATTTTTCCAATGAGATATTTCACATTGTCTTCTATTTTTTCATTCTTTTGGTTGTGTTTTATGATTTCTTGATTTTCTCAAAAATTAGCTTCCATTTGCTCCATTCTAATTTTGAAGGGATGACTTTCTTCAGTGAATGTCTGAACTTCCTTTTCCATTTGACCAATTCTGCTTTTAAAGGCATTCTTCTCCTCATTGGTTTTTTGGACTTTTGCCATTTGGGTTAATTTATTTTTTAAGGTGTTATTTTCTTCAATTTTTTTGGGGGGGGGTCTCCTTTAGCAAGTTGTTGACTCATTTTTCATGATTTTTTTTCATCACTCTCATTTCCCTTCCCAATTTCTCTTCTACTTCTCTTACTTGATTTTCAAAATTCTTTTTGAACTCTTCCATGACCGGCAACCAATTCATATTTTTCTTGGAAACTTTTGATGCAAGAGCTTTGATATTGTTGTCTTCTGGTTGTATGTTTTGATCTTCTTTGTCACCAAAGTAAGATTATATAGTCTGACTTTTTAAAAATGCTGTTTGCTCATCTTCCCGGCCAAATACTTGACTTTCTAGCTTTTTGTCAGGGTAGTACTCTGCTTCTAGTGGGGGTGGGTGTACTGTTCCAGGCTTCAGGGGTTTTGTGTCACCTGCTTGATCCCCCAATGTCTGTGGACCCAGAGTTCCAGAAGCAAATGCTACTGCTGCCATGCCACCCCCTCTGCTGCCCTGGGGCTGGGGCGCATAAGTCCCACATAGTTTTCCTACTTACCTTCTATGCTGTCTTTGGTGTTTGTAGGTAGAGAAGCCTGGAAACCACCACAGCTGCAGTGGTTTAATCCCCTCAGGCCTCGAACCCTGTTTGTGCTGGTGAGGCTTGTGCTCGACTTTGCTTTGTTCCCAGTCTGAACCCAGTCATACACCCATAATTCCAGTGCTCCTCATTGGGGTGGCATCATCTACTGTGGGAACCTATGGTAACCAAGATGTATGCTGGAGGGTAAATAATGATCTCAGAAAGGTGATGAGTTCTCTCTTCATAATAAAGCTGGAAGCAAAGGCCAGCTGGCTAATTATTGAGTCTAATTGGATTGATGTTAGGTTGGAATAGATGGCTCACCCAGTTCAAATTTCTCTGATTCTATGCTAGAATTTGAGATGTGGTGGTATTAATTGCAGTGGACCATATTTGCCTAACTGTGCTTTTGTGAAATCAATTACATGCTGAACAACATATTAATTTAAAGATTAACCACTATAGCTTCTTCATTTTAGACAAGAGGAAACTGAGTGTTAGAGAAGGTGGATGACTTGCCTAAGGTCACAGATGTGATTTGTAGCAGAGCTGGAATTTGAACTCAAGTCCTGTGATGCTGAATATAGCACCGATTTCATTTTATACACATAAAGTTATGTCTAATAATATGCAATTTACTATGCTGTAACAGCTAGTGTTGAATTTGCAGTCAGGCAACTGTAATGTTAAGGGGATTTAAGATCTTCCCCACTCATTAATATATGTTATGTGGAGCCATTAAGGAAAGCTTGCTTAGGGGAGGCTTGTTTGTAGGAAAGCTTTCACACCTTTTGCTAATTTATAATTAGGCTCTGAGTCATGAGGGTTGCAATGCCTTCTGGCTCTGAAAAATGTATATATACTCCAAGGTGAGTTGGTATTGTGCTTTGGGGGCTTACTTATGAGAAGGATCTAGTGATTCTCTGGTTGAGATTCTGAGTGGCTCTATGTTCAGAGCTCCCTGACTGCTTAGATATAAAGGCTCTCTCAATCCAGGAATGTATGTAAAGTATATAGTGGATTTAGGCAGTCAGAGACCTATCTATTGGTCTTTATTTCTCTGCTTTTATTTTCTCTGAAGTTCAGGGTGCTGACTTTTCTCCTGAATTAGTGAATGTAATTAAAAAAAAAGATTGTTGACCCCTTAAACAGCTATCTTTCCCAGTAAAGCAGATCTAAGAACCTGTGCTAGTAGTCATTCTGGGTATGTCAGTAACTTGGATTTAAATCCTACTTCGTATCTATTAACAAGTAACTCTTTTCCTAGGCACCCAGTGTCCCCAGTTATAAAATGTGGTTAGTACATTTGTGCTATTTCATGGGCTTTGGGGAGAAGAATATATTCTATAAATCTGATATAAGTGCTATAGAATTTTGAGTTATAACTATAGTGATGATTCACTGTAACTTTCAAAGTCTCTCCAAAGAACTTTGCTATCCATTGTGAGACCTAAGAGATACTGGCATAGGACCATCCAGTATATATACCCATATCAAACAAGGTGCTGTGCTATATGACTAAAGCAGAATGTCAGTAGCTCAAGAGAAATATGAGCTGCACAAATTAAGGGACATTCCCACCCCCAATATTCCTATGGACAATTTTTACCCCACCCCTGTGCTAGAGCCTTCTAAACTCCTGTTGATCTGATCAGTCCCAGTCAGACATACTGTACACTGGCCCCAACATTGTGTTGTAATTTTGGTCCTCTTTGAGTACAAGAGACAACAACAACAACAATGAAAGCGTTCTTCAAAACGTTCTCTGAGATTACTAGCCATTCTCCATCTATGATTCTACGAAGGTATCTTAGTGGAGATGGAAAGACCCCTTTCCTTGAAAGAAAGTTTCAATGGGGGCAGAGTATGGTGGCACTAATCCTTGTGGGAAAGATAGGGAGAGTCCTTTTCCCAAGGGCATGGAGAAAAAGCATAGGTAAAAAAAATATGTGGGTGAGAACAGGTGACTTTTAAGGAATTATGGTATGTGAGACTTGGAAGGAAACTTAGAGGCCATCTAGTCTAAATCATATCTTACAAAGAATCTGTCCTTGCTTCATGATCTCAAATAAAGGGGACCCTCACTACCTCTGCAGGTAACCCATTCCATGTTTGTTTGGCTTAACATATTAAGGAATTTCCCCCTCTCACAATATGTCTAATGAGTCTCTTTAATTTTGACCCGTTTCTTCCAATCCTGCTCTCTAGTGTCACAGAGAAAAAAACATCTGATTTCTCTTCATGAGATCATAGATCAAGAATTCAAGGGAACCTCTGAGGCTGTTTTGTTTCATGACATCATTTTATGATAGATCAGCAGATGAATAGATGAACAGGTGGATGGAAGGGGAGATAAAGCATTCATTAAACACTTACACTGTGTCAGGCACTGTGCTAAGCACTGAGGATACACATACAAGTACGCTAGGTAGTCCCTGTCCTCAAGGAGTTTATATTCTGATGGGAAAAATACAATAATCCAATCCAACAAACATTTCTTTAGCACCTGTGATGTGACAGGCACTGTGCTAAGTGCTGTGGATACAATGAGTACAAAGAATGACCATCCCTGCCCTCAAGGAGTTTACAATCTGAAAGGGGAAACAACAAACACAAGGAGGCAGGAAACTAAAGGATAGCTGGTTTGGGGGCATCTTGTTCCATAGGATTAAACCCAGTCCAGATTGTAGATGCAAAGTGGAGTGATAGGAGAGCACAGTTGCTGCATTGGGAAAACTTTGGTCTTCTGCCCTCCAACCCTCCAAACAGAAGAGAGAGGAGGCTGAGCCTGAGAGAGTCAGGGCTTGAGTTAGCATTATTGGTGGTGAGTTTAGAAGTGAGGAGCTTATCCAGGGAAGGAGATCTTGTTCTGTGGAGTCCAAACCAGGCAGGGCAGCAGATGCAAATTGTGTTCTGTAGATGACAATTAAAAGGGTTCTGGAAAGTAGGGAGGTCAGTGGCAATGAGGAAGGCTATCCCAAGTAGGGAAATAGAGTAAGCAAAGACAAGGAGGATTCCAGAGAGAATTTTAAACATGAGGTGAAGCATAAGGATGATAGGTGATTTTCCAAAAGTGACACAGGTAAGCATTAGGAGGTATGATTTGGATCCAGGTCCCTTGACTCACCAGTACCATGTTCTTCCATGAGAAAGCCCTTTTAACTTGTTCTATGTCAGTCTTTTAGCCTAGGGCCAGCTCTCCTAGGCACTCCTTATTTCTTGCACTATCTTTTTATGCCAGTTGCTGGAAGTATTTCCTCCTAGTGACCTCTATTAGTTTATTTGGGCTTTCCATCCTCTGGAATATATAGAAGGTAATGCATCAAAAAGTCGAGACAAGTTTTAGAGGTGTGAATCTAATTGGATTAAATCAGAACCCAAGAACTGAATACAGATGATGAATCATAATGTGGAATTGGAAAACTACATTTTCTAAACTAAGACTGCAAGAGTAGCATTAAGAGTTTAGTCCCTGAGGAAGAATAGTTTTTCAGTGGACAAATACATTCACATCAAATGAGCTGAGGCCTCCTGGAAATCTCCCATCCCTCAGATGACATTTGAGGTGAGACTCCCATGTATATCTCTTAATAATAAGTGTTCCAATTTTTGAGAGAGTTTGTTTCATGTAAGGCTAGGCCTGCTAACAAACCAAATGGACAAATTAGCTTTTAAAAACCCTTTAGGGAATGGGCAGGAGGGTCGGTAGAATAGGGCTTAAACGTACTAAATTATATTTTGTCCCTTTGGTTGTCATTATTCTTTGCCACATCCACCCCAAGCAAAGCTTCTATCCCTTCTTTGATCCTCCAAAACTCCCCTTATTCTTTTCCTCTATGGTACTTTTGATTGTCTGTACTAGCGGCAAACCATCTTTCCCATAAACCTGGATTCTATTAACCTGCTTGCTGGGCCTTCAGTGCCCCCTTCCTCACTTCCAGCTTTAAAATATTTTCTTTTCTCACATTAGAATGCAAGCTCCTTGAGGAAAGGAAATATTTTCTTTTAACGCTTTTGTGTCCCCAGTCCTTAGCACTGTGCCTTTACACCTCAAATACTTGATAATTGCTCAGTCTCTCTCTGTCTCTCTCCCTCCCCTTACTGTATCTCTTTATATCTTCTGTACTTCTCTCTCCATCTCCCCCTCCTCTCGCTCTCTCTCTCCCCCTCTCCCCACCCAGCATCAGAGAGGCACATATGTATCCAGAGAATATAGAAGAAAGAGTAACAAGATCTCTAATAGTAGAAGGCTACAGTGGCATTATATTCTGGCACACGTCCTGCTAATCATGATCTCATAGGACATGGACCTACTGGTTGCTACTCGCCATTGCCTGGCTAGATTTTCCACCATCTTTGTCTTCTGACTCAACTGAAATCCTTGGTGGCTTTGCATTCTAAGCCAGATAGTGCATAGGAACCAGGTGAACTTTGCTTCTTTTGTCTCCAAGAGTAGAAAGAATTAGGAAATCCCTCTCCATAAGTAAATAATTACTCCTAGTACTTGGAACTCTCTTAACTCAGGAATGCTTGAATTTGGACCTAGATACTCATAAGACAATTTACAAATCTTGTGCTGTCCCAGAAATCTCCTTTCTCTGCTAAAAGTCTGGTTTCCAGATTCAGACTATTGAAGTTATTCAGAACCCCCTCCTCTTCTCCTATCTCTCTCTTTATGCAGATGGTTGGAGTTCAGGAAGCAATGCCCTTGAATTCACATTTCAGACTCCTTTCAGGCATATCTCTTATGACCAGATGATTTAGTGGCAAGTTGCCATTACTGCTTCTAGCAAGGGAATTAATCCCTCCCCTTACCCCCAACTGCATTATAGCAGAGCCACAAAAAAAGTGAAAACACCAGTCATCAAGAGCTGAGAGATTAGATCTGAATTATGGCTCCAGATTTGACGTTTTAGCACAGAATGACATTTCTGTTCTTTTCTACCACATTCTCCTCTTTTTCAAATACTCTCAGTGTCTCCCATTCATCCTCCTAAATGAGAGGTTGGATGAAAAGGCACCAAGGCAATACACACCCAGGGGTCAGACCCATTATTTCTACCAATTGCTCTATTCCTGACTCTTCCCTATGCAAATATTCTTAAAGTTGCATATTCTGACAAAGAGCAAATGAATCTCTCAAAGCTGACAGGGGCAAAGAATGAAAGGGGCTTTGGCCCACACCCTCATATCTATGTTTTGTTTTAACATCCCTTCTAGCTCTGACATCCTATGTTCTAGGTTCTGTGGTCCCTACCATTCCTTTCATGGCTGAGCTAAGTCTTTCAGTTTAGGACAGAACTAAGATGCTTAGCTTTGAAGTTCAGATGAACTAAAGTATCCTCATTGTCACTCCGGCCATTTTCTAGTCTATTATGAGTTCTTCTCACTCCTATCCCTCTTTCTTCAAAAAATGGACATTAAACCCATACTATCATTGCCTATGGAATGTATCTCTGGATATAATTCTTTTATATGTTTTGACCATTTTATTAGAACGGAAGCTTTTAGAGGGCAGGTACCATTCCCAGTATTTAGGACAAAGCTAAATACAAAGCAAATAATGAATGCTTTTGTCCTTCACCAGTTTTTATTCTGGCACCCTATATTCTGTAATTTGAAGTCCCTTCCCGGTCTAAAAGCACAACATGATTCTGTGATACTGTTTTCACGTACCAAATAAAATGGTGGCTTTATTAAGGCCTCAGTAATATGGTACATATTGGGCACCTGGGTGGTACAGCGGGTAGAATACTGGATCTAGCATCAAGAAAATTCATCTTCCTGAATTAAAATCTGACCCCAAACACTAGCTGTGTGACCCTGGACAAGTCACGTAATTTTGCCTCAGTTTCCTCATTTGTAAAATGAACTGAAGAGAATGGCAAGGTACTCCAGTATCTTTGTCATGGAAATGCCAAATTGGGTCACTAAGAATTGGTTATGACTGAAATGACTGAACAACAACCACAAATATGATACCTATAGTGGCAGTATATTTATTTACTCTTTTTGGGAATAGACTTCCCAAATCACCCTCTAACAATGGCAGAGTTTTCCAAGTGCTCTCAGCACTTATTCCCCACCCTCAAGATTCCATTTTTTTTTTCGCCTAGATCCTACGGACATCAATGGGAACTGCTTAGCTATCTTCAATTCTTGGAATTAGAAGAGATTGACTCAATCCTGGATGAAGTCAATGTTGAACTGAACTTTTTCCCTTCCTCCTGGTGTGTGACTTTTCACATAATAAACTCCTTTAATGGACACACATAACAGTAACTTATCTTCCAGTGTGACAGGCAAATTTTCTGGAAAAAAATCAATTTCCCTCTTTCAATATTTCTTTTAACAAGGTTGAGAATCGTATATCTTAAAACACAATGTTCCCAAGTGCTGTGATTAACATTCAGAGCTGTTCTTTAACAGTGCTCTCTCATTTTTAAAATGACATTGAGAGCTTAGAGGCTCTTGTTCCTAATTTTTAAACCTACTAATTTCATTGTGCCTGACACAAGGCAGAACATCTTTGCCATAATTACTGTATAACACTTATTTTTCCACAAAGTTGTAATTTTCCTAAAATTAGCTGGACTGCCTCAATTATGTAAATTGAATCCTGAGACTGTAATGAGTGTATTTGTAAGAGCACAATAGACTTTTACGGGGAAATAAGAGGAAAAAAAATCCCCAATATTTGAGTCTGCTTTTAAATGGTACCAGAAGGGAGTGGTTTGACTGTAGGTGAAGTCTCTCACGTGGGCTAAAGGTTTGCTGGCAGTTTGCTCAGTTGCTTGGATTGTAAAAGTTTATCCATGAATCTTGGAAGAAATCTCAAGCTTTTCTCTTCCCAAGTTTTCCATTTCTAGGAAGTTCAAGACCCAAGTTTAAAGTCAAGAGATGTCTTGTTATCAGACAAGACAGTCCTGAGTTTCTTCTTTTATATTCCACTTCCCAAAGGGTCATATTTTATTTCTTATTAAACTCGTCTTTCTTTTTTCTTTCCTTTTTCTTCCTCTTCTCTTCCTTTGTTCTTTTCTTCTTACTTAGTGAGGGACACATTTTCTTTCTAAACCACAACACTCAGTCTATCTAAATTCTTTTCCATTCTTCTAGTTTAAGGATAGATTGTTGATTTCTCAATTGACCTGTCCTAGGGTTTTATTTTCCTTCTGAGCTAGCTTGAGCTGCCTCTCATAGTTGGAGGAGATGAAGATAGGGATGGAAGTTATAATTTCATTAATAAAGAAAATTCATAAGTAAGAAAACCTTCTATTCATTCATTCATTTATTTTATTTTATTTTATTTTTTTACCAATGAAGATCAGCATCTTTCCTCCAACTTATAAGTTGTAGTCTTTGGAAGTTGTTTAGAGAGTGATTAAGTTACTGGTCCAGAGTCGCATAGTCAGTATGTGTCAAAGATAGGACTGGAACTGAAATCTTCATGGCTCTCTATCTACTCCAAGGATCATCTTATCAGCTAGCAATGCATAGTTAACATTTTTGATGTCACTTCTAGTTTTAGAGCATTTTTCAGAACACTGAGATGCTAAATGAGCTGAGTTGTCCAGGGTCATGAAACCAGTAAGAATAAGAGGAAGGGCTTGAACCTCTTGTCTTCCTATGTTCTAAAGGTAGGTTTCTATCCACTATTACATGTGCTCTCTCTCCCTCTCTCTCCCTCCTTCTCTCTCCCTCTCCTTCCCTCCTTCCCTCCCTCTCTCTTTCCCTCTCTCTCCCTCCCTCTCCCCCCCTCTTTCTTCTTCTACCTCTCCCTCCCTCTTTCTTCCTCTACCTCTCCCTCTCCCTCCCACTCTCTCTCTCCCTCTTCCTTTGGTACTCTCTCCTTTGACCATCTAACTCATCTCCAGGCCTTCAACTGTCACTTTTATGGAGATAATCTTCCACCTTCAGCTCCAACTTTGATCTCTGTCCTGAGTTTGAGGCTCACATTTACAACTGGGTCATCGCCATCACCATCACCATCATCACTTATATTTATATAGCATTTACTATGTGCCAGGGACTGTGCTAAGTACTTTATAATTATTATTGCATTTGGCCCTCACAACCAGCTTAGGAGGAGAGGCTACTATTGTCCCCATTTTACAAATGAGGAAGCAGAAGTGAAGTGACTTGCCCAGGGTCACAGTGTTCATAAGTGTCTGAGGCAAGACTTGTGTCTTGCACATTTCTACCTTAATGTCCCTTAAACACCTCAAATTTCACATATTCAAAGGTCCTCCAGAATCTGGGTTCAACATGCCTGCCCAGTCTTACTGCATGCTGCTCCCTTTCACACTCCCTGTGCTGCAATTCAATTGTCATATAATTCAAGTTAGTTACATGTAGGGATTTTGTTCCTCTGTGTGTGTGCATGTGTGTGAGTGATTTTGTTGCCCGTGTAAATTTTGTGTGTCCATATGTGTATTTTTAGGTGAAAATCAGAAACATAAATGGCATCTCAAGATTCTTTTTGGTCCTCCCTTTAGCCAGGGAAATGTTGATTCCTGGCAGGAGAGAAAGCAAGAGATTGGTTCCAGAGACTGGCCACTCTGTTCTTTTCAGAGAGATGGTGCTGGGCTAGAGTTTTATCTATCTGCCCTCCTAAAGACTGTTAGTCTTTTATATTCTATCTGTGCTTCTGATTGCTGACCTTTAATAAAGGAATGCTCTAAGCCACATATTCAAATCCTCTTCCCACCAAATGCCAGTTCCCAAGGACCCCCAATGCCTAGCAAATAAACCCACTTATCCAAACTGATAGCAAACAGAAATCAAAAAAGTTATATAGTTGAGAGCACACCAGATGAAATAGAGAATGAATGAGCTCTCCTACTGGGAGTAAGATATCTCAGTTCTATCAATCAAGAGAGAATCCAAGATCTCATCTGAAGCTAAAATCACCCTGATTCTTTATTGTAATAGAGCTGGGAATAGGGACATGATCAAGGTACTGTAACGATACTGGGATTTGAAGATCTTCCATGCTCCTTGAACTTGCTGACGTAACAGGAAGGGGTGGAGCAAGAGAACGCTGGAACCAAGCTAGCGGCCGTGTAGTGGTGACTGGAAGCAGCAGCAGTGGCGGCGGCGGCAGTGGCAGTGGTTGCTGGGTGAACTCCTTTTTCTTTGTGCCTGCCATAATCTCTGCTAAGGGCTCCTACTGAGGACTGCCAGGGATGGGAACTGCAGGGGGCCAGAGCTGCTGGGAGCAAGCTGCCTGGACACTGAGCAGTTGTTGTGAGTGAGGAGAGGAGGATCTTTGCCTGAGGTAGCCTGTCCTGTTTGAAGGCTTGAGAATGTGAGTGTTTACTACTTTAACTACATATGCCAACTTCATAACTACTGTGTTGGCTTTGACTTTCTGGTTTTGGGACTCAGTTTTCTAGTATTTAAATAAATGCTCTAGCTATATTTCTCATGTAGAGAGCCTGCTACATTTTGTGATTAATAACCATATCAGCATACTTATAGTTACTGTAGGCATTGTGAATACTGCATTGCTGATACAGGTACCCACATTTCCACATGTTATTCTTTGAGTAGTCTTTCCCATAGGGGACCTATCTCCAAAGAGAATCTGGAACCAAATGTCTCATCTTGAAGTTGGAAAGCAAGAAACCATTATCTTTTTTCCTCCAATGCTCTTGACAACTCTACCCCTGTAGGGAACATCGAATAATCTGTCTCCAACAATGAGGAGTCTTATGTGAATGAGCATTAAATCATAAGTTTTATATATGTATATACTATACCAAGTATATATCTATCCATATATATATATATATACTATATATAGTATATATGTACATACACACATATTATACACACACACACACACACACACACACACACACACAGTATCCAAAGATCTCGTATTTTGAAACAGAAAAGGCCAAAGAGGAAATCTAGTCCTAACCCTTCATTTTAGAGAGGAAGAAATTGGCACAGAGGGGAAGTAAGTTATCTGAGAAAGTGTCAGAACTAAGATTTGAACCCAGGCCTTTTCCTTCCAAATCCCACATGTCTTCCATTGTACCTTGCAAAGTGTCTATAAATAGAGCAATTGTTTTGTCACTTTAGATCCTGTTTTCCTAAAACAAGGGATACCAGGAAGCAGTGATCTTGTGGGCCCTCTTATTCCAGTCCTATTAGTCCAAGAAATGGTTGTCTATGTTCTTGCCTTATGCAGTGTGTGTGTGTGCGCGCCTGTGTGTGTATGTGTAGGGTGGTAATTGGCAGTTTCTAGCTTTCAAAGATCTTATTTTATGAGAAATTTGTACTTGTAATAAAGGTAGATGAAAGACAGGCTGCTGAGGTGTGACCCAATTTGTGTCATGTTGCTTCCCAGTGGGAACAAGTATGTCTCCCAAATAGCCTCATGCTCTAAAAACAGATCCTTTGAGAAGTGCATGAAGGAGATGCTCATGCTTTTATTTGAAAAAAAAAAACAACTAGATTATAGATTTAGAACTACTTTTGAATCTGGCCTCTTCAGTTCAAGGTAACTAAGGCACAGAGATGATAATGAGGTAATTTCTAACAGATTGAATTGTCTAGTGTCACTTAGATGGTAAATATCTGAAGTAGGATAGAATACTTGGCCTGAAGTTTGGAAGACCTGAGTTCGAATCTGGCCTCAGACACTTATTAGCTATGTGACCTTGGGCAAGTCACTTAATCTCTGTTTGTCTTAATCTGTTGGAGAAGGAAATGGCAAACCACTTGAGTATCTTTGCCAAAAATAAAACCCGTTGGCAATATAGTCCATGGGGTCATGAAGAGTTGGACACAATAGAATTACTGAATAACAACAGCTTCAACAACAGTGACCAGTTTCTAAGTCCAATACAATATCTTCTTCAATACAGCCCTTTACCTCTCAGTGTCCCTAGAACAGGGCTTTATGGATTGCAGCAGCAGCTTGCTGTTGAACAATAGAATGTCTGAACTAGAGACTCTAGATATTACCAGGTCAAACTCCTCTCATTAAGGTGTGGGGAAGAGACCCAGTGAAGGGAAATGATTTGTTCAAGGTCATGCTGTTAGTGACAGAGGTATGTATGATTCAGATCTAATGTGTGCCCATCTAATAGATTTTTTACCATGCATGGATTTCTTGATCTTGTATTCTTGGTGCTTTTAAGGTCATAGAGTGAGTAGCTATCTTTTTCTCCCCCATTGCTTCCTTTTCAGGGAAAGTTTTTGAGATCGTACCATGCTTATGAATACTTAAGAACAGGAGATTTAATAGATCCTTATTTTCTAACCACACCTTCCTTAGGTTCATCAGTTTTGCTCTAGACAGCTGTTAGGGGTGTCTTCAATGACAAGACAGGTAGCCTACCCTCTGCATTCCAATGTAATCCCTCCCAGGAACTTAGATCAAGGAGAAACCCTCACTGGGCCATGCCCCCAGCATCAGGATATGATTTGTTCATTCTCACTTAGCACCATGTCTGGTGTATGTTGTTGGCAATCATGTTCAAGCTAATTAAAAGTATAAGAAAATAGAGGTTTAAAGAATCTTTTGATCACCTTGCTCAGCCTCTTCAATTTGGGCAATTCAAATGGCACCTTTTAGTTCTGTGGTTGTTTTTTTAATTTTTAAAAAAATTACCCTTCAAAGAAATTCCAGAAGAATTGGTAAATGAATGAAAAAATACTGAACAGATTAGAATTAGAAAAATAATTTTGGTCTCAGCTCAGTCTTGGAACAGTTTTGGATATACAGATTGAGTAATGGAGCTTTGGGTTTGGTGAAGGGGAAAAAGGTTTTCTGTCATTGTCCGATGAGTTGTGTTGATCAGCCCTCCCCATCCCCATTATATGAATGGTGGTGAAATCTAATGAGAGCACAATTTGAAGAGATTAAGAGGTGATATGGGGCTGCCAGAGAGAGCCTTAAATTTGAAGTGGCAAAGTAGTAGGATTGAAGGGCTCTGGCTCTGCCATTTACTTTCTGTGTGACCTTGGCCAAGTCACTTAATTTCTTTACTGTTGGTTTCCTATAAAATAAAGGAGTTGGACTCAAAGGTCTCCAAGGCCCCTTCTACCTCTAAATCAATGATGTATTTATTACTGAAAATAAAGAGCAAGGACCGAATATAGCGAATGTCAATTGTGTTTCCATTTGGCTTTGAATCCTTAGGGTTTAGCAGAGTGCTTTCCACATAAAAGGTGGTTAATAAATGCCTTAGTGTTCATGTTTAAAACATTAATATCACCTTACTTCTTATTATCCCGAGCTATCCAATCAATCATCCAACGTGCATTTATTTAGCAAGTCAGTGCTAGGTTCTAGGCATACAGAAAGACAACTTACATCCTACAGAGACAAAACAACCTACCATAACAGTTACATACACGTCAATAAAAGCCTAGTGTAACTAGACATTCTTGAAGGTTTAGCTTAAGTTTTACCTCCGTGAGACCCTAACTATTAGAAAACCCTGGCTTCTCCATCTTTAAAATCTTGTGGAATTTAGCTTATATATCATATCACTTTGCATTTAATTGAATAGTTTCTTACACCATTATCTAATTTTCATGTGGTTTATGTATTTTTTTTTTTTTTGCTTTTTGTAGAGGAGAAGGCTGGGCAGTTGGGGTTAAGTGACTTGCCCAAGGTCACATGGCTAATAAGTGTGAAGTGTCTAAAACCAGATTTGAACTCAGGTCCTCCTGACTCCAGGGCCAGTGCTCTATTCACTGTGCCACGTAGCTGCCCTGTGGTTTATGTATTTTGGTCCAAAATGAAAATTTTTGAAAATTTGATACCTTTTTGTGTTCCCCATAGTAAGTTCTCTCTGCTACTAACTAGCTGATTAATTATCACCTAATTAATTCAGTATCTGTTTGAGTGCATACTATTTGTGAAGAGCAAAGCTTCCATTGTAGTCTACAAAGGCTTTTCATACACATTATCTCTTTCAATTCTTGCAATAACCATATAAAATATGTAGAGAAAATATTATTACCCCACTTTGAGAGATGAATCAAGTGAGTTTTTTTTGAAGAAATTAAGTAACTTATCCAGAATCACATGGGGCAGAACTAATTAATATCAGAGCTGGAATTTTAGCTCATCTCCTGACTCTGTCTGGATTGTTGTTGGGAGAATTTGGTTTCTGAAGTGGAATTTTCATACTGTAGAAGATGTTCTTAAGTGATATGTCCTTCTAAAGAATAATCTTTGAATATACATGTAAATAGTCTTTATAGTTAATTGGGGGAGTTTGGAGACAACCTCCTTTGGTCTTAGTTTCTTCATTAGAAGTATGAGGAGGTTAGAATAGAGGATCTCTCCATTTCAGCACTACCAGTCTAAGGTCTTTCCGGCACTTTATGCTCTCTGGTCTCTTCCTGATTTAATGTTCTTGTTTCTATATTCTGTGGTCCTATCTAGCACTAATGTTCTGTGCTTTATGTTCTATGGTTGCTTCCTCATTAAACACAATTTCCTTCTATTCTAGGGCCCCTTCCAGCGCTATCATTCTCTTGTTCTATGGTTCCTTCCTGATCATGTTCTTTGTTCTATATTTTACAGCCCTTCCAGCTCTAGCATTCTTGTTCTATGTCCCTAAGTGACACTTCCACCTCTAACATTCTGTGCTCTGTGTTCTATGATCACTCTGAGCTCTAACAAGGTGTTCTTTGTCCCTTTAAGGTCTCTCATAGGTGTACTGTTCTATGGTCTAAGGTCCTTTACTGCTCTAATATCCGATTGTTCTGAGAATCTACCTTCTAGATCTCAATTTCCATGAACATATTTTTCTATGCCATTAAACGTAGGAAGTGAGAATCCCACCAGATTGGACAAACAATTACCCTGAATTTACCCTTCCTGTTTCTCTGGATGTGAGTACATAAATTAACAATCTGGAAAAACTACCTTCTATGCTTCACCCCCCCATAAGAAGCTGTATTATCATTATTAGTTCTTATTATTATTATCATTATTCTTATCACTATTAAAGGCATCTTTCACATTATAAAGAATCCTACATGCTGAAGTAGATCTTTCTATTCAGTCTTTTATTTTTTTATCCTTGTTTAGTTATTTTTGACTCTTCGAGCTCTGAATTCTTTCTTGCTCACAGCCTGACTCTCTTCTTTGTCTGATTCTGCCACAAAGTTATAAATAATAGTAAAAATGTGAAATAAATATGAAAATAACACAATCAACCTACTGTTTTCCTTCTGCGGTGCAAATGCTGGATAAAGCTTTAGAAACTGATGCATCATACTGAACTTTGATTACCCTCCCCCCCAAATTATGTCCTGAAGAGTGATAACATTTTAGCTAAGTCCAAAACCTAAGGTCTACTAGTCAGGCAGTTGGTCTTTGTGCCTGATTTTTATTTGGTTCTTAGGTTACCTCTCTATGTCTTTTGATTTTCTCCAAAGCAAATTCATTCTGTGGTTAGCTTCCTCCTGTTTCTGCTTTGAGGGTTTATATCTACTGACCTGGTTCTCTAAAAGTACCAGTGATGGCAATTGATTAACAGAGAGTTTGAAGTCTCATCTCAAACATAAACAGGAAATATGCACTCTGAATATGTACCTAGCAAACCCATGCTAGGTGCTGGGAGTTGGGAGCAAGGATACAAAGGTATATTACATGACCCTAGCCTTTAAAGAGTTAAAATTTTTCTTGAGAAGATAAGATTTATACTTTTGAAACAATGGATGTTAATCTGCTAAATTAATATTCTAAAGTATTGAACTAATAAAATCACTCCTCTGCTCAAAATCCTTCCTTATTACCTGCTGAAAAAGTCCAAAATTCTTAGTCTGACATTCAGTGCTCTTGGTGATTTGGTCTGAATCTATTTTTACCAGATTAATCTACAATGGTTGAGTGCAACTTTTATTCTTTAATTTTGATCCAAAATCTGTTTCCTTAATGTTCTATGTAATGATTTGCTAAATATCTCTTTTCTCTTGTGAGAAATAGGCAAATGAATTTTGCCTGTTTATAGTTGGAGCTTCTCTTAAGGAAGTCAACTCAGGATCTAGAGCTGCAAAAGACTGAGAGAACATCTAGTCTAACTCCCACATTTTTATAGATGAGAAAACAAGTCAAGAGAGATTAAATGCCTTGGTCAAGGTCACCCTGATAGTTAATAGAATACCAAAGATGCCAATTTGTCTGCCAACCAAACCAATGTTCTTTCCCCCATGCTACTGTGCTCTTAACTCCATTCTTGATTGAATCATAGATTAGAACTAGAAAAGAATCTAGATGATACAATATTAGAATGTAAAAATAAATCAGAGTTGAAAGGAACCCTTGAACTTAGAACCTGAAAGATCAGAGCTGGAAAGAATCTTAGAACATAGAATATTAAAGCTGGAAGAAGCCTTCAAGCCTAAAATGTCAAAGTTGGAAGGGACTTTAGAACACAGGAGCTAGAATGCCAGAGATAGAAGGAATATTAGAATCTAGAATTTCAGAGCAGGGAGGGATTTTAGGACACAAAACCTAGAATGTCAGAACTAGAAAAACATATAATGTCAGAATTAGAAGGAACCTTAGTACATAGAATGCCAGAGCTAGAAAGAAACCTAGAACATAGTATGTCAGAGTTGTAAAGGGACCTTAGAACAAAGAATATTCAAGTTTGATGAGAATTTAGGGGATCATAGATTTCTATCTAGAAAGAACTTCAGAAATCTTCTGTAATTCAGTTTTTCAAGAAGAGCTAGTCAATATCAGAGACAATTTAAGAAGTTATGTCCCCAACGTGAATTCCATTGTTCTTGTGATGTTGCCACATGGCTCATTGTGGCAACTGACTCAGCTGACTTCCTTTGATCTTTAGCTCACTTTCTTACATGGTAAAAATGAGAACAATCTAAACCTCTTTCTTCCTGGAATGTTTACAGATCATTTGGACAGGACTTTAGTATCTTCCCCAAGATCCTCTAGATTTCGAGCTGGGTCCCATGTGTAATGCCTCATTAAAATGCTATCTTCTCGAAGGGAAAGGACTGCTTCATTTTTCTCAGAAACTAGCAAAATGCCTGGCACTTAATATTTGCTCAATGAATTCCCAGTATGGTCCTGGGCTTTGCAAAACAGTATGTGCCCCTTCCCCCATAGCCTACCAGGTGAATGGAAGTTCATTATAGGGGCAGCTAGGTGACACAGTGAATAGAGCACCAGCCTTGGAGTCAGGAGGACCTGAGTTCAAATCTGACCTCAGACACTTAACACTTACTAGCTGTATAACCTTGGGCAAGTCACTTAACCCTAACTGCCCTGTCCTCCCCCTTCCAAAAAAGCAAAAAAAAAAGAAGTTCATTATAGTTTAGCCATCTGGGAGGCAGCTGAAATTTATCATGTGCTGACATAAAAGAACAATAGGTCTAGCATGAATACAACAAGGGAGATTCCAAAAGGACCCAGGGAACTGGCATGTGGAAAAGCTGATGAGCCCTGCTGTTGGGATTGTCATTTGATGGTCTCAGTATAACACTGGGACTGGCTAAATGCTACTTGAAGAAAGAGGTATGAACTTTGGTTTAGCCAAGAGTCCAAAAGGAAACAAATACCAATACTTGGAGAAGGTAGGAAACTTTATAGGGAGGGACACGATGGCACTGATCTAAGAGTTCAGCTAAACAGGAAAGGTTTGGCATATACCATGAGTTAGGGAATTTGAAAGGTAATTTTTTACATTTTGGGGCAACTGGGCCTAAAGTTAGGAAGATTCATCTTCCTGAGTTCAAATCTGACCTCCGACATTTGGTAACTGTGTGTCCCTGAGCAAGTCGCTTTACCTTGTTTACCTCAGTTTCCTCCTCTGTAAAATGAGCTGGAGAAGGAAATGGCAAATCTCTCCAGTATCTTTGCAAGAAAACCCCAAACAAGGTCACAAAAAGTCAGACTGGACTGAAAATGACTGAATTTAACTTTTTGTAATTGAAAGAATCACAGATTCAAAGGACTAAGATATCAATACTTATATGACCAGTATTGTATCAGCTTCTATGACCTTGGGAAAGTCACATCTTCTTTGGCCTTGGTTTACTTATCTTCAAGATGAAGATCTGTAAGGTTCCTCCTAATGCTAACATTCTACAATTCAATATCTAGGTCTCTAATATCATATGAAACTGAGAGAGATTATTATTCAGTGACTTACAGATATTAAGTGGCAGAACCTGGGTTTTAGCCCAGGTGTTATGACTTGAAGTCCGGTATTCTTTCCATTGCCTCACAAGGCAAGGCCATAAATGCTAGCTAAAGAATAGAAGAACAAGCAATGGCCATAGGCCCATAGGACCCTGATACGTCCTTGGTTATAGAATATTAGCAAGTCAGTAAGATCAGCCCTCAGGCTCATGATGGAGGATCTCTGAATCTATGGCCAGGACTACTGAGTAAAGGTAGACTATTCCAAAGAAGGTTATCTGAAGCCAATAGGTCAGTTCCTCCCTAATTGATATGGAAACAGATTCTAGGATGACCTCACACAGATTGGTAAAAGCCCATATTTCTCAATGATTTTCTATCCCCTTTTTTGCTAGTCATATCTATCTGTGAAAAGTTGAAGAAGTTGAAAGATACACTAGGATAGAGACTACCTCAGGGAAATAGATAATGTAATTGGCCCCTTCTGGGCAACTGCTCTGATTTCATCCTATTAGTTGTGTCTATGGCTGGTTGATTAGAGTATAAGGTTAATTAAGCAAAGATTGTGGGCTCATAGAATCATAGAATAGAATACTGGATCTGGATGAAATCTTAAGAGATCACCTAGTTCAGCCTCCCTATTTCACAGAAAAGGAATCTCTAGAATAAGTTTCAGAGAAATGAAATGAATTTTCCAAGGTCATACAGTTAATTAGTGATAGAGCTAGAATTAGAACCCAGGCCTTCTGATTCCTTATCCAATGGTATTACCATTGTGTCACACTCAATTCTCATGAAGTCTAGTTATTTGCATTTAGTCTTGTGGCCATAGACTGCCTAGTTTCTTAGCCAATTGTGATTTGGAAGCAGCAATACTTTATGAAAAAAGTGTGGGTTTAACATTTCTTTCATCTACCATCTTCTTCCCACTCCACTGGTACTGCCCTAAGTCAGACCTTCATTATATCTTGATTGGGCTATTGTACTATAATCTCTTCCCTTGTCTTCCTGCCTCACTCTCTCCCTTCTCCAATATATCCCTTTTATTGTTGAACATCACTGGCTCTTATATTGCTTTTCAAATGAAGCACAAATTATTTTGTATACTATTCAGGTCTCTCTACAATCTGGCTTCTACTTATCTTTCTAATATACCTAAAACTGGTCTCCACTATACCCACTACATTATAGAGCTATTCACAGTTCCTGGATCTTTTTCTTCTGTTTCCTGCCTCTGGACCTTTGCAGATGTGGTTCCTCCTGCTTGGAATAGTTTTTATCTATATCTCTACCTTCTGGAAGTCTTCCCCTCTTTCAGAGCAAACTCAGGTGCGCCTCTTCAAGGAAGCCTTCAATGACCCTCCTGTCTATTAGCGATTTCTCTGTTCAAATCACTCATTGCTTTACCAGTGGCGTGCCCTGATCAAATCATTGCCCTACCCCAGGACTTTGCAAAATAGAGGTATCAGAGGAGGGATTGTAACAGCAAGCACCCTAGCATACCTAGGGCGGCTACTAGCACAGGTTCTTAGATCTGCTTTTCTAAAGGAAAGCAACTCAAAGTGGGTTAACAATCTTACTTTAATCAATCAAATACCATTTACCTAGTTCAGGGGAAAAAGTCAGCACCGTGAACTTCAGAGAATACAAACAGAAGTTACAAACAAACAGAAAAACAGATCAGCAGACGGCTTCCAGCG
>CM053583.1:26898812-26921440 GCA_028627135.1 Pseudochirops cupreus | reverse complement strand
GCTTCAGGCCAGGCTGGTTTCGGTTCGCAGTGCTGATATGGTTCCTCGTAGCCGAGCTGACTTTAGTGGGAAGTATCTTTGTGTGCGTTTTGGAGTTCCAGGATTGGTTTAGAGTCCTATTTTATGGGTATTTTGGGGTGGCTATGTGAGAGCTGCGATGTGTTGCTGCTTCTATGCCGCCATCTTGGCTCCGCCCCCTAAATCTCTGCTATTCTTCATGGAGATACTAAAAAAGCCAATTCTTTATTTTGTGGCCCAGGCTCTAATTATAACTTATGTTAAGATTGGAAGATCAAAATATTTAGAGAAACTATCCAGTAGGAGGAGCTCTCTCATTAATTCCAAAAGTTTTTGGAGAAAAAATACTCTTAATATTTTAAACTACAAACATAAACTTCACAAGAGATGGAAAGATAAAAAAAATATTCTGTTTTGATTATTTTCCTTGAGCAATAAGCATGGGGTGTCACTGACAAGCTTTTGACCAGAGATAAACAGAAACACTGGCGGGAATAGCCTGAAAGTGGTGACAAGATTACGGGACCCTAGGAGACCTGAGTAAAGGTCCCCTTTGTTCTGGTTCTCTGAGGAAGCCCAAACTAATCCACCTTAATAGTGGGTGGTCTCATCACAAACACTAATGGGATTGCACCTGCTAGGAAGCTTCCTTCAGCATACACAACACAACACACCACACACACACACACAAATGCACATACACAGAGTCAATTTTCTTAAGCTATCGAAGAGCAGAAAAAAATGAAATGTGGGGGGCTGGTTGTACCTTACAATTGTCTGACCCATGAACTTAGACTGGGCATTGATCCTGAAGCATCACAGATTGCTAGATGGAAAAGATGATATCATGTCCTAATCAGCATGTTGGAAGATCACAGAGTTTGAGCCCAAAGGGACAGCAGAGGTCATCTAGTCTAACCTCCTAATTTTATACAAAAGAAAATTGAGGCTCAGGGTGTTAGTGTTCTGTTTGAGGTCATATAACATATACTCAGATCCTGTGACTTCAAATACAGAAGTATTTCTACTGTAACACAGCATGAATTTCTTTTCTCTTTTTGCTTTTTGGAGGGGGGAAGGAAGGACAATTGGGGTTAAGTGACTTGCCCAAGCTTACATGGCTAGTAACTGTTGAGTGAGGCTGGATTTGAACTCAGGTCCTCCTGATTCCTGGGCTGGTGCACTTTCACTGTGCCACTTAGTCACTCCCAACAGCATGGATTTCTTAAGAGAAAAACCTGGCTATATGAGAAGGGCTGGTGTAAACCTAGCTATAGAAATTACTGCTAGGGATCATAGATCATGGTGAGAGTTGATAAGGTTATTTTCCTGCCTCTTTGTAAGGCCTGGGGAAAAAAAAATCCAGTTTCATGAGATCTTCAGCAACCATTTATTTCTTCATTACTTTGGCATATTAAAGATGAGGCACCTATATGGGGAGAGCACAGGACTTGTAGCACTTGTAGCATAGAATGTGGGATTTTCTCTCTTTTCATCTCTTCTGCTTCCTGGCTTCCCTAGCTTCCTTCAAGATGCAGCTCAAATCTAAACTTATAGAGGTGTCTTTACTAGTCTGCCTCACAGTCCTCTGCCCATACCTCCAATGGTGATGCCTTCACTCAGAGATAACCTTGCATTTATACTGTATACATTCTGTATGTACACAGTTTGTATATTTTGTTCTCCATTAGAATGTGACATTCTTTAGGGTAGGGGCTAAGTTTTGCATTCCTGTTGTTTGTCTGTTGCTTTCAAAGAAGACCAGTGACATCATAGTAGTATCTCTTGACTTGCTTGTGAATTGGGTTTAAGTAAGGCAGAGTTGCACAGTCATCAACCTCTCTTTCTGTTCCAGAGTACTTGAAATCCAGTGGCAAGACAAGAGTCAGGATGACAGGCCATGGTCCAGGATGCAGTGGATGACCTCGGTGTCATAATGAGTGCAGGTTGACCGACTGATTGGAGTCAAGAAAACTAGAGTTTGAATCTTGCCTCAGACACTTGCTAGCTGTGTAACCCTGGGCAACTCATGACACCTTTTAGTTTCTTTATTTATAAAATGAGATTGGACTCAATGGTCTTTAAGATCCTTTCCAAGTAAATCAATGATTTTGTTGAAGTCCAGACTAGCCTGAACTCACACAAGTTGTAAGAAGCAGAGCTGATATTGAACCAGGGTTTTCTAATGCCAATTCCCCTGCTTATTTGGTTCACTGAACCCCCTTTCACAAGTAGGCCACAGCCTTTTAAAAAAAGGTTGGTGTCAACCAGGTGAACCAGAAACCATGATGATTAAAAATTTCCAGGCTGACTTAAGTCAGCGACTAATTGATTGACTGACTAATTTCCAAAGCACTATTCAGAGTATACTCTACCTTTGCTTGAAATCTTTCCTTTTTTTGGGGTGGGGGGAAGTTCAGACTCTAATTCTTTCTCTGGATGTGGATATCTCTTTCCATCATGAGTCTTTTGGAGTTGTCTTATAACCTTGCATTGCTGAGAGGAGCCCAGTCTATCAAAGTTAGTCATCACACGTACATTGTGTCTGTAATTGTGTACAAATTTCTCCATTCAGCTCTTCTCACTCAACATCAGTTTACATAAATCTCTCCAGGTTATTATGAAGTCCATCTGCTCATCATTTCTTATAGCACAATTGTTTTCCATTACATTCATATACCACAACTTCTTTAGCCATTCTCCAATTGATGGACATTTCCTTGATTTCCAATTCTTTGCCACAACAAAAAGAGCTGCTATGAATATTTTTTGTATATATGGGGCCTCTTCCCACTTCTATAATCTCTTTGGGATACAACCCTAAAAGTGGTATTGCTGGGTCAAAGGGTATATGCAGTTATTTATAGCCCTTTGGGCATAGTTACAGATTGCTCTCCAGAATGGTTGAATCAGTTCACATCTCCACCAACAATGCATTAATGTTCCAATTTTTCCACATCCTCTCCAGAATTTGTCATTTTCCTGTTTTGTTTTCTTAGCCAATCTGACTGGTGACATGTGGTACCTCAGAGTTGTTTTGATTTGCATTTCTCTAATCAATAGTGATTTGGAGCATTTTTTCATATGCTTATAGATATCTTTAATTTCTTCCTCTGAAAACTGCCTGTTCACATCCTTTGACCATTTATCAATTGGGGAATGACTTGTATTCCTATAGATTTGACTCAATTCTCCGTATATTTTAGAAATGAGGCTTTTATCAGAGACACTGGTTGTACAAATTCTTTCCCAATTTTCCACTTCCCTCATAATCTTGGTTACATTGGCTTTATTTGTACAGAAAAATTTCAATTTAATATAATCAAAATTATCCATTTTGCATTTCATAATGTTTTCTAACTCCTGTTTGGTCATAAAATCTTCCCTTTTCCATAAATCTGACAGGTAAACTATTCCTTGATCTCCCAGATTTCTTACAGTATCAGCCTTTATACCTAGATCATGCACCCATTTAGACTTAATAAAAGGATTCAATCATCTTTGGTTGCTTCTGGTCCATTGTGATTGCCTATTTCCTGGCTTTTAAAGTGGATTTCTTCTTCTGGGGTACAGGGCATTCTGACCTATGCTTCTCAAACTGGGGCCTGGTTGTTGACTTTGTGTACTGTAGCCTCTGGGTGTCTTGATTGAGGCCAAGGTGAGGACTCTGAGTGTTTCCCCTGCTACCCTGAGGCTCATAGAGTAAGGTGTGGGGGAGGGGTGGTCTGGCCACTTCAGGTTTCCTGGCTCCGTGCCCCTGGGCTAGAGTTTGGGTAGGCTAAGTAGCCCGCACCCTGCCAAGCTGGTGTCTGCAGATTTCCTTGATTGTGCTAAATCACACCTGGGCTTCTGGTGTTAGAGCTAGTTGGCTTCACCCCCCTGTGGGTGGGATCCCCCACTGGTCAGCTGAGACTGGTTGGGACACCTCTTGCCCTTCACTTCAGGCTAGGCACAGCTTCAGTCACACCCTTCCTCTAGGACTCCTAAGCCTGTAGCTGCTTCCACTATTTCAGGATTTTCTCCTGGATCAATTATCTCTGGATTTTCAGGGTCAGGGGGCTGGATTAGAGCAGCTAGGGTTTACTCTACCATCTTGGCTCCCAGAAGTTCAGGTAGGTCTTGAAATCTTTTCAAAGCTTTTAATCACTGTCATTGACCTTTGGCTCTGCCTTTTTCCATTTTCTTTTTCTTTTCCTGAATGCTTTTCCATTTTGTGTCTAGCTCTTCCTGATGCCATCTACTTGCCCCTATGTGAGTCCTAGCTGACCTTAACTAATATATCTGTCAACTATGGGTCCAGGGACATGAAATTTCTGATTTCAATTAAATTTAACTAAGTTCAATCCAATTCAATTCAAATGCCCACAAAGTGCTAGGAATTATGCTGGGGATGCAAAGACTGAAGTGAACTCTCTTCAAAGAGCTTATACTCAGCCAGAAGCAGGAAACATGCATATAAGATAATGTCAAAGGTATGCAAAATAAATATAAGCAAGTATGTATATATATGTGTGCATATGTGTGTGTGTGGGGGGGGGTATAGGAGGGAGGACCAAGGAAGTCAAGGAAGGTATATTGTGATGTGTGATATAAACTGAACTTTGAAGGATGAAGACATTCCAAAAGGTGTGGTTTGGACGTCTCCCTCCAACTGCTGTCAATTTCTAGAAAAGGGAGAGATAGTTCATACAAAGATTCAGAGGTTGATAATGGAATATTATATACTGGAAATATCTAGTAAGCCTGTTTGATTTTAATGTGTAATATGTGAGAGGGAGGGAAATATGTAATCACTGGAAAGATAGATTGGAGCCATAATATGCAAGACTGTAAATACCAACAAAGGAGTTTGAATTTTATCCTAGAAACAATACGGAGCCCATGAGCATTTTTTAGAAGCATGAGTGACACGATTTGACGTGTGCTTTAGAAATATCACTTTGACAGCTATGTGAATGAGAGTTTGAAGAAAGGGAGAGAATGGATGTAGATAGACAAATTAGGAGGTTACCAAAATAGATCAGGTGAGAAATAATTAGGACCTGAAATAGTCATATAATTATATGGAAAGGGACAGATATGATGTTGTGAGGTAGAATTAATAAAACTGGATAACTGAGTAGCCAAAGAGGGTAAGTGAAACTGGAGAGTTGATGGTGAATAGACATTGACTATTATCTGTATTCTCACCCTCGATCTTTCTTCCCTTTCTCATCTAAACTATCTTCACAAAGTGGTCTGTAATTACTACCTCCACTTCCTCTCCTTTCACTCATGTTTCAATCTTTTGAAATGTGACTTCTAACCTCATCATTCTATTGGAACTGTTTTCTCCTGAGTTACCAGTGATCTTTTAACTGCCGTATCTGATGGTGTTTTCCTAGTCCTCATCCTTCTGAGCTAACTGCTATATTTGATGTTGTATTTTTTTCTTTTTGAAGGGGAAAGGGCAGGGTAGCTGGGGTTAAGTGACTTGCCCAAGGTCACATGCCTAGTAAGTGTGTCAAGTGCCTAAGGCTGGATTTGAACTCAGGTCCTCAGGACTCCAGGGCTGGTGCATTATTCACTACGCCACCTAGCCGCCACCTAGCCACCCCCTATATTTGATATTGTTCACCAACATTTCTTCCCTTTCTCTTTCTCTGTCTTTCTCTCTCTCCTTTTCTTTTTATGACACTATTCTTTTCCTCATTTGCTTTCTGCCCATCTACTCCTCCTTAGTCTGTCTGTCTGTCTGTCTCTTTTGTGAATCATCCATATCAAGGGTGGGAAACCATGGCTTTGAGACCACATGTGGCCTTCTAGGTCCTTGGATGTAGCCTTTTGACTGAATCCAAATTTTACAGAACAAATCCTTTTATTGAGGGGATTTTTTTCTGTGAAGTTTGGATTCAGTCAAAGGGTCAAAGTTGAGGACCTACAGGGCTAAATGTAGCCTTAAGGTTCTCCACCCCTGATCTACATCATTCCCATTAAAGTAGGCATTGCCCAAGGTTTTGTCCTTTCCTTCTCTCTCTAGAATTTATCTCCTGGTAACTTCAACGTATCCTGCTGATTTAACAATCATATCTATTCATTGGAATCCCAGATCTACAGCTCTGTCCCCAGTCTGTTACCCAAGCTTCAGTTATTAACAAATTGCCTGTTGGACATTTCAACTTAGATGTGACAGGGTTACTTTAAGCTCTAACTGTTTAAAACAGGATTAACTACCTTTCTCTCTAAACCCTCCTCCTTTTAAAGCTTCCCTCTTTCTTTGGAAGGTACCAAAATGCTTTCAGCATCTCAGGTTCATAATCTTGACATTATCTTAGACTCCTCACTCTCACTTAATGCACATCTCCAACAAGTTGCCCAATCTTACATTTCTACTTGCACAACATTGCTTTCCACTGAACCCTTTCTCTTGGCTCACACTGCTACATGCATCAGCTCACACCTAGATCATTGCAACACTCTCCTAATTTCGTCTCCTTTCTTTAACTCTGTCACTGCTCCAGTTTATTCTACAATGCCAGCAATGCAATCTGATATGTGACTCTTCTATTCAACCAAGTGAAATGGCTTCCAATTGCCTGTAAGATAAATTATAAACATCTCTGCTTAGCATCAAAGCCTTGTGCAGCCTGGTTTCAACTCATCTTTCCAGTCTCACTGGACATTACAATCTCACTCTTGCTATGCACTCTGGCCAAACTTTATACCCATTATCTTCCATTCCCAGAATCCAACTCTCTCCTTACCCTTAATTCCATATTTATTTGCACATTGCTCCTCTCATTAGAATGTGAACTCTTCAGGGGCAGGGGATGTTTTTGACTTTCTTTGTATCCTCAGTTCTTAGAACAATGCTGGATGCATAATAAATGCTTATTTGCTTGACTTGAGTCTGTCTTCTTTTGCGGTATAGCTCAAGAACTATCTTCAAATGATGCCTTTCTTGACTTCCCCAGATGCTACTACTTTCCTTCCCAAACTCTTTCATTTAATTACTTTGCATACATTTGTTTTTATTCTCATTGTATTCATGATGTGTATATATAAATATATATACTTACATATGTGTATGTATGTGTGTAATCTATATCTATAAATGCATATATACACAGACACATATATGGCAACCTTCTCCCATTAGACTGTAAGGTCTTTGAGAATAGGGACTATTTCATTCGCTCTTAGTACTCAGGCGTCTACATAGTAGGCCTTTATTAAATTCTTGTTGATTGGTTAAATGGTTGAATATTTGTGGCAGGAGAGGTACCTGTTTTATGTAGGCTGGGCAGATTTTCTTTAAAGAGGCAGGAGGCCTCATTAAATCTTTGGAATTTGGTTGATCTAAGAGACTAAAGTTTGAATCGTTGGTTTGGTTTTATTTTCATCTGAGCTGTAAGAAGTCTAGACTTTGGGAAGGCAGTGCTCTGGAGGTTTCATGGAATACTCATTACCTTTCAGAGATTCCTCTTTGAACTCTGATTCTGGGGCTGGCACTTTATCCACTGTACCATCTAGCTGCCTCTAATAGAAGGCACATCCTATACAAATTAAATAAATTTTATATATATACATATATACATATATATATACATATATACATATATACATATATATGTAAATTCTTATTAGCATGACATAATACATTGATATATAATAACATAGAATATATGTTTGAAAATGTGAGTGTAAAGGGGGGAGAAATATTTTATCTGAATTAGCAACTAAAAATTATAGTTTTTTAAAGTTTATTCTGAGTAAAGTTGTCTTTAATTGCATTTTCTGGTTAATGAGCATTGCAATGCTTTGCATTCTGAACCTGCCTCTGAAACATTAGACAGGCCGCAGAATACCCTTCCCAAGACAAGAAATCTGGACCCCTTCCACATTGTCAAAACCCACATTGCACCTTATTTTGAGGTATCTTTTAAGGTAAATCATCATCTTTTAAATTCTGCTTTCAGAGCTTATCTTGGTATCCATTTTGTCCTATTTACTCAGTATCTTATAGCGCAACCAACATTTATTGAAGAAAGTTAACTCATATATTGGTTGTTCTGCAAACCAGTATGACTCCTTTACAAAAGAAAGCTGTTGAGTCATACAGAAGTATATTGTGAGAGATAGCTATAGAGATTCAGTGCAGGACAATAAAATCATATGTTTTCAATATAAAGAGAAAAGGAACATTGGAGTGGGGGAATATCCTCGGTGGAAGAAAAGAAAAAAAAAGGCAAATGTGGATCGGTGAAGGGATACTTAAAGGAATTCAAGAGGATGGGTGAAAAGAGTATTGACTCCACTAGGAAGTAGGACTACGAGCTGTGGGTAGAAGTTACTAAGGGATTTTATATAAGGGAAAACTTCCTAAAAGTGAGAGTTCTCTGGAAGTAGAGTGGGCTACTTTGGGAGGGAGTGTATAAAGTCTTTAAGCAAAGGTTGGATGATCAGTTCTTGGGGGATATTGTTGAGGTGATGGGCACTGAGGCCCCTTCCAATTAGGAGATTCTGTGATATCTCAGACTCTTACTATATGACCCTGGGCAAGTCACATAACTCTGTTTCTTCACCTATGAAATGGAGATCATAATAGTAGCATTTACCTCATAAAGTGTTGTGAGATCAAGACGACCTATGTAGAATATTTGTAGAACTTAAAGACCTATAGACATACTATTACTACTACTACTACTACTACTGCTACTATGACTACAATGACTACTATTATGACTGCTGTGATGATAACTACAACTACTACTATGACTACTACTACAACAACCACTACTATTACTACTATTATGATACAATGATAATCACTATTAGTACCATTACAAAGATTCTATGATTTTTCACCAAGTTGCAACATTTTTTTTTTTTTGCTGCAAGATAGATTTTAGAGGCCATCTAGTCTAAATACCTCACGTTTTCAAGTGTGGAAATTGAGGCCCATACAGAGGAAGTGACTTTCTCAAGCATCTCCAATAAGAAAATAATACAGCTAGAATTTGAACCCATCTCAGTTGCTTCAACAGATGAAGACAAGCAGAGCTAGAAAACATTTTTCTGATTCTGCAATAACTGATTGCAGAGTTATCGCAGTCAGTGAAACACCTTTCATACAAAAGTCTGGGAAAATATTTTTGAATTTTTACTTGTACTTAATCTTGAACTTTTTTGATGTAGTTCCACATCACCATCCTCTAAATTACACAATGATCCTAACTCAATGTTGAGTACTTCTGTGGAGTGACTTACGGCCTATTGATGCTGAGAATTTCCAGTTGAGTGAGTCACTTGTGTACTCTAGCTCAATTTAGCAAGCAGTTAGTGAGTAGTGACTCAGCCAACCTCTATAAAAGAACTATTGTGTGTAACAGAGGGTAACAAAGAAGTAAAAGATGGATTCTTGTCTTTTAGGAGCTTCAGGTTGCTTGTGTACGGGGCCATTTTTGGCTTCTTGGAGGCATGACATACTGGCAGAGCTACTGCTAAGAATTCAATTCAATAAACATTTATTAAACACTTGCCGAGGACCAGGCACTGTACTAAATGCTGATAATATAGATACAAGTAAAAAGAAAGTAAATACAGTTCCTGTCCTCAAGGAACTTACATTCTGATGGGATCTGAAAAGTGGGAGGAGGGGAAACAAAGGTACCCAGCAAAGTGGCATGGTAGAGGAAGATCAAGGTGATTCCTTGAGGGAGGAGCCATCTAATCAGAGGGAAAGACTAGAGGGGTCTGACAAGGTACTGACAGAAATTTTACTATAGAAGTTCAAATTTGAAAGGAGAATGTTAACATAATATCATCTGACCCCTTTAGTGTTTTGACAATGGTCCAAAAAAAAGTAAGTTTCTGTGATACGGCTACTCTTGATTGACTTACATTTTTTTTTTCATTCAGGGGTGGAATATAATGTGTGCATGAGGCAGTATGTTGCAGTGGGAAGGATGCTGCACTTGGATTCAGAAGACCTAGGTTTGAATCCTGGCTCTGCCTCTGTGGACCATGGACAAATAAGTCACTTTCTGTCTTTTGGGGCCTCCATTTCCTCATCTGTGAAATGAAGAGTGGGACTAGATATTCTTTAATATTCCTTTTGCCTGTAGATCTATTATCTGATACATAATAGCCAACATGTACTTAGTATTTAATAAATCATGGTATGGTGGGAAAAGAAACAATGAATTTGGAATCAAGGGACCTGGATTAAAATCTCAGTTTTACTGTTGGTTACCTGAGTCATTTTGGGCAAGGAATTTCACCCTTCTGGGCCACAGTTTTTTCACTGTAAAATAAAGGCATTGGATTTGATGATTTCTTAGTTCTTTTCTAGCTCTTTTCTAATTTCTAAATCCTTACTGATTCTGTGAGAAATGATTTTTAATAACCAATTATGGGGGAGATCCAGGCTTTTTCCCCATCCTATTTCCTTGTTCAAAGCCTTGTCTTTGAAGGACATTACTGACCTCTACCAAAAATTTGCCAGATCTAGACCATCTTATCTAAGGTGAATCCCTGCTCATTGTATTCAGCATATAGTTCAACATCACCATCCCCTAAATTATACAATGATGAATAAAATTATATAAATTTTACAAACTCAAGTAAGTTTGGATGGAGGTAGATCCTTTATCTAGGTTGTTCAGGGCTGGGGTGGTCTGAGTGGAGATAGTGTCTTTGTCCAAGAGTGACCTGATGTTAGTCTCTCAGTCTCTCATTGCTGTGAGCCTGCCTCTTATTGTAATATTCATTCACTCATTAAATGTTAACCATTCAGAGTTGATTTACACCCTCAGGAACACCCACTCTTCCAAGGGCATATAAACTGTGAACCTACAACCATGAAGGGTCTTTGGCATTCGAGAGTATCACTGACCCTTATATTAATAAAATGTTAGTAGTATTAATAAAATAATTAGTAATCCAGAAATTATATCTCTCAAACTTTTTAAATATCACAGTTCAAAATAAAAAGTTAGTACAATGATAAGAGCAAAGGAGGGCTCTAGGCAAGGAGCTCTAGAACTACTGGAGGAAAGAGTAAAGGCTTTTAGCTGTTGTTTTCTAAATCTGTGCTGACCAGGGATTGACATCCTCCGAGAGGCAAACCTATGATGTATTATTAGAACTAGATGCTCTTTTCATTTCTGACAAAACCTCTCTGGAGGACTACCCATTGATGAGCACAACTTACTCTATTGGTAAATAGTGAGGAATGCACATCTTACTCTATATATGGAGTATTTAAGATTCCTTAGATTTTCCTGGGTGGTTGTGGGAGTTTACCCCTCATTCAATTCTTTTCATTCTCTGCGGATCTTGCCCATCAACCCCACACTAGAGCTATGGCATATCTTTCTGGTGAAGCTTACTGGGTCTTCCTCTGTGACTTAGTCCCATAAACACACCAATGATTAAGTCTCTTACCCCAAGATGATGCAAAGTATTTGAATGAAGAGTCTATCATATTTTCATCCATAGTCCTTGGCACATAGTAAGTAGGTCAATGCTTATTGATGGATTGTCATAGAGCTAATAATGTTTGAGTTGTGTGATTTGAACCAAGCTTATAGAATCACAGTTGTACAGCAAGAAGGCACCTTACAGGCCATTGAGTCCAGTCTGCTCATTTTATAGATGAGAAAATTGAGGCATATAGAATTTGAGTGACTTGCAGGATCACTAGGCTAGTAACTTGTAATATTCCCAACAGCTTTTTTCCCCACTTCTCTAAACAAAGAAGTCCTATTGAAGCTCAAACACCTGTCTTCTATCAGAATAAGACCAAAAGTAATGATGCAAATCACCCTTCCTGCTGGCGGGGAAGTTTGCCTATCAACTAGTTGCCAGTTCCCTTGGGGTCCTTCTTCCCCCAAAATAGCATAAATTAGCACCAATTCCTAGGTCTTTCTCTCTTCTCCCAATATTTCTGCTCTAACCAGACAATATTTTACAGGGTGGGAGGGGGACCCTTCCCTTTAAGACCCCTGAAGGGAATAAGCCCACTTCCACCTGGAGAGGCTCAGCAGATTTGATCTATTTCCACTAGTCTTCCTATTGTTTATCTCTATATCTCCCCACCCCCATTTGGACTAGGGAAAAAAAATGTCTTGCTGTGATTTTTTTCTTTCTTGGATGATCTGATCAGGATTCAGTCTGTTGTGTTTTCCAGATCTGTTTGGAGGAGTTATGGGTTACAGCTCAGCTATATTTTTTTTCTGCTACTCTATCATTTTGGCTCTGCTTCTTTCTTTGATGTATTGAATTAACTTCGGAGGGGGGGGGGTGGGAGAAAGAATGTGATTTCATTTGTATAAAGAGCCCCCCATGAACAAGTTCCTTCCACCAATAAATATCACCATTGCTCTACAACTCTTTGAACTGCCTGGAGCACTGAGAAGTCAAGGGACTTACCTAGCTTCTCAGCTAGAATGTGTTTGAGTCAGGATTTGAACTTGGACTTTTGAGACTCTGAGGTAGTCTTTCAATCAATTACCCTCAACTGCATCTCCTTAAAGTAACTCAATTGGTAATTTACGTTTGACAAATTGATTAATTGCTTTCCTTAACAAAGGCCTTTCTTTTGTAAATTTGTAAATTTAATTAGAAGTCTTAGAATGTGAAGTTCAAGATTAAATCATCTATCTGCTCCATTTTTCAGATGGGTAAAGTAAGTCCCAGAGAGAAGTGGCCTGCCCTAAGTCACACAGCAAGTTAGAAATAGTGATGTTATTGAGAGATTCAATTTATTCTCGATATGCTTATCAAAGTATGTTAATACCTTAATTATTCTGAGGGAACCAGTTTTGGGGCCTAGCTCCTAACATTTGTATGCCTGTGCTGAGTAAAATGAGATTGATTCTGCTTGGCTTTGGGAGCCATTCTGCACGTTGATCAACGTAAGGAGCAATGGGATGCTTCTGATCTCTCAACAGAAGAATGGTGGCCTAAAAGTACTGATTTAAGCATCCTTTCTTTAGACACAGTCAATGTGTTGTGTTGATGTATGTTTCTTAACTGAAATTCTTTATTTCAAAAGAGGGTGCTGGTGTGTGTGTGTGTGTGTGTGTGTGTGTGTGTGTGTGTGTGTGGTGAGAAGAGTCATTAGGAAGTTAAAACAGTATTTCTTTTTTAAAAAAGTGCATCAATAAAACTTAGCTTTTAAGAGAGACATCATGACTTTTGTGGTTATAGCCTACTTTTATTATCTACAAATCATGTTGTCAGAGGTTATTCATACCCATACTGTACTTACACATTTACTGGAACTCTAACTATAAACACTATTGCCAATTCTAAAATCAGATCAATTAAAGAAGGGGCTGAATAGAATGATAAGTCTAGATATAGCATCACAGAAAAATATTTGGTTCAAGTAGTTTACCAGGAACTGATATTTTTTATGTGATTATGGATGTTTAACTGCCAGATTGAGAGATAATGTGATGGTGGATAGAGAACCAGCCTCATGCAGGAAGACTTGAGTTCAAGTCTTGCTTCTGATACATACTGACCCCTGACCCTCCACAAATCACTCAATCCTTGTGTTTCAGACAACTCTTTGTGACTATTAGTTGCAAGGCTATCGTCCATCTGCATTGGTAGAATGGGCTTCCAATCATGAGTCCCATATACCGATGACATCACAGGCTTAGACCAAACTGCTAGTGTGTAAATATTATGAGGGCAAGGTGGTAACTTTTTTGATGGGGAGAGATGCGAAAGGGGAGATAAACCAGGGCTTCTTCAGTCTGCTGATGCAGAGAAATTATCAACAAGTTGTCTTCTTGGAAGTCACCTGGGTCACTGAAAAGTAGAGTCACTTGCATCTGGTCACATAGATAGTATTTTTCAGGGAGAGGAATTGAGTCCAAGTATTCCAGACTTCAAGGCTGACTCACTATGGTATTATTATACTCACTTTACAGTGAGGAAACAGAGACTCAGAGACGTTATGACTTGCCTATGTTCATAATGCTAGAGGTCGAATTCTAGCCCAGCAGCCCTTTCTATATTTTCCTGCTTCTCAGAGCTGAATCTCCCCAGAATTTAGCATAGTGTCTTAGTATAATAATGGAGGGTGGAGGAAAGGGATTGAATAAGCATTTTTTTTAATTTTAATTTTTTTTTGCCTTTTTTGGAGGGCAGTTGGGGTTAAGTGACTTGCCCAAGATCACATGGCTAGTTCTTGTGTTAAGTGTCTGACGCCACATTTGAACTCAGGTCTTCCTGACTCCAGGGCTGGTGCTCTATTCACTGTGCCTCCTAGCTGCCCCCTGAATAAGCATTTTTATAGTGTTCTGTTTGCCAAGGGCAGATAGGTGGCATAACAGATAGAATATTGGGTTCGAAATCAGGAAGATGCATCCTTATGTGTTCAAATCCAGTCTCAGGCAGTTTCTAGCTGGGTGGCCCTGCACAAGTCACTTAACCTTGTTTGTCTCAATTCCTTATCTGTAAAATGAGCTGAAGAAGGAAATGACTTAAGTGATTTTGACTATTATGTTTAAGGTTTTGCTTTTAATGTCTTCTTGACTATACTATGTATTACATGAATGGATGAACCTCTTTGAGTCTCGATTTTTTAATCTGCAAAATTGGAGCAACTACACTTGCAACTCTCCCCCCACCCCAATTGTTTTGAGGAAAGTTCTTTGCAAGTTGTCTAGTGCTAAATAAATGAAAGCTAATTTTTAGCTTTGATATTTTATAGTCTAAGGTTCATCTTTGCTATGCTACACTATTCTTTCCCCTTAACAATGCATTTCAGTATCATAATCATGAATGTATCTGATTCTTTTTTTTGAGATGTTAATATTTTTAACTGCTATCATATATTAACATACTATCATATCACATGTTTCAAACATGAGGAAAGATAGGACTTGGAAGAAGGAAACCAAAGCCTTGTTCAGAAAAGAGTTGATCCATCACTTTCCCCTGTTTTAATCTTCTTTCAGAACCCGTGGCCCTTGTACCCGGGCACCTGCAAAGATTCCTGCTGAATACCTATTTATCCCATGTTTGGCAAGGTCCTTCTGTAGGCTTCCTTATTGTTTAGGAAAGAATTGCCAGCTGGGTGTAAACATTTGTCGAACAGCATTGAATAATTACCCTGCGAGGTGTGTTACTGAATAATTGTCCATGTTGTGTGCAATGTTTTATGAAATAATTGGTGGCTGGTACAATGTCTCATTGAAATAGCTGCCTGTTCTGTGCAGTATTTTCACAGAACAATTGTTTATGCTTTGTGGAGTTTTAGTTCTGCAACCTTCTCTGGTGCAATATTTCATTAAAGATTTTCTGTTCTGCATAATGGGAAGATGAGCTAGGAAAGTTTTTAATTACTAAATGGCAGCTGCAGGATTCACCTAATGTGGGAAAGAGAACTGCATTTTTAGGCACTTAATTTACCCTTGCTTTCAGCTCTGCTTCTATTGGTGATGGGGGAATATTCCTTTAAGGCTTTAAAATTCCAGATTTCCTGAGGAAATGAGATACTTTTCTCAAGGCTAAATCAAAGACAAAAGTCCTCTCATCCTGTCCTATAAGGATACCTTGACCTTGTCAATTCAAAACCATAATGGTCAATGAGAGTCAAATATAGTGGTATAGATCCTACAATGATAAATGAGTGGAAGCCTGGTAAAATGAAAAAAAAAATCCCAACAAATAAGCCCTGGTTTGGGAGCAAGTGACCTTGAGAATTCAAAGCCTCCCCTGTCTCCTGTTCCCCTTTGCTATTGACCTATGGGAACTTGGGAACACTTGTAGCGTTTCCGACAATGTATTAGGCACTGTGGATACCAGCAAAAAGAATGTAACAATCCCTACTCACTAGTGGCTTATATTCTCACCCTTTCATGCCATAGTTTATGGTTTTTGTCAGCTGTTCTTGGAAATAAACAAGTCACCTGGGAGCTAGTCTTTTGTTGATGTTCCCTGCCAAAGTTAGCTGGATTGGTCTTCGGACACCAGATATACAATCCGTTGCTGTCCTTTCCTTGAAACCTTTCAGTCCTTCTGAAACTTATGTGCTTCTGGTCTAGCACTGGGAACCCATGGTCTCTTCAAATATGAAGGAAATTAATTCAACAACCATGTGTTAAGTGATTCTATATAAAAGTTCATGCCCTCAAGGAACTTATGCTCTACTTTGGGTTTCTAAGAGTGTGCTTAAAGTAATGCAAAATCATTTCAGGAGGAGAAAAACCTCTATTAGAAATTAAGGGGAAGCAGAGCCTTGTCTAAAAAGACTACCTCAAATGAATCTTGAAGGAAGTGAGGGGTTTCAAAAATTAGCGGAAAGAAAGAAATGTCTTCCAGATATGTGGTAGAGGGACATTTTTCTACAAAGACAGAGAGGCAAGAGATGAAATTTCATGTGCAAGGAACATAATTTAATTATGTTGAGAAGCATAGATTTGGAGCTTGAAGGGAGATTAGCTATTCTAACTGCTTCATTTTGCAGAGGAGGAACAGGTCACAAAGATAAGAAGTGACAAAGCCGTGATTTGAACTAAGAAGTCAGTGTCTTTCTCTCTCCCTCTCTCCCTCTTTCTTCCCCAAACTGTACCTATGCTTATATACACATATCTATATATAAAATATATATTATATATACATATTAAGCATGTGTATATAATATCTAACATAACATGGAATTTATTCAACAAATCAAAGGAGTTTTTCTTTGGTTGAACACTGGCCAACTTGACTCTCAAGTTAGTTGAAATAAATTGTATGTGATTTATTTGTGTAGAACACAGATGCAGCCTCAAGGAAGGGTTTAATAAGAGAACTCAATTCCTTTGGTTCATGGAAAAGTAGGAAAAAAAAGGGTCTGGTTTTTGTGGATTGCTTTTGAGATTAAAGATGTAGGATCCACATTGGTTATTACCTTCTGTATGCTCCAGGGATTTGTGATACCTGGTAAAGGCCTTGCTAAATGGCACATTATAATACAATTTCATTCTATTATTAAGCTACCAGTTACCCAGAGATTGTCCATATATTCCCTCTAATAGGGTTTGTTTGCTCTTGTAAGTAGAAGGAAGAAGGCTTAGTGGGATTCTATTGGCCAAAGCTAAAATTTCCTTCCCTTGACAGAATGGAAATAATGATCTGGGGTTGTCTCAGTGTCCAGCTGTTTACACTTGATATTAAAAAAATTCTCAAAGCCTAGGAAGAAATCAGCACCTACCTTTTATAAAAGCCATAGTTAAAACAAACAAACAAACAAACAAACATACAAGTACCACCTTTTCCCCCTTAATCTTCCCGACTCTTTTCCCTTAATTCTGTTTAATCAGAATTTTATCGACCAGTTAGACCAATGGTTCTCAACCTGTGGGTCGGGACCGCTTTGGGGGTCAAACGACCCTTTCACAGGGGTTGCCTAAGACCATCAGAAAACACAGATTTCTGATGGTCTTAGGAACCAAGACACAGCTCCTCTATCCATCTCCAGGTGAGTCTGCCCACATGTAGATACGCCCACATACGAGTATTAAAGGGTTGTGGCATTAGAAAGATTGAGAAGCACTGAATTACACACTGTTTTCTCGTTGTAATTGACAAATGACAAATTCGCATGTAATGTTTCTGGCACAACATATCACCCCAGAAACCTTTGGATCCAGCTTAAACTTGATTTCTCTATATGTCTGGGTCTCTCCCTATCTTGACTCAGTGGGAAGCAGGATTTGTAAAAGATGTTCAAATATTCTGTGTATATTCATGAAGCAAACCTTAAAGATTAAGGAAGGAGGCAGGAATTAACATCAATCAAAAGATAAACATTGTTAAGTGTTGGGGATATGAAAAGAAGCTAAAGACAGTGTTTGATCTCAAGAAGCTTGCAATGTAGTGGGGAAACAATGGGCAAAAATACACATACAAAGCAAACTGTATGCAAGATTAATAAGAGATAACATACAGAGGGAAGGGTCCAGAGCAGTGGTTCTCAACCTTCCTAATGCCATGACCCTTTAATACTCGTATGTGGGTGTATCTGCATGTGGGCAGACCCCCCCCCCCCCAGACATATAGAGGAGCGCTGTCTTGGTTCCTAAGACCATCAGAAATATGTGTTTTCCAATGGTTTTAGGTGACCCCTGTGAAAGGGTCATTTGACCCCCAAAGGGGTTGTGACCCACAGGTTAAGAACCACTGCTCTAGTGGTAAGAGAGGTTGGGGAAGCTTCCTATGGAAAATGGGATTTTAGCTGAGACAAAAGGAAACCAGGGAGATCAGTAGTAAGAACAGAGGAGGCACAACATTCCAAGCATGGGGGATGATGCATCACAGTATCTTAAGAAATAGAAAATGATTGGGAGAAACTAGAGAAAGTGAGTGAGTGTAAATATATCTATATCTATATATGGAAAGTGTTTGCTTATTCAATTGATATTTACGTGAAAATGGTTCATATTTAGGAGTTCTTTGATATGGGTTATAAATCTTAAATATAGAGATTTGTCTTAAAAAAGCTAGCCAGGTATTAACAAGTACTGAGTGTCCTGGAAAAATAGGAATTTGTTATAATCCCCACAGTGGCAGTTGTGGGGATTTTGATAATAACGGTAATTCTACTTAATTGTGGACAATTTAGTCATGGGATGGGGATGCCAGAATGTATCTTACTTAGGGCTGTCCTGGGAATGGAGAAGTCATCTAGTCTAGTGGTGTCAAACTGAAATATAAAGAGGGCAACCAAACCATACATAAAGACCCTTTCAGGGGCACATTGACTTAGGAAACCAGATATTCAAGTTATCCATGTTTTATCGCATTTATTTGGGGCAACTTGGTGACTCAGTGGTTAGAGTACCTGACCTGGAGTCAGGAAGACATTTTCCTGAGTGCAAACCTGGCCTCAGACACTAATTGTGTGACCCTGGGCAAGCCACTTAACTCTTTTGCATCAGTTTCATCATCTTTAAGATGGGCTGGAGAAGAAAATGGCAAACCACTCCATTATCTTTATCAAGAAAACCCCAAATGGAGTCACAAAGAGTTAGACATGCCTGAACAACAATAATGTTTCATTGTATTTTATTTATTTTGTTAAATATTTACTAGTTATATTTTTTAATCTGATTCAAGATGTACTTGGGAATGTTGTGGTTTTCATGTAGCCCTTGGGCCTTGTGTTTGACACAACTTATCCAGTCCAACCTCCCTATTTTACAGATGAGTAAATCAAGGCCTAGAAATAATAAATTATTCCCCCAAAGTAATTTGGCTAGTTAGTAGCTGATGTATGATTAGAGTCTAGGTCTCCCAATACCCAGCCTTCTTCCTTTCAGATGCCCTGGCTTCATTACCCTAAATGCTTCTCATACTCAGGAATTTATACTCTTAACCTGGCCATCACAGAGGACTTACTTGAGATTTCACCTTTTGAGATTATGTGACTACTAGTGATGGAATATAGTTGACATCTCACCAAATCTGGAGGGGTTTCTAATTTCTCATATAGTTCAATGTTATTTAGGGCTTTAAATTCACTCCTCCTCCCCCATACTCTCAAACCCATCTATTATAGAACCATGAATTGATCAACTGCTAATAAAAGACAAAAGTTAAATCCTTTTCTTTCAACATTTGCCTCTGTGTAGGTACCCGGACATCACTGGTAAGGCAGAAGGAGTTAAATCTAGAGTGGAAATAACAAGATGATATAGGAAAAAGAATTCTTGGTCTGGCGTCAAGAGAATCTGGGTTCATATCCCGGCCCTTTTACTTCTTGGGTGGCCTTGGGAAAAAATACTTTAACCCCCCAAACCTTAGATTTATCATCTGTGAAAGAAGGGGTTGGACCAGATCACCCCTAAGGTTTGTTATTACTCTAAAGCCATGATCTTATGAACTCTGGAAGTTCCCTTCCCTTACCTATGGAAATGACCTGGTTTCTGATTAAGGCATTGGAACCTAGAAGTAATCCATAAACTTCAGTCTTCCATAGTCCATGATGAACTTTTAAGATTTTTTTTTTCTAGAAAAAGGAGCTTTGGGGTTCATATTTCTTAAAAACGGAATTTCACTTTTGATAGCTATTCTGTTGTAGGAGCTGCATTGTTACATTGTAAATTATTGCTATTAGCTCTTGTCACCTCTAATTTTTATAGCTACTCTTTTGCCCTTCACTCTCGAGATTAGACTTCCAAAGTGACAATTCTAAGTGACAATTTAAAGCCTGGGTTTTGAGTGTGAAGAAAAATAGGTAATGTCTTGCTTTGTACCAATCACTCTGAACTTTTTGAAATGGTGACACCCAATTGTTGTTTAATTTTGAGTTTGGTATTCCTTATAGAAGTTTTAAAAAATTAATACAAATGAAAAGGAGCACTGAGTTGGAAGAGATTCCAGGATATCTAATTGAAATCTGTATTTGAATTAAAAGCCATCTACAGCATTTCTAAGAGTCTTTGTTTGAAGACCTCCCATAAGAGGAAACTGATTACCTCATTTCATTGTTGGACAGCTCCAAGAACTAGGAAATCTTGACTTCACTTCCCCAAATTTGGTCCTCTAAAATTTCTACTCATTACTATTAGTTCTGCTCCCAAGGGTCTAGCAGAACAAGTACAATCTCTTTACCACGTGACAGTCTGTCATATAGTAGAAGATAGATATATTGTTTTCCTGAGAGTCTTCTTCTTCCGGGTTAAATATCCCCAGTTCATTCAATTCATCCTCTTGTGACATGAACTTGAAGACAGTGAATATCCTGGTCTTTCTCTTCCAGATCCTTTGTGGGATGTCAAGGTCATTCCTAAAAAAAATCAATCCTCAAAGACTTAGTTCACTAAAAGATGATTAGCATGGAGATTTCAGTCTGGAGGGGGGAGGGTTCCTTTCGGCATGATTGTGATATACAATCAAAAGAGATAAATGATAAGTGTGTGTTTTGTGTTTCTGTCAATGTGTGAAAGTATTTAATATGATGACCAAAATGGAACACAGTATTACAGCTGTGGTCTGTCCAGGGCAGAATGCAGAGAGACTATCAACTACCACCTTGCTAATCCTGGATCGCAGCTTCTCTTAATGTGACTTCAGATATCATCTAAAGAACATTGAGATAAATGGAGGACCAGTAGTTGAGCTTAATAAATTCAGGGTGAGGAGTCATTGCTTTAGGAAATTCTAGCCCTGGGGAACAGTGTAAAGTCAGCAGAGATGTTTGATGTTCCCCTTTCCACCCATTCCAACCCCTTGAGCCACACCCTTGCCTCTTGGTTGAGATGATCTGTCATTTCAGTCTTCCTTCTAAGCATAGGGTAGTGGTGATTTTAAAAATGCACATTACTTATAGGAGGAAATAATAAAACTATCCTTATCTGTCCGTCCTTCCTTCCTTCCTTCCTTCCTTTCTTTCTTTCTTTCTTCCTTTCTTCCTTTCTTCCTTTCTTCCTTTCTTCCTTCCTTCCTTCCTTCCTCCCTTCTTTCCTTCCTGATAGTGTTCCATTGATCTTTTATTTTTACATCACCAGATTAACCTCCAAATTCTCCCCATCCCCGACTCATTTCTTATTATAAAATCATCAAAAATAAGATAGAGAAAAAATTAAAAAATTCTTGTTGATACATTGAAACATAGGCCTCTTTCAGTAGATGAGAACAGTAGGCAAGGAGCAAGTAGTCTGGGGACTGCATGTCTAACTGTTGAAACTGGCTAGCTTTATGACCATGGGCAAGTCACTTTCACTTTCTGGGTTCCAGTTCCCTAATCTATAAAGTTAAGAGGAATTAGAATCTTTAAAATTTAGAGCTGGAGGGGGGTGGAGCCAAGATGGCGGTGTAGCAGCAGCAACATATCGCAGCTCTCACATAGCCACCCTAAAATACCCATAAAATAGGACTCTAAACCAATCCTAGAACTCCAAAACGCACACAAAGATACTTCACACTAAAGTCAGCTCGGCTAAGAGGAACCATATCAGCACTGCGAACCAAAACCAGCCTGGCCTGAAGCCGCGGCTGTGCCCCGGGGGCGGCTGGACGGGAGGAGCAGAGGAGCTTCAGGTGAGCGGGTTAGCAGCAGCTGCGAGTGGGAATTGTGAAAGAGGGAGATAAGCAGTCAGGCTGGAAGGCCTCCAGGGTGGAAAAGCGAAAGGCAGACGTTTTGCACCCGCCTCGGCATTGCAGCTTCCTGCCCCAGCCTGCAGGCAGCAGGGGGACTGAGCGATTGTTCTCAGGCCAGGGCTCTCGAGTTGAGCGGCCTGGAACCGGATCGCCGTCTTGGGCCTCGGTCTTGGAGTCCTCGCTATCCAGTCAGCCGGACGTAAATAGGAGGAGTTCCCAGCCTCTCCCTAAGAGCTACGGCAGCTGGGAGGACCCCAGCGATTTGGGACAGAGCTTTCCCTTCTGGAAGCAGAACCCCACAGTGATTTAAAACAAAAATCACGGTCTGAAGAACCATGAGTAAGAATAAGGATAAGAAGCAAAGTAAGAACAGCTCCCAAACCCTTGATACCTTCTTTGGGGAAAAGAAAGATCATGGGAGAGAGAGGGAGGAGGAAAGCGCAGCCAGAGCACCCCAACCAGGGGCCTCCAATAAACATGAAGAACGCCTTAAAGCTAGAGATGAGCTGAAGAAAGAT
>CM053583.1:26862337-26898312 GCA_028627135.1 Pseudochirops cupreus | reverse complement strand
AAAGTGACATAGGAGAGAATAGACTGGGGGAGGGGGGAAACACTGGGATGGCTGTTTTGGTGTGGTGGGCGGGGGAAAGACGGGGAGAAAATATGTAACTCAAAAAAAATTTAATAAAATAAATTTAAAAAAAAGAGAAAAAAAAAAGAAAAAAAATTTAGAGCTGGAAGAATTCTTGTATTTGGTATAACTTCTTTTAACGGATGAACATCCTGAGGTCAAAACATGGATGTGTTAGCCAAGGCCACACAGTTAGTCAGTAGCAGATTCAAATTTAGGACCTCTGACTTACAATCTAGGACTCTTTCTACTGGTCACACTACCACTCTTAAGGAACATCTACCACTACTTTCATTTTTAACATCCTTGGAATCTAAGCTTCATGAGTTCAGTGACCACTTATTAAGCCAATGCTGTGTTCCAGCCACCATGGCAGATACAAAAGTCAATGACATTGTGACAGGATTCTAGTGTCAGAACTGGTAGAGGTTGTATATTTCATTCTTGTCATTTTATAGATGAGGAATAGGAGACTGAAGAAAAGTAAAATGGCAGGATTATTGATTTAGAGCTGGAAAGAACCTTCATGGTCATCTAATCCAACCTCATCTTGTAGATAAGGACACTGAGATCCGTAATAGTGAAGTGATACATCCTGAATCACACAAGAGCATAGCAGAGTCAGATTCTGAACCAAGTCCTTTGGCTCTAACTTTTGTACTTTCTCCACTGTGGCAAACTACTTCACTCTTGACCTCTAGTAGCTGGAGTTTAGAATGGATGAGAGGGTACATGAACAGGTAAGCATAAAGGAGATTGAAAGTGCCATAAAATGTGAAAAGATGGAGGGAGAGATGGCCTACCTAGAAATGGGAATAGAAGAGGCCACTAATTAGGAAGGCAGACATACAGGAAGCCTGGGATTTGGCAGGAATATGGGTATTTGAAAAAGAAAGGAAGAAACAACCATCTGGTATTTTGAGAAATACTTTCAATTCATTCATCACTCTTTATCATGCACCAATATTTCCTGAGTGCCTGCTGTGTGCAGGACCCTATGGAATATCTTGAATTCCCAACCATCTTGCTACATTTGTGTATTGTCCATCTGTTAGATTTAGGTTTGGAGATTACATTTGGTGACTTTGCATAATCATTTCATCCTAATCTATTTTAAGGACTCAGTGAATGGCAGCCTGATATATGAGGGTGAAGAAAAAGAGGGAGAGGCAGAGGCAGGCCATTCTTGCATGCAAGTGTATAGCATAATCTTGGCAAAAGTATTCTTCATTCTTTGTTCACTGTTTTTTCCCCTTTTCATTGTCAGTTTGTGGATCTCCTTGAGGAGTTCTTATAGCATTTCTGGACTTTAAACAATCAATCTTATGTCAGTTGAAAACAAATACCTGTTCTTTGCCATATACAGGGGTTCTCTATTCTGCTTGCACTTGATACAGGCCATCCTCCATGGCATTTACAAAGACTTTTGGTGAATTACATCTCTCTTTCCTTTTGATAATCTGAGGATTGTTGAACACAATTATCTCTATGATTTGATCTATCAAGGAATATGATCTTATAATGCATTAAGGAGGCATTTTATTTGACAGAGGTGATACTTTCAACTTGAAAGCTTGACTCTCTCTTGGTGATGTTGCATGTATATGACTCATACAACATTGCAGGCTTCCAAGAAGCAAAACTGAAGATGTTCTAAAGATAGTAGGGGAAATATGTGGTGGGCACAAGAAAGCATATAACATTATCTATAATGATTTATATATGATAAGTGGCATAAATATGATTTAGTAAATATGTGTTTTGAAAAAGATGTGATCCAGTAATGTTGCAAGAGAAAGAGATATCATGTTATAACTCAAATGTTCCATTGGTACCAAGAGGAATGCCTGCAGCACACATGCTTAATCCTCTGTGGAGAACTATTGGGAGACCATTGACAAGAAATTCACAGAATAAGAAGGCATAGATGGGTTGGTATCTACATATTAGAGGTGTACCTCCAATGATGAGATCATGGATACAATAAATTGTCAGTATCATGAATGCTGATGGCCATGTAATTTATCAGTTTGTGGTAAATCTTCTATTGATAAGATGCTACATACTTAAGATGGTCCTTGAAAAGCAGATATAAATGTTCACTAAAACGTGATTGAAGCTCTAACACTTTGATCAGGTCAGCCAAAACTACTTTGGCATAGAATTGAGAGACTCCATATTACTTCCATACCACGATGAGTCATCAGAGGAAAACATTGTGAAGGACACACTACTCCTACAAAAGAAAAGATCACAATAATAATGGATCCATTTATTTGGTATTTAGTAAACTACAAAAATGGTAACTTGGAAACCATCTTTGAGTATTACAAATAAGTATTGTTAGGTTAGATGTGGTGTTCTAAAAAGGAACCTGATAAAGCACATACATCATGTGAGAACTTTAGAAAGGTATCTTTAAGCAAAAAAGAAAAGTCTTATACATCCTGATTTAAAAACATCCAGGACAAACCTTCTGGTCCTTTCCAAACTTTCCACCCCTTTATCCCATGCATGACTCTTACACAAAGCTTCTGTTCAAGAGAGACTAATCTCTTCACCTGCTTTCAAATACAACATGTGATTCATGCTTTCTGCATTTATTCATATTGATTTCTGCTACCTGTAGTGTCCAATATCTTATTTTCAGTCTATTTGTTCTTTCACAATTAGCTCATGACTTACTTCTGTTGTGAAGATCAATACGAACTTGCCCTCCTCTGATTTCCTAAAGTCATCATCAAGGAGGGTGTTCTGTGAAAAGTGCAAATGAAAAGTCTTTATTTAACCCATATCATGTACTCTGGCATATTATTTTTGATGTGCATAAACCTAGTATCCTTTGCTTAATTACATAGTCTTTAAATTTAGGGGTCATGTTGTATATTCCCTCTCCATCTCCTACAGTGTCTAGCATTGTGATGAACCCACAGTAAATGCTCAACATTTGTTGAATCTATTTTAGTTTTGCAATTTGGTTTTTACAGAAGTCTCCTGTAAACTTGTCATAGTTTCAATAAGAAAGAATATTCACCAAGGTCTCCCAAGAAATAGAGAAAGCAAACCTTTCAATTTTTTTCAGAAGTAGGGACCTATTGGTGTGGAAAATAGATCTACTGCTAGACTTGGTAGTAGACAGATAGATAAAACACTTAATAAGTATGTGCTATGTGCAATGCCCTGTGCTAGGTGCTGGAGATAAAACAAAATGGAAGCAAGACAATTCCTGTCTTCAAAGAGCTTGCATTCTTTTTTTTTCAAGAGATATTTTTTATTGTATGCTTATTAAATAATAGTCCCACATAACAGTGATAATTTTGTGTCACAGCATGTGTGTCATTTACAGACACATAAAGCCAATTTTTTTGGGGGGGAGGTTTGTTTCAACTTCCAAATTTAACCCTTTGATGTTTCAGAAAGATAAAAAAAGTTCTCAAAGAACTGATTCTCATCTGGTATAAAACCAAAAGGATGAAGGCTGTCTGAATGACAAAGCCATACAATAGAATGAAGTAAAATTTCCATTTTTTTTTATCATGAGCAACAGTCATGCACAAACATGAAGCAACTTAAAAAAAGTAAAATGAATACATTATATGCATAATACTTATAAACAGGTTTTTGAAGAGTTTGTGTTCTAATGGAAGAAGGTAATACATAAAAGGGTAAGGAGAAGTTGGTTAGTTTTACTAAATTGCTTTCTTCTCTCTCTTTTTTTTTTTTGCTTTTTGGAGGGGAGAGGGTGGGGCAATTGGAGTTAAGTGACTTGTCCAAGGTCATAAGACTAGTAAGTGTTAAGTGTCTAAGATTGGATTTGAACTCACATCCTCCTGACTCTAGGGCCGGTGACCTATTCACTGTGCCACCTAGCTGCCCCTCCCCCTCTTTTTAATACCTTGTTATAAGGTCACTCTTTGGGTAGGAGAGTCTGAGTCACATGTTTGGAAAGGAAAGCTACTATAAAAACATGATATGAATAAAATGTTAAAAAATGAGTCATAGCTTCTTTATTCATAGATAATTAGCATTAAGATTGTAGACATAAACAGGTAATTATCCTTTTAGTTGCTTTGGGTCAGGCATGTTATCTTTTATAGTCTTTTAATGTTTTTGCCTATTTGGGATATCTTGGAAATTGACACCTGAGTGCATTTAAAATCTTTACCTTTAGGAAATGTATTTCTTCTTGGCCTAGCTCAACTATTCTTCCTAATTCTAAGATCTCATCTATATTTCTTCATACAACCTATAGACTACTGAGTGAGTTGGTGATCTAAATGCAGGGATTCTTAAGCTTTTCCCACTTGTGAACACTTCTTAACCTGTGGTTTTTCACCTCATGTGGTGGTCCACAGTTCAAGAAGTGCTGAAAGAATAGTGGAAATATATATGGTAAACATACACAGGTCAGTGTGTTCTCAATAATAGCTTGTATGTGAGGATAAGTGCTTTTTGTTTATTCCCAGTGAGTGTAAGAGAAGATATTTAGAGTAGGTAAAACTAGAAATTTAGATGGTCTATTGTATTTATATATATTTATATAAATATATAAATATATATTTAGATGGTCTATTGTAGTCATGTAATGAAGGTGAGGAGAAAGAGAGTGATAGGGAAACCCTAGCATTTTATTAGTTATCAATGATTTTTTAAAAGAGGAAGTTTTCTCAGGGTGTGGTGAGCAGTGTCAAACACAGTCCATGTGCCTCATGCTATACTATAGTGCTATATAAGACTCCTTAGTGCAGCCTGAGTCAGATTAAAATGTAATTGGGAAATGTTTAATAGAATAAGTAAAAATACAATACATCTTTGTAATGCCATGCAGGAGCAGCTTCCCAAAAGAATGCTACTATGAATAGCTTTTAAGGTTCTGATCACACAGTATAATGAACACTCTATTTATTCAAGAACTAATCAAAGGAAAACATTCACAGAAAATCACAATATAGTGTTCATAACAGCTTAACATTAAAATGACCACATAGTTTTCACCAAAGTGGTCACAGTATTTAGAAGAAAGCACAATCATCTGGTATCCCTAAGGAGGTTTGCCTCCTTACTTAGTCATTCAATCATCTCACAATACAAGTCAGTCTTCCACTCATGGGGCAATTAGATTAACTTAATCAGTCACTTACTTAACAATCAGTTACTAAGTATTGCTAATTGCTAAGTACAATCATTAGAAAATAAACAACCCTCCTCCTCTAGCTCTCTAGTAAACTTCAATTTCATCACAGCATTCAATATCCAAGGAGAGGCCTTTTCTTCATCTTGACTTGGGGTGGTTTCTCAGATTCCCTGGATCCCTTTCCATGGTCCCAACTCCTACCTGAATCCACCAAACAGTCACCTAGATTCAGAGGCAGATAGCTCCCAGGTCCTTGTCCAGTTCTCTGGGAAGTTCCTGCTACATACTGAAGTTCACAGGGTCCAGTACATCTCAAAACCTTCACAATTTCTCTTCTTGGAAACTCAAGGATCAACCAAGCTACAAACAAACAAAGTATTAGCATGCTGGTCATGCTTCTTCAGTTCTCCAGTAGTGTGCCTGGCTCTAGGACCCAGAAGAAATCTCAGCCTTCCAGGTGGCAGCAACAACTTCAGCCTTCCAGGCAGCCCTCCCAGCAGCAACTTCAGCTTTCACTGGATTCTGGTCTGAAGAAAACTCCAACTCAGTTCTCAGTCAGCTGTAGCAGGCCAGTTTCCAGATGCTGCCAAGAGAAACATTCTCTCTCTCTCTCTCTCTCTCTCTCTCTCTCTCTCTCTCTCTCTCTCTCTCTCTCTCTCTCTCTCTTCTTTTCTCTCAGCTAGCTTCAGTCTCCATGATTCGTCCACCAGGAGCTTGTCAGGAGAAAATTCTCTCTTTCTGTCTGGGACTTTACTTACACACACACACACACACACACACACACACACACACACACACATACATTGGCTTCCTGTTTCAGCCAACCCCTTCCTGTTATGTCAGCAACAGGAGACAGAGTTTGTACCTTGTGTTTCTCATACAGAGGTTCAACTAACTAGTTAGTAAGGGCTAAGTACCTGCTCACTTGACATAACAAAAAAGGAGTCTTCAAATTTAAATTAATTGCCATCACAATCTTAGATAACATTAATCTGTGCTTTTCTAAGTTAACAAGTGGCTTGTGGGAATACATGTGTTTTTGAGTTTGTCATCATTGGACTATATCTCCTATAAGGTAAAGAAATAGTCTTGTATCATATAGGATGAAGGGCCATCTCCTTAATGACTTCATTGATTCATCTGAATATTGATTATATAGAGCCAAAGTGAATTCCTATTCCCTAAAGCCACATAGAAAGCCAATGGCAGAACACTGACACAGCTCTCATTTCTTGGTTTGTTGTATTTCCAGGATAAGAAGCACCATTTAGTACCCTGGATAGCTCCACTGGCAGTTTCTGAGTCGGAGCTATTATTTACAGAGATCTTGCCCTTCTAGTTTGCCTCCCCAACTTCTTTCTCAACTTTGGTAATTAAAGGGACCTTACCTTCTTTAGGTCAGATTTAACAACCATGAGGTTGGAGATTCCTCTTCATGCTCCATTACAGATGGCAACACAGTGTGGATAACGTACTGGAATTTGAGTCAGGATGACCTGAGTTCAAACCTTGCCATTAACCCATAGCAACTATGTGACCTAGGGCATCTTATATAACTTCTCTGTCTCACTTTCTTTATCTGTAAAACAAAGGAACTGAACTCAATGGCTTATAGTATCCTTTCCAATTCCAAATCTATGATCCTGTGATAATCCCATCACTCAAATAGCTTTTAGGTGAGGGCTATCTTTTCTGGTCTAACTCAGGGATCTTCAAGAGTAGCTGTATCTATTCTCAAACTATCAGAAGTGCCCTCATGCTCACTTTTCATCACATTGTTTGTATTATGGGGAGCCTTTCACTTTTGGGTCAGGGATTCTTACCTTGACAAAATCCTACTTAAAATTGCTGTGGTTTTTCAGACAACTGAGTTTATTGATGAGGAACACCATTCTTTTTAAATGGGAGACCACACAGTCATACAGAATCTCAAAATTGTCAGGAATCTTTGAGATCATCTAGTTCAAATGTTCCAGGTAGGTAGCATGACATAGTGAATAGAGAATAAACTTTGGAGTCAGAAGGACTGGGTTCAAGTTTTACCTTCTGACATTAGCTGGCTCTATGACCCTTAGGAAAGCCAGGTCTCCAGGCAAGTCTTTAAGAGTATAAATTGTAGAACAGTTGCCTGTCTGCATTGATAGAAATAGTGTCCTCACTGAGAGTTCTCTATAATAATAAAACCATATTTCTGGTCTCAAAAGAAAATACCAAAAAATGCCTTTGAAGCCTAAATCTCTATAATATTCCTTCTAAGTGGTCATCAAAATTTGGTTGGAGTATCATCTGTAAAATGAGGGGGTTGGAGCAGAAGAGCTCTGAATCCCATTGCAACTCATATTCATAAACCCACAACACTATGATCTTCAGTGAAAAGGAACTCTCTACCTACCTTTCATCTACTGCTGGACAAGTCTAATTGTAAGAAGCTCTTCCTTATATTGAGCTGAAATTCTTTCACTTCCTTCCCTAATCACAGAAGCCCTCCTTGATATTAGGGTTAAGGTTTTCTTTTTTCTTTTCTTTTTTTTTTTTTGCTTTTTGGAAGGGGGGAAGGCAAAGCAATTGGAGTTCAGTGACTTGCCCAAGGTCACGTGGCTAGTAATCGGTAAGTGTCTGAGTTCAGATTTGTGCTCATTCCTCCTGACTCTACCACTGGTGCTCTTGTCACTGAGCCACCTTGCTGCCCCTAGGGTTAAGGTTTTAAAGAGATTTCCACTTAGTAAGGCAGTCAGAATTTTGTATTGGTGATGTCACTCTTTGCTATTTGTACCATGTGGAATACTGTATTTCTCTATGCACAGAGATCTCTAGAATGTGTAACCAAGAACAAGATTTTCTTTATACGTTTAGTAGACATTCATTTTGAAAGCAGTATCAGTAATTAACAATCATAAATAATAACACATTATCTCATTTGATCCTTACAATGGTGCTATGAGGTAGGTAATAACTCCATATTACCAATGAGGAAACAGGCTGAAATAGGTTAAATGATTTGCAAAGGGACTCACAGCTAGTAAGTGTCTGAGGTGGGCCTCTCACCAAAGTCCTCTTGATTCCAGGTCCACTGCTCTGTCCCCTGTGCCATGCTGTTTCAGATTGCTTATGAATACTCCACATTTAGATGAGTGAAAATTGTACCCTAGGAATATTCTTGTCTTTTCAGAATTCCCTCCAAGATGCGAAATTCAGTTCTCTCATCTCTCATTTTGGTTGGCGCCATCTGTCAACTGTGTAAAATGAAGACAGAAGGATGGCATGAAACCCAACGGTCCTCAACTGCACTTGCTCAGGGTACACATGGGAAGAGCCATGAATGAGAATCCTCGAAGGCTCATAGGAATCAGGCCAGCATTATAATGGCTGAGCTTTACCCTAAGGAGAATGAGGAGCTTGGATTTAAAGTGACATGCTTGTTGAGCTCACTGTTCCTGACTTATCTGCTATAGTTTCAAAGGCAGTAATTAAACTCTTCTCATAAAGCTGACTTTAAGCATTCTCCTAATTCTTCTAATTAAAAAGTGTCTATCTTGCCAATGTCTGCAGTGAATTATTTCTTATATGGTCTCCCCAGTTTTTATGCACACTGTGCCCTCACATCTTGTGTATACTTCTTCATATGGCTATAGTTTTTCCATTTTCCCATCATTTAGACCAATCCATTAATGTGTCTATGTTCCTGGCATTCTGTCATTTCCACGACTTCCCCCCACCCCCACCAAAGTGTGCATTCAGTCAGAAATACTTGGTAAATGGTCCCCATTCTTTCCCAGAAGAATTAACTGTGGAAGGCATAGGATGAGAAACAAGATGCCTTATCCAATTCCTTCATTTTACAGAGGGAGGCTCTTAGAGGGGAGGTGATTTATCTATGGTCAGAGGCAAGAAATCCAGGGAAAGCTGGATTTTGTCTTCTGTCTCTTGATAAAATGCTCATTCCTCCAGACTACAGCCAATTGCTCGCTATGTGCTGGCCACTAAGAGTGTTCTGATTCTTAGCCTGTATCCATCCGTGCATTTGTTGGAGCTTTGAGTTATCAAATCCAAGCCAACTGAGCAAAGCCATCTGTTTGTCCTCTGCTCAAAGGTACCTAATATCTTTTACTAAAGAGAAAATTAGATTTAAAGCATTATAATTGGGTCTCCAGGCTTCCAGGCTCTCTACTCTGAAATACTTTGTTCCCAGAGCTGCCAAATTATCATTCCTAAAACACAGATCTGACTATATCATTCTCCTACTCAAAAATCTTCAACAGCTCCCTATGGTCTCTGGGAGAAAATACACAATCATCAAGCTGACACTTTAACGCCTTCTACAAGCTGGCTCCCACCTACCTTCCCAGACTACAAGATTATTCTCCTCCATGCAGTCTCCAATTCAACCTACTATCTCTTTCCCAAACAATTTGCCATCCTCTGTTTCCATGCCTAAGCACAGACTGTTCATCCTGACTTGGAAGCACTCTTATACTTAGGATCTTTGAGAATCCCTAACTTCAAAGCAAAGCTTAAGAGCTGCCTACTTCCCGCCCAGCTGTTCTCCTAGTTCTTTCATTGCATTGTATTACTTTGTATATCGGATGGACTTTTCTCTGTGAATGTTAGAGCCCCGCCTCCCAGGAGATTGGAAACTCCCTGAGGCCAGGCACTCTTTCAGTTTCTTATTGCTACTTCTTAGCTCAGTACCTGAATATGTGGCTTAATAATGTTGAAATAACTGAATTCATGCACCAGACAATAGCTAGGATGGGATTCCAGCCTTGGGTAACTTTTCAGGTTGTTTCTCATCTCTCTCTGAATCATATAAGCTCTCTACCCAAACACACATTTAAACACACACACACACACACACACACACACACACTCACACACACACACACACACACACACATTCACACTTGTGTGTGCTTGCACACAGTTAGGTGGCACAGTGGATAGAACGTAAAGGCTGGACTCAGGAAGACTCATCTCCCTAAGTTCAAATCTGGCTTCAGATACTTCCTAGCTGTGTGACCTTGATCAAACTACTTAACTTTGCTTACCTCAGTTTCCTCATCTGTAAAATGAGCTGGAGAAGAATATGCCAAACCATTCCACTTTGTCAAAAAATCCCTAAATGGGGTCACAAAGATTTGAACATGACAGAAATGACTGAGCATGCTTATTCCATACGTGTTTATTATGTAAACTTAGTTTATATATAAGAATAAATTAATTTTTATCTATGCATTATGTACGTATATATGTACATACATACACACACATATGGAACATGAGGCTGCCAAAGGGCAGCACATAACCCTGTTGAGTTGGTAAGTACCAAGAAGGCAAGAAGGTGATTTGCTCTGGTAATAGGGTAAGGGTTGATCATACCCAATATAAGAGCGAACCTTCACTGTCTGAATATTTGGTAGGTACGGGGTAAAAATGCTTGAAGACACCATAGCACAAGGCATGAGACAAATATCTGCCCTCATCCCATACTTGCAGCCCTTGGCCATAGGAAGGCAATTTGTAACTCAGAGGCAGCTAGGTAATGCAGTGGGTAGAACAGTGGGCCTAGAGTCAGGAAGCCTTGAGTTCAAACCTGGCGTTAGATACTTACTGTATCTGTGTGACCCTTCCAGGCAAGCCTCTCTTTGTCTCAACTGTAAAATGGGGATAATAATCACACCTACCCATCTGGGTTGGTGGAAAGATCAAATGAGACAAGTTGGAAAGTAGATGCTTAATTCATATTTTTCCCCTTTACACTGTGAACTCTTTAAGGGCAGAGACTTTTCCTCTCCCTCTTCCCCTCTCTCTCTCTCCGTCCCTCTCCTGCTCCTCCTCCCCCTCCCTCTCCTCCTCCCTTTCCCTCTTCCCCCTCTCCCTCCTTCTCCCCCTCTCCCTTTCCCTCTCCCTATCATGGTGGCAGAACCAAGAGCCTTCAGTTGATGTAGTCTGTGAAATATAATCTTTGAAGAGAGTTCAAAGTAATATTAGTATTCTGAGAACAGAGACCATTAGAAATGTGGAAGCAATAATTAGCAATTGGTGGAAACCAACCACAGATTCTTGTTGTAGTTTCTCCTATGTGAATGGGCAAGAATTGCTTTGCTTAGGATTCTTGATCTATGAAATTTTCCTTTGCGCAGCCTTGCTTCCATGTACCTTATCTGTGACCATAGGTGCAGGCTGCATTCCTATGATATTCATGTATTCAGAAGAGTCCCTAGAACAGATATTTCAGTCATTTTCATTGTGTCTGACTCTTTGTGACTCCTCTTGGGGTTTTCTTGGTAGAGATTCTGGAGTATTTTGCCATTTCCTTCTCTAGTTCATTTTACAGATGAGTGAACTGAGGCAAAAAGAGTTAAGTGACTTGCCTAGGGTGACATAGCTAGTAAGCATTTGAGGTCAGATTTGAAATCAGGAAGATGAGTCTTCCTGACTCTGGGTCTGGCACTCTATCCACTGTGCCACCCAGCTTCCCCAAGAACCACTTTAGTTCTGTCCAACTGGGCACATTTATGATAGTCCTACATGTGATACAGTAATGAGCAAAATATTGCCATAGTTGATTTTATTCTAATATCAACTTTTACTATTAGAATTTAAAATATTTTCCTGGGGGACATTGGTTGTAGCTTGGCCCAATACTGTCAAATTTGGTTTGATTTGACTACTGAGAGAATTGTAACTCTCCACTCTAGGCTATATTGTAAAATTTGAACCATTGAAATTCAGTCAACTAGAAACCTCATTTAAGAAAGGCTATTCTGTCTTCCATTTGTAGGAGAGGCAGTCATATCATGAGACAAACACTGGTATCGTGTTTTGTGGAAGTAAAACAAAAATTTCAGGAAAAGAGGCAATGCTGTGTTGTGACAGATGGAGGGTATTTTTCCGGCACATGTTTTTATTGACCACGGCCTTTATCAAAGTCTGCAGAAGAATGAACAAGAACTATTGAGCAAGCAATCAATAAGCATTTATTAAGTGCCTACTATGTCATTAAACTCATTCTGTTTTGGCCCCAGATGACAGAACTCAAGGTAATACATAGAAGGCACGTTGAGTTTTGATGTAAGGAAAACCATCCTAATAATTAGAGCATTCCAAAAGTAGAAAGTAGTGTCTTGTTATGTTGTGGTCTCATCTGGGGAACTGCAAAAAAGCTTCCTGCAGAATTAGGAATATGAGATGGATCTCTTAGGAAACCAGTGGTGGAAGTGAGGAAGGAGGACATTCCAGGAATGGGGGTGGGGGCCAGCTAGCACAAAGACACAGAGAAGGGCAAAAGCAGTGTGTTTGGCTGGCACATGGTAAGGAGGAACATGTATTAAGGATAAAAACCGTACATTAGAGCCAATTTATCAAGAGTTTTAAATGATAATCAGAGGAGTTTAAATTCATTCAAGAGACAATTAGAGAGCATTTAAGTTTATCAAATAAGAGGGTAACCTGTATTTTAGGCAAATCATGTTGGCAACTGTGTCAAGGATGGATTGGTGGTGGGAAGAGATTTGAGGCAGAGGTATTATTTAGCAGGCTACTAAAGCAGAATTAGGAGAATCCATAGTACAGGTAAGAGGTAATAAATACCTGAGGTAGCATGGCAATTGTGTAAGTGAAAAAAGAGAATGACTGTGTTATTTAAATGTTGTTCTTATGGCACAAACTGCCCTCATAACATTATTTCACATAATGTCTTATTTTTTTAGAATCAATTGATAATATTAGGCAGTATAACCTTATATTTCTTAAACAAAACAAACAAACAATTGAACTCAAATAAATGAACAAAACTCTTTCAGGTAAGTTCTGGGATCAGTTCCCAGAAAACTCCAAATCTTTTATCTCCTATATTTTGCACAATGAGAATTTATGTCTAAAATTATGTTCTTGCAAGATCAATTGTTCCTCAAAGGAAATGCAATTATCTTCATTTTTTTTTGCATTTTCTATATAATTTTTTTCCTATGAATATTGTTTTGCAATAATTTTAGACCATTATAATTACATTCCACTACCCTCTCCCCCTGTAAGGCTATGCCACTAACCTTTGATGACTAGTGAAAATCAAGCATTCACAAGGAAAAAATTGGAGAGCATCCCTCCCAAGGTATTTGTTGAATGAAATCCAATGCATATGTGCCTCAGGATTCACCTTACTCATGGGGAAGGATATTTCTAATACCATTCAGAAGTTTAGAAGCCTTTCCTGGCCTCCTACGTCAAACTCCTAATGACCATCTTCCTTGAGTCTCCAGTAGTACTTTATTTTATAAATCAGCAACGAATTTGTTGAAAGGCAAGGCAAGGCAAAGTCATGTCAAGTCAATAAGCATTTACTGAGTGGCTACTTTGTGCCAGGCACCATGCTAAGCACTGGGTATACAAAGAAAAGTAAAAGACAGTCATTCCTCTCAGAAGGTATGACTTCTTTGAGACTTCAGGGAAACCAGAGTCATGGAAATGAGAAGGGAGAGAAATACAGGAATGGGAGGCAGTTAGTGAAACTGCAAAGTTGAGATGTGTATTGTCTTATTCAAAGGACAGAAAAGAGACTAATGTCACTAGATCCCACAACAAAAGCAAGTGTGAGAAAGTGTAAGAAGACTTGAAAGGCAGGCAAAAGTCCTACTTGTGAAGGTCTTTAATGGCTAAAGACTTAATTTTATATTTGATCCTAGAGGTAATGGGGAGCCACTGGAGTTTATTGAATGTGAGAGGAGATGATATAATTAGACTTTAGGAAGATTGACATTTGATTGGAGGATGAACTGGATCAGAGAGAGATGAGCCAGGAATAACAATGAGTAGGCTATTGTAATAATTCATGTATGAGGTGATGATGGCATATGCTGGAGTAGTAGTGGTAGTTTCAGGGGAGAAAAGGTAAGAAATGAGGAGACAGCGGAATCTAATTGGAAATAGGGGATAAGAGAGTGAGAATGTGAGCCTGGTCGTAAGCCCAGATGAATGTGACAATGGTGGTACTTTAAATAATTATAGGGAATTCAGGGAGAGTGGAGAGTTTTTTGAGGAAGGTAATGAGTTCAGTTTTGGATGTGTTGAGTTTAAGATGTTTCTATGACATCGTGTCCTATATGTCTAATAGACAGTTCAAGATGGGAGACCAGAGGTCAGGATAGAGGTTAGGCCTAGATAAATAGGTCTAAGAATCATTTCCATAGAGATGATAATTGAATCCATGCGAATTACCACTAGAAATGGGTATAGAAGAAAAAGAGAAGAGGGCTTAGGCCTGAGGCTTTTGGGAGACATCATTAATGAGTGTGACCTACATGAAGATCCAGTCAAGGAAACTGAGATTTGACAGGTAGAAATAGAATAAAGCTAGAACAATGTCACAAAAACTTAGAGAGAAGACAGTAACAAGGGCAAAGGGGATATTGATCATGCCAAAGGCTGCAGGGGGGTCAAGAATTATGATTGAGAAAAGGCCATTCAATTTGGTAATTAAAATAGCATTGGTAACCTTGGAAATAATGGTGGTATCCTAGAAAAAGAGAGCCTTAAAGTCAGGAAGACTGCTCCTGTTACATACTAGCTACAAGACCACAGGGAGTCCTTTAATCACTCAGGGGTCTAGACAACTTGCTAAAACTCTGAGTTGTGGATGGATTGCTAATCTGCATCACTGGAAGGATTTCCCATACCAGGAATTCACCACTTTGATGATATAATAGTCTTACCTTAGATAAGACAATACACTTAATTTAATCTTGGATGTTATTGTGGGTATTGGATAGAAGGCTGATTTTTGAAAAAAGAACACCAGCATTCAAGACCTGCCTCTGATCCATACTGACTGTGTGATGTGCAAATCACTCCCTCTGCTCTCTCAGAGACTTGGAAAAATGGGGATTCTTAACTTTTTTCCCCTTGTATCATGGACCTTATGACAGTCTGGTAAAATCTATGGATCCCTTGTCAGAATAATATTTTGACTGAACAAAATAAAATATATAGGATTACAAATAAAATAAATTATATTGAAATGCAGTTGTGGCAGTTAGATGGTACAATAGATAGAGTACTGACTCAGAAGTCAGGAGGATCTGAATTCAAGTTCAGCCTCAGGCACTTAATAGTTATGTGATGCTAAATAAGTCACTTAAGCCCAATTGCTTCCAAAAATAAAAAAAGAAATACAGTTATCAAAATATTAAAAACAAATTCATGGACCCAAGGTTAAGAATCCCTGCTCTGACCATAATTTGAGGAGAGGATGCCTATGTGTCCTGGTAAAAGGAGCTAGCTCACCAGTGAGTTCCCCATATCAATGAAATCACAGATCTGTCCTTTTTCCTTTGCTTATTACGATACTCCTTATTGATGTTTTTCCCCATGATGGATCATACCAAACTCATGCAGGCTTCACATCACTTCCAAACCACCTTTATTATAATGCTTTCTGTTGTTGTGTGACCCTCGATCTGTGCCAGGATCAGGTCATCTCTATATGTGTCCCCAGTGCCTAGCACAGTCCTCTGAACACAGTATGTACTTAATCAATTTCAATTGTGTTGGACCATAAAGTATTCTCATGGCGCAGACTTCAATAGTATTGTTTGAAAAGTGCTCTTGTGGTTTTTTTTGATTGGGGGTTGAGGGGCAATATGGGTTCAAGTTTCTATGTCCTGTCCCACGAATGTAACCCTCTGTCTAGTTGACTACAAGAGTTAGTTAATCCTTGTGAAATGGGGGCTGTCTCTGAGAGAGAGCTTTCCCTGAAAACTAGGAAAATAATTGGGGAAGATCAAGGATCTGAGAGCGTCTATATACATATTTCACCCCAGTGAATTGGAACCTGGGAGGCCTTTTATTCTGATGAGGTACACCTGAAAGGTAACAACATGAAGTCCAGGTTTTAACCAGTAACTAATGATCAAGGTCCTTCTGTAGGTATTTAATGGGCAAAAATCCTCTTCCAAGCTTTCTTAGGTGGACTCGTCCTTTGGACTTGAATAAATCACAAATGTACTTAAGCAATTTTCTCCATTAATAAGATTTCCCACCCCAAAGCAGAATTAACTCTTTTTGGAGGGTGGCTCTGATCTTTCTTTTTTGAGCAGTGTGACCTTATTTAATTATGCTCTGAGTTCTTTAAATCCCCAGACTCCACCAGCCTCCTCCTGCCAAGAGGTCATATGTCTGTGCTCTGCACTCAGGTCTGGAGATTCTGATAGAATTATGGTTTGAGCACATGGGCCCCACCCCTTCTCCTGGAGATCCAGAGGTCACCTGCTTCTCACCACTCATTATAGACACTGCATCCAGGGAGGTTCAGTGCAGAGATAAAACCAGGGGAAAAATAAAATCCTTTTCATGCATTGGCTTATTCTTGGGTCACCTTAAGCTGTTTAACAGCAACAGACAAAAGATGAAAACCTAAGATTTCAGTCCCCTTGCCAAAGGCTGTATTCATCCCAGCTTGAAAATTAAAGATGAATCAAATTGGCTGGGTAGTTGATTGAGGCACATTTCAAAGTCAGTGCAGCATCTCGGAATGAGAAGGCCTTTTCAGTGCAGCTGATGGAGAATTTCTTCCTTCTTGCTTAAAATAGTAATTAAGGACAGTGTTTACTTAATGAATATTTGACAGCCAAATACTCCCATTGGTAATATCCTAAATCTGATGTGTTATTTATTGGAGAGGGGAGGGTCCTAAAGCATTTGACAGATGGTGGAAACTAAACTCAGGAAATGGAACTGGCTTGCTCAAAAGCTCATAGCTAGTAAGTGGTAGGGCTTCAGGCAACTCCCTATAAGTTGCAGAGAAGGTCTCCACTTATGCTGATAGAGGGAATTTCCCCACCAGGAGTTCCCTACACCAGTAATGTCACAAATCCAATTTTTCTCCTCCCCAAACATAGCTTAAGGATCTGAAATTCTATCATTTATATGGAATACTCTGTCTTCTGATGAAGATCAAAGCCCCACTACAACTTGGCACATGATATATGATCAGCAAATACTGTGTCTGGCATTGTGCTAGATGTTGGGGGTATAAAGATGAAAATGATACAGTCCCTAAAGGAATTTACATTCCACTAGAGGAAAGGATGGGTACTCATAAAAGGATAGTGCCTAGATGTGGGATTTCAGTGCTATAGGGAACTGTTCTGGGAAGAAACTCTCTTTATCAATGCAGATCAACCCCTTCTCTGACCCTTTGTAGGGGTGGGGGAACCTGCAGTCTCAAGGCCACATGTGGCCCCCTAGGTCCTTGGGTGTGGCTTTTTGATTGTGTCCACATCTAAGTCCAATCCTTTCATTAAGGGGATTTGTACTGAGGAGTTTGGATTCGGTCAAAGGGCTGCTCTTGATGACCTAGAGAGCCACATGTGACCTTGAGGCTGTGGGTTCTCAACCCCTGCTTTAGAGTCTTAGAGAGTTGCCTGCATCCCTAAGAGGTGAAGTATCCTGTAGAGGATGTTAAGGCTAGTATTTATCAGAACCAGGGCTTCCTCACTCTGAACCCAGCTTTCTCTGTGTTGTGCCAACTTGCAAAAATGAACCTAATACTTAAATGGTTAAAGTATAAGGCATCTTAGAGGGCTTCTTATCTAACCTACTTATCTTACAGATGAGAAAATGGGCCCAGAGTCTTGCTATGGCTAAACAATTGATGCTACCCTGATTATTATCATTTCCACATTTAGATGGGCCAGTCCTTGAAGAGCTAACATCAAGTCCGTCCCTGGATTCATGCTAGAAACTTTTCCACCATTAGGGCCTTTGTATTCTGCTGCCATGGCCTTCAAGAACACAGGTGTACCTTCATCCAGGATGGAAGGTTGGAGGACTGTAGTGGGATATATCATGCAAAGGATCAAAGGTCACAGGGTTAGAGCAAGAAGGGACATTAAAGGGCATCCAGTCTCTCATTTTTTTTTAAGCCGAGGAAACAGAGGGCCAGAGAGGCAATGACTTACCTAAGTTCCAAAGGTAAGAAGGCTTGAATTTGAATCTAGATTCTCTGACTCCAAGTCCATTACTCTTTGTACTGCATTACAAAAAGCAAATCATATCTTACTTCTGATCCTTGGTGTGTGTGTGTGTGTGTGTGTGTGTGTGTGTGTGTGTGTGTGACCCCAGAAAGATACTTCATATTTCTGGGCCTCAAGGGTTGGACTAGAATCATGGTCTTTGAGTTTCCTACCAGATCTAGATATATACTACTAGATCACTTAAAAAAAGACACCTCTCTGTGCCTCAGTTTCCTCATCTGTAAAATGAGGGGGTTGGACGATATGTCTTCTATGGTCAACTCTAGATCTAGAGTCTATGAAATGTCACACTTTTTCTTCAGATTTCCCAATGACCAAATATATTTATCAGAAAGTCCCTGAAAGAAACAAATTCTGCTGATAAACACACATGTATGTATGGTGATTTTTGGTTGTAAAATATTACATATACATTCCCTAATTTATTACTCACAATAATCCCTTGCATCAGGGAAGGCATGTATTTTTCTTTCTTTTTTATTGATGGTGAACAGTGAAGCTCCTGGAACTAACTTCATCAAGGGGGCACAACCAGCAGATGGCAGAGCTGAGAGGAGTAGAATCCACGTTATGTGACTCAAGACACCACACTTTAGGTAACAGGCTGCCAAATTCATTCTTTACTCTTGTTTGGAGTTATGAAACTATTGTCTGGAATGAGCTCATCTATTTCTCTCTGTCTTGTCTGCCTGTCTCTCTCCATTACATGTATGTGTATTTCACATACATTTATTTATATTCTCTTTACTAGGCTATAAGCTTCTTCAGGGTAGGGACGTTGGAGTAACATTTTCTCTTCCTCAGCATCAAGCACAGGGAGTGCCCTGATGATGTCCGTATATCTCTTTGTGTGTATACATAGGGCATATAATACACACATATACGTCCTCATAGTCCATATTTGTCAAAACTATATAACAACACATATATGTATACAAACATGCATATGTACACACATATATATTTGTGTGTTCCTACACACATCCAGTATGCAAATACATATAATATATGTATGTATACACAGATATATTCACAAATATTCATGTGTATATTACATATACGTAGCATATAATACGTGATATATACACATACACACATGTGTATACACACAAACACGTATATGTACTGTGTATACACAAAACACAATGCATGTACACACACAAAAATGTGTACACATATATATGTATGTGTATATACACACATATATGTATGCGTGTATATACATGCAAACACATACATATGTCATTTATGGAAAATAGGAAAGTAGTTAACTTCAGGAAGGTAGACATTTTACTTTCAGTGCTTTCTGAAACTTCCTTTCAATACAACCTCTCACTACTCTCCAGTCATCCAGCATCTTCATCCCATGGAAGCAAAGGTATAAACCTGGGTTTTCACACATGAGATCTGATCAGTTCTCTAACCTCATATTATCTCAGTAGCTGCTCTTGTACGGTGAATGTAAGAATATTTTAGTGACACTGTGTAAATTCTCCTTGGTTCCTAGTGCCAGCAGCATTGGTCAGTGGGTTCTTCAGTGTCTAAAATGGGAGAAGCACGTCTTGCCTGAGAATGACTTTGAAGGTCTAGGAGAGCACAGTGTTAGACTTCTATTTGATGATGTAAAATGTTGGGGAGGGAAGACTCATCTGGAGCCAAAAGAGGGCATTAAAACAGCAAAGGTGTGAGAATGCTGAGATCTGAATTGTCCAATAGAATGACACAGCTTCTCAGCCCCTACCTACGCTTCAATGGTTAGGTGCTAAAACTGTTGAGCAGAAGCTGTTCTGAATCTTTGTCCTGCTGTTTAGTCATGAGTTGTCAGGGTGACAGCAGTAGCAGCTTCTTTGTAGAGGGACGACAGGCATGTCTCCCGATAAAATCTATGGACAATCTAGATGGCAAACTCCTCTAACCAAAAGAGATTGATCACTTGCTTATTTGACACACATATTCACCAGAGTAGAATCATATTTCTCAGAGCAAGTCAATTTCCCTTTTCTTGGCCTCAGTTTTCACATATTTCATGACCCTATCTGCACCCCAGGGACCCCCTCTTCAAATTCCCATACATATTCTGGTTGATTTACAAGAATGTGGTTTTTATTTCTCTTTCAAAGTTCTAGAGGTAACCCTAAGGGTTGCTAGGTTTTCTAGTATTGTAACGAACTCCCAGTTGATCATCAACCATTTAACTTTTGCCAAAGGTGTTTTCTAAGCACAAGAAAGACATTTGTTATAAAACAACCCCTCCCTCTTAGAGACACAATGTCCCTGGGGGAAGTGGGCTCAGTCTTCATACATAGCTAGGGAGGCACATATATAGAGAAAACGCGTGGCACCAGAGGTAATTCCTAGCTCCTGGTTAGTGGAAATACATTTCTGCCTTTGCAGAGTCCTCATTGAGATGCAGATATTTGCTGGGCTTCAAGACTCTGTGCCTTCATAGTGTCCATAACCAACACTTCTCTCTTCTCTAAGGGCCTACCACTGTGAAACTTTCCTTAATATATCTAGTTTGTTCCCAATGTTCGTCTCAGTTCCTGATTCAGACATTGCAGTCAACCACTACTATTCCAAAGACAGTGCTGACACTAATGGAAACTCTAGATCTTTGATTTTTCAAAATTTGTAAGTTCATAACCTGATCACTGGAAGGGAGAGAGTGAGAAGGAGGGAAAGAGAGACCACTCCTCTCCCCTTATTGCCTTCAGGAGTCCCTTATTGCTAGATTCAACTACCACTGGACTGAATGGCTCTGAACCAGCTTTCTATTTTTATATGTAGCTCAAAGAAATAGCTGATTTTTTCAGTTCATCACAGATATATCTGGTGTGGTATCAACTGCCTTTATATCCAATAATCAATATATTTTATTCCTCTCAAAATGATTAAAGACTTAATCATCTCTAGTGTGCACTTTTGATTGATTCAGTCAGCTGTCTGAGCCTTCTGTAAGTAATTGAGGTAGGGATTCTGGGGCTAAGCCACAGGATCTCTAAGGTCCTAATATTGGATGATGCTGACTTTAACTGAGCCTCTGTAAGTATATGATCTAATACAGTATGATACTGTGGAGTAAACACTGCATGGAGTCAGAAGACTGCAGTTTAAATTCTAGCTTTGCTCTTATTATTTGTATGACCCTGGGCAAGCCACTTCTCCCTGGGCCTCAGTTTCCATTTTTGAAAGTATGGATGTTGGAGATGATTTCTAAGCTGATGGGGACCAGCTAAACTAATTTATGATCCTGTGGTCTAGTTTAATTTAGGGATTAGTGTAAGCTATATCAGCTATGGGTTTTGGTTTAATCAATGGATCAACAGACATTAAGTACCTACTGTATGCCAAGTACTGTGATGAAGACTAGGAATACAAAAGGAGGTAAAAGATGGTTCCTAATCTCATGCCATTTACCAAGAAAAGGTCAAAGTGGGTAAGTGACCTAGATATAAAGAGAGATTTTACAAGAAAATTAGAATGTGGAATTTATTACTTATCAGACTTATGAACAGATGAACACTCTATGAATAAACAAGTGACAAAATTAGTTGTAAAATGGGTAATTTTTGATGACATTAAATTAAAAAGATTTGTACAAATAAAACGAATATAACCAAGATTGGAAGGAAAGCAGGAAATTGAGAAATTTTTTACAGGCAGTTTATCAGATAAAGGTCTCAAATCTAAAATATCTAGAACTTGGTGCAGCTAGGTGGCGCAGTGAATAGAGCACAGGCCTTGGAGTCAGGAGGACCTGAGTTCAAATCTGGCCTCAGACACTTAACACTTACTAGCTGTGTGACCTTGGGCAAGTCACTTAACCCCAATTGCCTGGTCTTCCCCCTCCAAATATATATATATGTGTGTGTGTGTGTGTGTGTGTGTGTGTGTGTGTGTGTGTGTATGTGTGTATGTACACACATACATACACACACATAGAACTTTGTCAAATCTATGAGAATACAAATCATCCCCCAATTAATAAATGGTCAAAGTATATGAACAATTCCTTTTCCAATGAAGAAGTAAAAACAATTTATAGTTATATAAAAATGCTCTAAATCATCATTGACTTTATTAATTCAGATTAAAACAACCTTGAGATATTATTTTACACCTGTCAGATTGGCTAAAATGATAGAAAGGGAAAGCGACAAATGTTGGAGAGGATGTGGAAAAATTGGGACACTAAATTACCATTGTTGGAACAGTAAAATGATCCAACCATTTTGGAGAGTGATCTAGAATTATGCCCAAAGAGTTATTAAACTATCTATCCATTTTTACCCAGTAATACCACTAGTTGGTCACTTCTAAAGACAATTGGGGAAAAAGGAAAAAAAACCTATATGTTCTAAAATGTTTATAGCAGCTCTCTTTGTGGTACCAAAGAACTGGAAATTGCAGGGATGCCCATCATTTGGGGAATGGCTGAACATTTGTGGTATATGGTTTTGATGGAATACTACTGTGCTGTAAGAAATGATGAGCTCAATGATTTTAGGAAAAACATGGAAAGACTTGCACAAAATAATGAAGAGTGAAATGAGCAGAACCAAGAGAACATTGTATATCGTAAGAGCAAAATTGTCTTAAGAATGACTTTGAGTAAATAAGTTACTTTTCCTATTATAAATATCCAAATTAGGTACAAAGGACATATAAAGAAAGAAGCTATCTTCATCTGGACCAAGAACTGATAAATAGGGGCTGCTAGGTGATGCAGTGGATGGAGTATCAGTCCTGGAATCAGGAAGGCCTGTGTTCAAATCTGGTCTCTGACACTTGAAACTTATTAGCAAGTTATTTAAGCCTGATTTTCTCACCCCTCAACAACCCCCCCCCAAACAAAACACAAAAAAGAACTGATAAATAGAAGTATGTATAGGATAATTTTATATACATATATACAGATATTTGTGTCTAATGTTAGCCATCTCTAGGGCTAGGGTGAGGGGAGGGAAGAAAAAAAGAAAAAAAGAAATTTCCTTGATAATTTTTTTCACATATTTAAAAGGAATAGCAAGTTGTGCATGGTGGATTTGTAGTTTCATGTGCAATCATCTTTTTATTGTAGTATGTTATGGAAATGCTTGTTTTATTTCATAAATTAAAAATAAAATAAAAAAAATAAAGAATGTTCCTGCAACATGTTGTAACTTGCTGGTACAGAAACTACCTTGGCTATCTCAGGTAAGCAACTTGTTTATAACTTATTGTCTTTGAGAGGCTCTTGGAACCATGAGAGATTAAGTGGTTTGTCATTCTCTTGTAGCCATAGTAAATATGTGTTAGAGGTAGGACTTGACCTGTTACCAAATCTACCAAACTGCCATTATTATAAATTATTTCAACTGATGGAGTCAACTCTAGTGGCTCCCTATGTCCTGTGGGATAAAATATGCGTTTTCCATTTGTCTTTTAAAGTCCTTCACACCAAGATCTAGAACTACCTTTCCAGGCTCACTTCATATTACTTCCTTTATTGCATTCCATTGTCCAGCCAATCTGCCCTCCTCACTATTCCTCATGCAGGACCCTCCACCTTCCATCTCTGTGACTTTGTCTCTAACAACCATCATACTAGGTGGAATCTAGGTGGTGCTACAAGTGGATAGAGTGCTTGGCCAGGAGTTAGGAAGACTTGAGTTCAAATCCAGCCTCAGATACATATTAGTTGTCTGAACCTAGGCAAGCCATTTAACCTTTGCTCATCTCTGTTTACTCAACTGTATAATGGGAACAATAATAGCACCTTCCTCATAGGGCTGTCATGAATCTCGAATGAGTTAATATTTTGAAAGCACTTAGGACAGTGCCTGGCACGTAGTAGGTACCTAATAAATATTCCCTTCCCCTTCCTACCCCCTCCATTTCTGCTTTTGCCATGTGAAATCCTTCGATCTCTCATTTAAGCACCATTGTCTACATGACACTCTCTCCACTAACTGTTAATTCCCATCTTCCTTGTCCTCCCTAGCTACATTGTATTTATTTTGCATTAGTTCCATATATGCTTAAATAAATGGAAGCTTTATCTTCAGATGGACTACAAACTCTTTAAGAGTAGGGAATATTGCATTTAAAAAAAATCTTAGCATCCTGAGCAACTGGCACTGTGCCCGACACACAGTTTGTGCATCACAAGAGATTGATTCTCATGACTATCCTACAGGACTGGCAGCATCAGGATTTTTTATTTTTTTGCCTTATTATGGATAAAGAAATTGGGTCAGAGAAGTCACTGATTTAGCAGTAGATAGAACTTTAGGGATCATCTAGTCCAAACTCCTTGCTTTACATATGAGGAAACTGAGTTGCAATGGGGTTGAGTGGCTTGCACAAGGAAGCACACAGGTAGTGAAATAACAGAGACAGTATTTGAACTGAAATCCTTCAGGGCTAATACCAGTGGTTTTCCCATTGAACCATGGAATGACTTGGTCACAGATCACAAGGTTAAAAAGTGGCAGAGTCAGAAATAGACCCAGGTCTTTCCATATTGGATATGGTGCATTCTTTATTCTTTTTTTTTTTTTAATGCTTTTTGGAGGGGGGAAGGCAGGGCAATTGAGGTGACTTGTTCAAGGTCACACAGCTAGTAAGTGTTAAGTGTCTGAAGGCACATTTGAACTCAGGTCCTCCTGACACTAGGGCTGGTGCTCTTTCCACTGTGCCACCTAACTGTCCCCCTTTTCCCCACCCCCCAATACTATTAATGAAGACCCTGGCAATCAGGTTTCCTTTTTGCAACTATCAGCAGAAATGAGCATATCACCTCTTGATATTTCCCTTGAGATAATGAAGTTAAACTCTAGGCTGGCTATTTACTTCTCTACAGTTATTGAATGCAAAAAATTACTTGTTTGACTCCTTACAACAACTGGCCAATTCAAAAGAAAAAAAAACATACTCAGGTGGCTAGGTGGCGAAGTGAATAGAGCACCGGACCTGGAGTCAGGAGGACCTGAGTTTAGGTCTGGCCTCAGACACGTAGCACAAAAACTAGCCATGTGACCTTGGGCAAGTCACTTAATCCAGATTGCCCTACCTTCCCCCCCCTACAAAAAAAAAAAGCAAAAAAAAAACCCATGCTCACTTTTTGTTGACTTGACTCTTGGCTTTACAGACTGAATGAGTTGTTTCAATATTTGGATCCTGGGTGGGCAGATTCTGAGTGAAGTTCTTGGGCTTTAAGAAAAAAAAAGTTTACTTGTGTTGTGGAGTCACAATTTAATACAAAATCACCCACATGGCATTGTTCTTCCTGCTGCAAAGGGAGTGGGACAGAAATAGTCACACATAAAGGAATTCTAGGAGAAAACTAAAAAGACTCAGGCCAGGAAGAGTCACTGGCCTCAGGTGCTGTGATGTGTCAGCAATATCAGAGCAGGAGAACCGGGTTAATCGGTACCCCCAGAGCCTCAACCTGTCATGACTGTGACCCTCACATCAAAAAAAAGAGTTGAGTGAGTCACTCACTCCTCTTGGCAAAAAGAGAGCTAACAAAGAAAATTGTCCCCCAAAGTATATTTCCTTATCATGTGGAGGAACCTCTGCCCTTAGAAATGTCTGAGGTCTGCGTGGATGGCAGGTAGTGCTTTACTCAAAGGAACGTGGAAGGAGAAAAATTCTTATCTCAAATAGTTTCTTTCTCCTTTTACAAAAACTTGTGTGTGATGGACACTTTTCCCATAATTCTCCTGCTATTGGATTAAATCTGTGTAACAGTAAAAGAACAGTTGAGACCCATATAGCATTTCAAAGTTTGCTAAGACTTCTATGTATGATATTTCATTGGGGGTCCCATCATAAAGAAGGGGATCTTACAGATATGCACTTTGGGAGGGGCATAGACCTCAGTTAGTTAAAAGGTTTGTATTAAATATTTACTACGTGCCAGGCACAATTCATGGGGTAGACAAAGAAAACCCAAATATGATGATCCCCACCTTAAGGGTCTCACATTTTGGTCAAGAAGACAACATATAAATAACCATGAATGTTCAAGATACATGCCAAAGCAGACAGGCACCTCTTAGTCTTAGACAATTATGAAGGCGGCAAAGACATGTTGAATGCTTTGCCCGGGGTCACATCAGCAGATTAGGAAAAGGCAAGATTTGAATGTAAGTTTTCCTGACTCCAAGGTCAGCTCCTTTCTCCATTGCACCATGGCAACTCTGGGAATTTCTATCCGGCTAGAGTACTATAAGTATAATCCTAATGCTAGGACAATGCTGCAAGTTGTTGTGCTGCATTATGAATAGAGAGTCAGACTCAAAGCTTGGGTTTAAGTCCTACTCCAGACACATACTGGAGATGTGAACTTAGCTAAATTATTTAATAATAGAAGAGCTAGGCCCATCAACCGATGCAAACAATTTCTTTGTAATACATTTTTCATCCAGTTTCTATTCTCTTTGCCATATGGATAAGAAAAAATTCACTACCCATGCTTGGTCCTTCAAGGAAGTCATAAATTCCCCTCCTTCACCCAAGCAATTCTTCAAGACCAGGTGTGGGGAACCTGCATCTTGAGGTCACATGTGACGCTCTATGTCCTTGGGTGTGACCTTTGGACCGAATCCAAACATCACAGAAGAAATACTCTCAGTGAAAGTTGTTCTGTGAAGTTTGGATTCAGGCAAAGGGCTGCACTTGAGGACCTAGAGGGCCACATGTGGCCTCCAGGACACAGGTTTCCCTCCCCTGTATAAGACTAAGTTGCAGAGAAGGTGTTAACTTGTGTAGGAGGAAAGTTTTCTCACCTGGGAGCTTCCTGTACCAGTGAAACCACATGACTAATCTCTAATCTTATAATACCTCAAATATTATTGCCTTTATTTTCCAGATGAGGGAAGTGAGTCTCAGAGAAGGGGGATGATTTTCCCGTGATCACAAGGTAAATGTCAGAGGAGCCATTTGAATTCAGGTCAATGGTAAATGTCAGAGGAGCCTTTTGAACTCAGATCTTTGTCCTCTTAGATCCAGTTCTCAGTTCTGCCATGCTCTGAGAAATATAAAAAGCTGATATTTTCCTACCTCACAGTTAAAAAGTAAGCCTAAGGGCTAAAAATTGAGCTCTTTTTTTCTTGAAATCCCTTTTGAAATCTTGCTTTGTGACCACCCTTATTAGCCTTATGGATTAAGAACCAGACCTAGTAGTTAACTGACCAAGATGGCCGCATTTCTTGAATAACCAGGAGGGGGCACTGTTGCACAGGAGGAGCCTTTAAAAAGCAAGGGGAGCTGACCCAAAGATCTCAAGTCAGGTCTTCTTTAGGTCACAGGGGATTGCTATCGTTCATCTGGCTGGACTGATAACTCCCCTGGTCACCGAAGAATAGAATTTATCTTCTTAGCTTAGCAAAGGTTTCCTGGGACCATCTTGAATTTATTTCTTTTAATTGAATGAAACTGACAAGTTTTTGTGTTGCCAAGAGTTCACTGCATTAACCCTACTTCCTTTTCACTAGCCTGCCATTTGCCAGCAAGTTCAGATATGTTCCCACAAATGTAGAATGTCTGCTCTTTCAACCAAATTGTATCAGGGTCTTATTTTCTCTAGAGATGAAATTCAATAGCTTGCATCTGAGATAAAATCTTTGGAGTCAAAGACAGGGAGAAAATCCCTAAAAACAGAAATATCACAGCATCTACCATGTCTACTCTATTCTGCCCTACATTCTCAGTTTTTGCTACCTTAGAATAAAGTATTTAGCTGCCGGATGGGTACAGAGTTACAGCTGACACCATGTGATTTGCAAGGAGTTATTGAGTACAGCTGACTATCTAAAAGCTAGAACAAAGCTTATTTATGGTTTGGAACACATATTAAAGGACTTATATATTTAAGAAGTCTGAAAGAACTCTAGAATGGTACTATATAATGAGAGGAAAAACCCTACAGAGTGCTTCTAATCATGGCTAGGCTGTGTGGTCAAGGGGATAAAAACTGGATTTTGAAACATTCATTTAAGAAGTCTTCATTAAGTACCTCCTATGAACCAGGTACTATACTAGGCACTGGGGATACAAAGACCAAAAGATAATGGTGGTGCTGTTCAGTTGTGTCTGACTCTTCATGACCCCATTTAGGGTTTTCTTGGCAAAGATACTGGAGTGCTTTGTCATTTCTCCAGCTCATTTGACAAATGAGGAAACTGAGGCAAAAAGGTTAAGTGACTTGCCTAGGGTCACACAGCTAATAAGTATTTGATGCCAGATTTGAACTCAGGTCTATCCTGACCCTGGGCCTGGGACTCTATCCATTGTACCAACTAGCTGCCCCTTAAAGATGGTGGTACCTTCCCTCAACGAAAAGAAGCTAATCATAGTGGATAGAAGGGGAATCTCTGTCTCTCTCTCTCTGTCTCTCTCTGTCTCTCTCTCTCTCCCTCCCTCCCTCCCTTCTATATGAAATATTGGATTTTCTTTTACTACTAATATGATTTCATATTCTATATATATATACCTACATATACATATATATACCTACTTCTATACATATATATATATATATATACCTACATACACACATACACATACATATACACATATGTATATATGCATATATATGTATATTTGTGAGTATGTTTGTATGTATGACAATACTACTCAGGAATCAGGCCTTTTCTAGAAGGTGGAACTTTAAGTGAGCAGGGTTTTAAGAGCAGTAAAGAAGAAAGAGTACATTCTAGGAAGGAGGGACAGCCTGTGCAAAATTATGGAAACAGGAGGTGGAACATCACTTAAGGGAAATAGAGAGGAGACAAGATTGGCTAGAACAGTAAGTAGGAAAGGGAAGCTTTTCTTTCCAAGGCAGATGGTGACAGAGATACCTGAATTTCAGTACAGTCACTGGTACTTATCACTCAATCTACAACCATTTGTTAAACAATTACTACAATGTTGTATGGATTGTTGTCTTTTGTTATATTTTTTATAAAAATTGATATTGCTCCAAGGAAATGTGTAAAATTTTTATCTCTTAATGAGCTACATTAATGAACATATTGAAGTGCAGTAGTCAAGCTTTTTTAGTTATCATTCAACCACATGATGAAGTAGACATGTTTCCACACCAGGAGTTGTCTACACCAATGAAATCATATTGGTAGTAAAAGAAAATCCAATATTTCATCCTTCGAGCCATATCTAATTCTCTAAGACTTCTCTCTTGAATTAATGATGGAGTACCATCTGGATAGTGGAGTAAGTTCCGATGCCACCTAAATCACCAAAGTCCTTGACATAGTGATAGTTCCAGGCAGCAATCTGTAGATTGGGTTAGTTGGGGATAAGAAACTCATGGAAGGTTTCCAGTTTCAATAGTCCAGGTGAAAGATAATAAGTAAAAGAGGTTGCAGCCAGTGATAATGGAAAGCAGGTGGTAGATATGGGGAGTTTTGAAGTATCTGTAGTATCTGGTGACTCATTTGTAGTATTAATAGTATCTGGTGACTCATTTGGATTTGGAAAGTGGGGGGAAAGGAACAATCCAAGAAGATACCTAGATTTTGAAGCTGGGAAACTGGGACAATGGTGTAGCATGAATAGTCAAGAGAGGGCGGGATGGATGTTCAGTTTTGGAAGGAGAAAAAGGAATCAGTTTTATATCTATTTGGTTTGAGTGGATAGTGGAATACTAATGTAAAGATGTGATTTCCTCAGTTGGTCAGTTATCTATAAATAGGTGCTAGGGAATTGCCTTTCAATAATTAAAAAAGAAGTATTTATTAAAGAGCCATTAAGTATTTATTATATGAGGCAGCTAGGGGACTCAGTTTATAGAGTACTGGGACCAAAGTCAAGAAGCCATGAGTTCAAATGTAGCCTCAGAAACTTACTAGCTGTGTGATCCTGGGTATGTCACTTAATCTCTCTTTACCTTAATCTACTGGAGAAGGAAATAGCAAACTATTCCAAGATCTTTGCCAAGAAAACTCCATAGACAGTATGGTTCATAAGGTCATGAAGAGGTAGAAATGACTGAACAGCAACATATTTGTTAAGGACCTACTATGTGTCAGGAACTATGCCAGGATCTGAGGATCAAAAGATGAAAACAAAATAGTGTATAGTATGGGAAAAAGCACACTGGCTCTGGAGTCAAAGGACCTGGGTTCAAATCCTACCTCTGATGCCTACTATGAGTGTGACTTTGGGCAAGTTATTTAACCTCTATGGGCCTCAGTTTCTTTTTTTGTAAAAAAAAATTTTTTTCCCAGGTAGCTTCTGAAGTTCCTTCTGTCACTACATCTATGAGTCTTCAAATTCTATGAGAGTTCTTGCCCTTAAGGAACTTACATTCAATGGGGTTTGGGGTGAGGTATTTGTTCATAAATGAATACAAGCTATATACAAAATAAATACAGGCACATTTACATTAGGTGATTTGTCCATGGTCACATAGCTGATAAATGTTAAAGGTATGATTTGAACTTGGGTCTCCTGGTGCCTCTAGACCAATGGCATCAAACTCAAATAAAAAGGAATCTGTGTAGCCTGCATATTGATTTAGAAAAGCACACGTTTAAATTATCCATATTTTATTGTATTTTTGTTTGCTTTATTAAATATTTCCTAATCACATTTTCATCTGCACTTAAGAGTGAGTCCTATTTAATTGTGGGTTGAATGGGTGCCAGAAGGTGGCATGTTTGGCACTGCTGTCTCCTTCTAGTGCCACATTTCAGTGGAACCTTCATGCAAAAATATCTAGAGTACTATTGGAAATAAGGACGGCAATCTGGAAGGTATGGCCTGGAGTTCACTCAGAAAAATGATGTTTGTACATTTCCAAAGTCACAGAGGTGGTTTGATACCATAAATACAGGAAGCTACTTAATCACTGGGCAAGTTGAAGGGCCTGATCTTACCTATTCAAAGGTATGTAGACATAGCTTCGATTCAGCTAGAGTTCTAAATTATAGCATTATTGATCTTCTGTATGGTGACCTTGGGGCAGAAGCAAAATTAAAATTAATCATACTGAACATAAAAATCAATGGGGATAAGGATACCCAAGTCTGAAGGACTATTTCTTGGAAATAATTTTCTCTTTGTATATTCTGTCATAGCAGAGACTCAGAGACCCAGAGGAAGATAGGGAATATAAAGGTGTGGTCTTTGTACTTTTGAAAAGCTCTATGGTTGTGTCACCTTAAGAAATGCTTAATTCCATCCATCAGATCCAACCCACTTTTGACTTAGCTGCCAAATCATATGGAGTGGCTTGAATCTATAGAGGTGAAGAGATTTGCCAGGCTCCATAGATAGTCTAGGTATCAAATTGGTATTTCAACTATATAGGGGCATGAAAATTTGGGATATACCTTTTAATGCTCAGTGACATTGAATAGTCTTCTAGATTAGAATGGTGATCATGAGCAATTATTTCCTTATCTATAATGGCATATTATGTAAAGGATCTGAGGTGCTAATTATTGTTGGTATTTGCCCAGATAAAACTGGCTATGTTTTGAATCTTTGTAATTTACAACCCCTTTATTTCATACTGGTTTCTTTGGACAGCAAGGTGGCACAGTAGAGGGGCAGATCTGGAATCTTTGTGAGTTCAAATCTGGCCTCAGACACTTAGCCAACTGTGGGACTCCAAGAAAGTCATTTAACTCTGATGCCTCAGTTTCCTCATCTGTAAAATGAGCTGGAGAAGGAAATGGTGAACCATGCCAGTATCTTTTCCAAGAAAACCTCATATGGAGTCAGAGTTTGTCAGAGTAGACAGATTTTCATGGTCATATACCAAAAATTGTATCATTTATTGGTTTTCCCTTTCTTTTGGAGAAATATTTTGATCTTGTTTTGAAACTTCAGTGTAAGATTTATAGTCTGATGGCATTGATTGAAAAACATTTATCTGAACTTTGATTTCTCTTAAAGCCCCTTGGAAGAGGATGCCAGAATTTTGTGACAAACCTTGGTAGACTGGAAGAGTTATTGGTATAAGGCAAACTCTTATCCAGCCAGTTGGTTTATAGAACAAATGGTATGTACAAAGTTTTGGGTCAACAAAGTCATGAAATATAACTGTTACTTAGTTTATTCACTTTAATAGCAATGTGTCAGCAGTAGGGTTTGAAACCAGATCTGGACTCTAAGCCAAGCATTCTGTGTTGTAAATATCCCACAAAAAAAGACATTATGTAAGTGGTGATAATCAGTGCCTGAAATATCTAATGTTTATTGTTATTTTAAGACAGTGGGAAGTAGTAGAAAGTGCTGAACTTGGAGTTGAAGATGGACCTGTTCCAAATCCTCCTTCTGACATTTTTTACCTATGTAACTATGGATAACTCCCTGAGCTTCACTTTCCTGCAAAATAGGAATAGTAAGACTTAAAAGAGTGGTCATGAAATGAAAAGGAGCTCATGTTATCTGAATGCTTTGAAGTCTTTATAGGATCACATAAATGCCAGCTACTAATATCACTGAAAAATCTGTGATTTGTGAAGATTTGAAGGGACATTTTAAAACCAAACATCTGGGAAGCAAGGATTGTTTTGTCTTTGTAGTTGTTCAGTCATTTCAGTCATGCCTGACTCTTTGTGACCCTATTAGGGGTTTTCTTGGCAAAGATGCAGAAATGGTTGGCCATTTTCTTCTCCTGTTAATTTTACAGGTAAGGAGCTAAAGCAGAAAGGATGAAGTGACTTACCCAGGGCCACTTGGCTAGTAAGTGTTTGAGGTCAGATTTGATCTCAGGAAGATGAGTCTTCCTGGCTCCAGGCCTGGTATTCTATCCATTGTGCCACCTAGCTGCCCCTATTTTGTCCTTAGGGGTGTCTTTATCTACGAGTATATGAAACCTAGCAGTTTCAAGATCTTTTGATTTCTCTGTATGCCATCAGGTTCTAAGGGAGACTGAATAATCAGAATGGGAAATGCCTTCACTTCCTATGCAAATTCAGCACAGAACTGTGGCTCAGCCATATACGTGATTTCATAATCAGCTCTCCATTTGTCTAGATTGAAGAAGCTCTGACTTTACCTGTATGCCTTATTGGTAGATATGCAGATGTGCCTTAGCTGCAGAATATCAGATTATGGGAATCACTTCAGAATGTTCAAATGCAAAGGATTTTTTTTAAAAAAGATATTTCATTAGCTCAATTACTTTCTCTTGAAAGGGTTTTACTTTGCTATTTTTGCCTAGAACACAAATTAAACCTGAAAATTTGAATGAGATGCAGATTAAAGCTATTTAGATTTCAAACTTTTCCTTCCCATGTAAGGGACTTCCTAAGCTCCCAGACTGACCACAATGGTGAATAATTGGTGGAAAACTGGAAAAATCCCCTCTGGGAAGTGGTGATGCATTTGCCTTTTCTGGTAGAAGCACAATTTCTGCATCAGAGAACAGTTTTGACCCAGAGGCTCTATTTGAGGAGTGATTTTATTTTGCCTAACTATGATAATTGTTAAGACAAGAGACACAAATTGCCTGGACAAATGATACCTATGTAAAGGCCAATCAATTAGCCTAGTTAAACTGAATATTCGTTTGACCAAATTACAATGTGGCAGACTTGGTCTTGAATGAAGGGAGAATTTTTGACAGATGTATATTTGTATTAAGTAATGGTGACTTGGAATAGTCTTCATAAATGTAACAAAGTCATCAAAATGGATGAAAATTCCAAGGGGGAAACTATAGCAAGAGAAGAAAAGAGGATCCAGAAGGGAGTCTGGGAAGACATTCCTGTGTAACAGACATAAGCATAAGAATCCAGCATGACAAAGGAAAGGTCAGAGAAATTGAACCAAGAGACTCCAGTGTTATGGAAATTAATGAAGGAAGCAAATAAGCAGGCGTTTACTAAGTATATACTATGTGCCAAGCACTGAGATACATTCTAGGGATAGAAAGACATAAAGTAAACAGGTCATTGTCTTCAAGGATTGTTCAGTCTGATGAGAGGCAATATATTGATATATAAGTATAGACAAAACACACACACACATTCAGACACAGATATAGATATATTCCAAACACAAGAAAACCCTAAAGGGGGTCACAAAGAGTCAGACATGACTGAAACATGACTAAACAAAAACAGTAATGCTAGAGGGGAAGGCAATGGAAGCTTAGGAGATCATAAAAAAATCTGATGCAGAAGAAAGCTTTTATGCAGTCTCAAAGGAATTCCAAGAGACATCCAAGAGAAGGGAGAGAATCCCATTTTGCAATCAATGCAAAGGCCTAGGGACCAAGGGGGCAGAGAGAATCAGGAAGGAAGGATGGTCAAAGATGTCAAGCTTCAGAGAGGTCGCTGAAGCATGCAGACACAAAGAAAATGCTAGTGGATTTGGCAATGAAGAGGCCATTAGTGACCTTTAAGAAAGTAATTTCGGGAGAGCAGTGTGGTTGCCAACTTTATTTCCCTGGGTTAAGAAATGAGTGCATGGTGAGAGAGAAACCATGAATGGAGAATGAATATTTCCTCCAGCAGTTTGGCAATGGATGGGGAAGATACTAGTCAGTAGCAACGGTGGCCTAGAGGAGTAAGTGAAGGGTTTTTTTTCTTTAGGATGGTCATGCTTATTTCATCTCAAGCTACAAGAGTGACTAGAGTAGGTGTTACTTCAGGAATAGATTAGTATTGGTTTAGTGTGTGGGTTATATCTATCATTATAATGTTCAGATCATTAGCTAGTGAAGAGAAAAGAAATTCTAATCCATAAGGGGGCAGATAGGTCGTACACTGGTTAGAGTGCCAGGATTTGAGTCAGGAAGACTCATCTTCCTGAATTTAAATATGGCTTCAGCCACTTACTAGCTTTGTTACCCTGGGCAAGTCACTTAAGCCTGTTTGTCTTAGTTTCCTCATTTGTCAAATGAACTGGAGAAGGAAATGGTAAACGACTCTAGTATCTTTAAGAACACCCCAAATGGGGTCCAGAAGAGTTGGATATGACTACAATGACTGAACAGCAGTAACAACAACAAAATCCATGAGAGACTTTATGAAGGGAGAGTATCTCTGGTTAAGTTACAGAAGCAGGGGTCTTGGATAACTTAAGAGAATAGCATTCCGGTCCTGAGGGGTGAGAAAGAAAGTATGGGGCCAGGTTGAAAATGGTATCGGAGACTGACTTCTCATATACCCCTATTTGAAAAGTCAATAATCAAATTGAACAATTAAAAAAAAAAGTAGCTGAGTCATATCATGTGTTGAGTTTGGTAAAGGGCTTTCTATACATTGTTTTTGTTTAGTCATTTCAGTCATGTCCACCTCTTTGTGACCCCATTTGGGATTTTCTTAGAAAAGATACTGGAATGGTTTGCCATTTCCTTCTCCATTTCCTTTTACATATGAGGAAACTAAGGCAAACAGGATTAAGTGACTTCCCCAAGCTCATACAGTGAGTAAATGTCTGAGATTGGATTTGCACTCAGGTCTTCTTGACTCCAGGCCAGGTGCTCTATCCACTATGCCACCCAGCTGCCCTTTTACACACATATCAGGTGCTTAACAAGTGTGTATTGATTGTCAATTGATACTCACTTCATCCCTATGGTAGTAAATACAATCTTTATTTTACAGGCAAATAAACTGAGTCAGAGAGAGGTTAAATGATTGTTATGGGAATCTGAAGATCTTCCCTGCCCCTAGGCCCTTTGTTAAAGTGGCTACGTGACCCTGAGGACCCTTGGATATTTGAAAGTATACTCTGTTCCCTAATAGGCTGAATGTGGTCATGTGGAGCCTGTGGCGCCAGGC
>CM053583.1:26837240-26861837 GCA_028627135.1 Pseudochirops cupreus | reverse complement strand
GGCACAATAGTTTTACACTGCCATCTAGAAATAGGGTCTTCAAATCATAGAAATGTCCATTTAAAATCAATTTCCATTTAAATTCAGACATAGTAATGGGCCTTAGAATATAGAACCTAGAATATTAGAACTGACAAAAAGCTTAGAGATTATTGACTTGGAGGGTGAAAGGGGATTGTCTGAGTGTAGAGGTATTATTGTACATGCATTTTTAATACTTTTATAACTGTATCCTGTCGGGAGTAGAGTCTAAAATAACGTAGTTGTTGATGGGAGGTCTTAGTCAGTGGAAGGGGGGGCTGTCTTAGAATCAGAAAGAATTGGGTTTGAGTCTTATGCATTGTACATATTAAACTGTGTGACACAATCACTCAACCTCTCAGTGCATATACACAAATATATGTTGTGTGTGTGTGTGTGTGTGTATGTGTACTGTTTGTTATATTAAATATCTCTGATGAGGCTGAAGTTTGGAAAACCTGAGTTCTCATCCAACCTCAGATACTTTCTAGTTCTATGGCCCTGGATAAGTCTGTCTGCCTCAGTTTCCTTGATTGTAAAATGATGATAAATAAACAAAGCCCTCACCTTACGGAGTTGTTGTAAGGACCAAATGAAATAATATTTTAGAAAGCGCTAAGCCAATAATCCAAGTGTCTGGTATAGAGTAGACATAATAAATGCTTGTTTCTTTTCCCTTATGCACACACACATACACACACACACACACACACTTACCACGTTGTTGTTGTTTAGTCATTTCAGTTGTGTCTAACTTTTCATTATCCCATTTGTGGTTTTCTTGGCAAAGGTAGTTTGCCATTTCCTTCTTTAGCCCAGTTTACAGATGAGAAAAGTGAGGCAAATGGGACTAAGTGACTTGCTCAGAGCTGCTCAGCTAGTGTCTGAGGCCAGATTTGAACTCAGGAAGATGAGTCTTCCTGCCTCTAAGCCTGGTGCCCTATGTGCTACATAGCCTAGCAGTCCCTATTATGTATACACACGCACACACCACACACCCACCACAATACATATTTTTAATATAAATATGCATAAGTTTATGTGTTTATACAAGTATATACATATAATGCCCATAGAAAGTGAGAGGAAATACAATAATGAGTCCATTTATCACAAACGTTCTATAGGTAAATCTATGCTCTTGTAGCACAGATGTTTTTGAGGCAGCCAAATTTATGATTTGATTGGTATAGGGCATTCCTGGTGAGATAAGTCCCTTCACCAATGCAAGTCAGTATCTGCTCTGAAAAATCTAGCCTTAGAGTATTGCCTGGGATATGGGGGAAACTTGATGATTTTTCATTAAGTCACATAGCCATGATATGACTACAAGCAGAACTTGAAGCCAGATTATCATCATTCCAAGGCCACCATCCAATTCATTGTGCCATGGCTATAGTACAGTATGGACATGCCCAGTGGGACTTTTTCCTCAGGGAAGTATTAAACTGAAGGCCTATAGTGCTGCAAAAAGTAGATGGCATGATATCTGAACCAGGCGGGAACCAAATGCCTCAGAGTGTGCATCCCAGATGTAAAATGGTGGCTTCCATTTGGGTGCTACTGTCAACTGTTATTTATAACAATGGGAAGAGAATTGAGAGGTAAGACCATCTTTTGATAAGGTCCCTATCTCTCTGAGCTCAGACTCTTTACCAAAAATAGAACCAAGTATTCTGGATTCCACTGTGAAATTTGGAGGAAGTATTTATAATTCATTGAAAGGATGATGATGATGATGATGAGTATGACGATGATGGTGATGAAATTTATGTTCTGTTTTAATGTTTGCAAAATTCTTTTAAAATGTTATCTTACTTTATTAAGAATGACTCCTTTCAGTCATCTCTCCTTTTTCTTGACAAGAATTTTTTAATACAAACATTCCTGGCAGGCATTTGGCTGAGAGAGAATACAGATCAACCATTTGCTTAGTTCACTTAGAAGGTCAGAATATGGAATATGAAAGTCAATGGAGCCTCTTACTTTGGCTGGAGTGCCAACATCAAACTCCCTCCCTTCTTGTCTAAGCACTGCTTCTACAATGTCTGATTGAGGTTTAAATAACTTGGTGCCAATAGGACCAACAAAATGAACTGAGCCTCTGAGTCCTCATTTTCTTGTTCACAAACAGGCTTCTTATGCCTCTTTCATATTGGTCTCTGTATGACCATTGCTGTAACAGTGGTTTGCCTAATAGACATTTACTGAAGGCTTGTGTAACCAATGGATGAATAAAATGAAGGAAAAATGATTATGTCTGATGGAACCACTGTGTTGGTATGCTGATCAATTACAAACATTTATTTTTAAAATCAAAATAATTATTTTTAAAGAGCAAAAATTTATTTTCTTTCCTCATTTCTCCTCCTGGTGTGAAGGACAGCTCTTGTAAAGAATAAGCAGTCAAACTAAACAAATTTCCACACTAGCCATGTCCATATATATATATATATACATATATATATACACACACACACAGATGTATTCATAGACATATATACTCAGTATCCCAAGTCTTAGTGCAATTTAAAGCTTTAATAGTGGAATAGTAGAGCTTTAAATTGTGTGTATTTGTATGTGTGTGTGCGTGTGTGTGTGATTTTACACCCACAGTAACCCATCACCTCTCCATCAAGAGGTGGCTGGCATGCTTCATCATTGTATCTGGAAACATGGCCATTCACTGTGTTGATCAGAGTTCTTAAATCTTTCAAAGCTATTTGTCTTTTACTATGCATATATAATGTTCCAAGTATTGTGCTAGAGATTGAAGATGCAAAGTGAGAAAGGAAACACTCTTAACTTCAAGAAATTTACATTTTTATGAGGAAGACAATGTGTACATACAGAAGTATATACAGATTAAATGTAGTATCATCTTGGGAGAGAGGGCAACTGGTTATTCAGTTCAGTCACATCCCCTGACTTCACATCCAATACTCTTTCCCCAGAAATAATGCATGTAAAGCATTTTGTAAGCTTTAAAAAATGACGCAAATGTGAGATGTAATGAATAGGAAGGTTTCTGAGATACAAAGTCTAGCTCTACTACTATTGAAGTATATAACCTTGATAAGTCACTTATTATTAATGGGGAATGAGAGGGGTAAAAATAATTTTGTGACAAATAAATATTAAAAAAAAACCTCATCAACACTGACTGATGGAAAGATTTAGGGGTAGTCTAAAGTTAAGACAAATCAATGAGCATTTTAAAGTGCTTACTCTGTGCCAGGCAGTGCGCTAATTTCTGGGAATGAAATAAGAGAAACACAACAACAACCCAGGAACTACCCTCAAGGAACTTCCAGTCTGAAGGCCATAAACAGTGTAAACAGTGGATCCAGCAAGCTTGAATGGGGAAAATCTTAAGAATAAACCCTTTCATGTAATCGATAATGCTACTTTATATAACACAAAGCTAAATTTCACACTTTCCAGATGGATATGTCTACAGAAATGAATAAGATACATATTAACTGGGAATCTATGTGTTTGCAGCCAACTTCAGGATGACATACTCTCTATGGTCTCTGCCAGCTCAAAAATTAGACTGGAATATACATGAATGTAATTTGTAATTGAGGTATAAATAACTTGGTGGCCTGGACTACCAGGTAAATTAAATTGAACCTCTCTCTGTCCCCCTCCAGCTGCTCACAATCTCTTTATGTCTATGATAGAATGCCAATGAGGCAAGCAAATTGGGCTCCTGGTTCATGAGATCTCTCAACCTTAGTGGCTGCCAGGATGGGGAATGTATATTGTCTAGAATAAGGATTCTGGTTATATCCTGTCCTATATCCTCAGTGCTCCACAAACAGTAATGTTAATTCATATTTCTCTAGTGTAGTGGTTCTCAAAATTTGGGGTGGGGCCCCTTTGGTTCTTGCAGGGTCTACCAAAGCCCAAAACTATGTTCATAATAATAATAATAATAATAATAATAATTTGTTTTAAACTTCTAATTAGGTAAATATTGATGAATATAATTCACATACAGAAAAGCTCTTTGGAGTCTTCAATAATATTTAGGAGTATAAAGGGGTGCTGAGATCAGGAAATTTGAGAACCACTACCCCAGAACTTTGAGGGTCAAAATAATTTCTGTCAATAAATTTTTGTGAGGGAGTTAGTACTTTTGACCTGAATTTCAGGTTGTACTTGAGATTGTCAATCGTAGGATCATTGGCTTATAGATGTTGAACTGGAAAGAAACTTAGAGGTCAGGTCATGAATCTAGAGCAGGAAGAAACACCAGACGTCATCTAGTCCCATCCCTCTCCTGCTTATCCCCTTTTTTTTGTAGATAGGGAAACTCATATCTAGAGAGGACAAGTGATTGGCCTGTAGTGATACAACTAGTAAGTGCCCACCTACCACCTAACTCTTACCTGTGGCTCTAAAGCAAACTGTACCATGTGCAGTAGTCAAACCCCAGTAAAAACTGTCTTAGCAGACAGGCTAAACAAGTTTGAGGGTAATGGATAGGCCTCAGACCCATTGGATGTCTACCCCAGGTATATGTGAAGACTTCCTCCGTGGAATGGACAGATAAGAACAATTTGTTTAAACAGTCATGAAGGCAGTAGAAGCAGACATTGTAGAGTGCTTGGTCAGGTATCAAAGGGGACAAGGTCATTCACTGCATCCTGGACCATTGTCATTTATTCTGACTTGTCTAGCCACTGAACTGTGATGATTCTGGAAGAGAGAGTGAGGTTAATGACTTTGTGCTATCCTGCCTCACTTAAATCCAAGTCAAGACATACCAGAAGCATCCAAAGACTTTAGTGGAAGAATTTATTACATGCCCAGTAAATAATGCAAGCTGCATACAACAGTGCCACAAAACATCAAGTTAGAAGCATCCTTATTGGTCATCCAATCCAGCAGCGTCATTTTTACAGAATAAAGGCTCAAGGAGGTAGAAGTGTTAGATCTGGGAATTCAGACCCAAGTCTCCTGACTCCAAGCACAGCACCCTTTCAAATTAGCTTGACATGATAGGGTGATATTAATTATTTTCCTCGAAAATTAATTGGCAGAAACTGCATATATCCTAGTAGCCTTTTTATTGAATCAGGAATTTAGAGGTAGAAAGGATGATGGAGTACATCTATTCCAATGCTCCCATTTTACAGATCAAGAAACTGAGGCTCAGGGAGGTTAAATGAATTTCTCATGATAAAACAGGATTCTTAGGGGACAAAATTTGAATTCACGTCTCCTTGCCTCTAGTGTCAAAGCTTTTTTCACCATGCTACTTTCTGGAAGTCTTTGTCCCTTGAAAGGGAAACTCACATTCAAGCTCATGTTTTCTTGACTTCTTAATGATAAACTGTATCAGCAAATGGAATTTTCTGTAGAAGTTTATGAAGCTAATGAGCAAGACAAGCAGATTCCTGTCAATAAGTCCCTAGATAACCTTTGAAGTGAGCCCTTCCTGAACAGAAAGCTGGAACGGCATACTCATATAGTCATCAAAGTGTTATTCACAGCCAAGACCATTTGTTCTTCTGGTATGAAGATGCTAGTGCATGACTGTTCTGAAAAGATGCTCCCCTGTACTGGGGTGCTTAGTCAGGCTACATTTGTCTTACAGGGAGGAGGGTCATGAATCAAATGCATTTCTTCACTATTTTCTTTCATGTTCCATGTACCAAGATCCTCATTTAAGGAGTAGGCGATAATACCTATACCAAATCAATCAGTCAGTCAACAGGCTTTTATTAATCTCCTTCTCTGGGCTAGGCACTTTGCTAGAAAGTAAGACTACAGAGACAAAAGTGAAACATCCCCTGAACTCAAAGATTTCATTAATAGATTACAAGAGGGAAGCAACAGAGCATAGTGGAATGAACACTGTATCCAAAGTTAGAAAATTAATGTTCTAGTTCAGATTAATTCACTTAATATCTCTGTAACTTTGGGCAAGTTATTTATTCAAGAGTTTACATAGAATAAGAGAAAGAACTCTGGGTTTGGAATCACATTAGGGTTTTGAATACTGGTTCTATTAATTCAACCTATACAAGCTTGCATAAGTCACTTTAAAACCTATGTGTCTCAGTTTCCTCATCTGTAAAGAATCTGGTATAAGTTTCTGGGGTTCCATGAATGAGGAGGGAATGGGTAATACTTTGAAGCATATTGAGGAAAAGAGAATAAAAGAGGGGCTGTACCCCCTACCACTACTCAGAATGGATTTTGTGTGGGAAAATGATTATGGGGGAATGAAGGGTTGCTCATCCATTGCTTTCATTTTCTGTGCCACAAAGAATGGTGTTTGGATTGGAAAGAACAGAAGGAATATGACTATTAGGGAGTTCACATCAACAATAAGTATGAGTCTCTTTGATGACGTTGCCTTTAGACCTATCTTTGGATAGTGAAAGAAGTGGCAGATGTGATTGCTGTACCACTGACAGTAATCTTTGTAAGATTCTGAGAACTAAAGAAGAGCCGGGAGACTGCATGAGGTCAAGTGTTGTTCATATTTTCTAAAAATGAAATAAAATGGAGGTTGCAAGTTCCGCACTAGGAAGCTTGAATATGATTTCTCGCAAGATGTTTGAATGTATTTTTAAAGAAATAGCGAGTATATGTATAGCTATAGAGTTAGGGATGGCAAAATGAAGTAAGAGCTTCTTTGAGTGGGTCATGCCAGAGTAACTATTTCCTTTTGGGAGAAGGTAATTAGACTGGTATAGATCAAGAGAATTCTGTGGAGACTTCACCTAGATTTTAGCAATACAGTTGAAAAAAGTCACTAATGGCATTCTTGTGGGAAAAATAAATATGAATTATATAGTAAGGTTATATCGAGTTGAAACTGGATATACACTCCAATAGGGTAACCATTAAAGGCTTAATGCTGACTCAAAAGATCTCTAGTTGGAGTGTTCCCAAAAATTTGTGCTTGGCCTTCTGATCTTGGACATTTTGATCAATAATTTGAATGAAAGCAGAGATGTCATCTTTCTCTCATAGACCAAGTTAGCATGGAGAGTTAAAACTGGACTATGGAGTGAGAATCCATAAAGATTCTGATATAGCCCAACAGCCAGCTGAATTGAATATGATGAAATATCATAGTTGAAAATTTAATTTAAAAAGTCGACTTCGTATTACAAGATGATGGAGGCAGAGTTTTTCTGAAGAAGAATCAGGGATTTTAGAGGCCTATAAGCTTATTATCAGTCAGAACTATCACATGGCAGCCAAAAAAAAGCTAATGCAATCTTGGGCTTTGTTAAGATAGACACAATTTTCAGAGCTAGAAAAGTGACAGTCTTGTTATACCCTGCCCTAGTTTGGAGCATCATGTCATTTTGATGTCTACATTTAGATAATAAGCTGGAAACAAAGGAGGGCAACCATTATATCGAATGTTCTGAAGATCATGGCATATAAGGTTGAGAAGGGATGCTTAGCCTGAAGAAGAGCTATGAGGTATAAGGGGCATGATAACTGTCTTCAGGTATTTCAAAGAGCTATCATATTACTTCTTCTGCTTGGCCTGGCCATCAAGCTCACTGGAAGTTCTAGAATCATATTTTGGTTTGATGTAAAGAAAAACAACATCTTCTGAATGATTAGAGCTATCCCAAAATAGAATATGATGCCTTGAGAGTAAGTGTCATCTTCTTTAATTGAGGTTTTTAAGCAAAGTATTTATGACCACCTCTAAAGTATAATATGGTAGATTCTTATTCAAATATATATTGGGTTAGGTCATCTCTGAGGTACCTTCCACCTCTGAAATTCTAAAATTATGACATCTTCTTCCTGAGGACTTTTACTAGTCTTGTATTGACTCTTTTTAAGGCATAGGTTACATTTTAGGACCTGTCTACACATTACATGAAGAGGCAGTTTGTACTAACACAGAAACAAATCCTAAAGTAGTCATCCATGCTTCAATCCAGGTGGATCTCCTTGGCCCCACCTGCCAAACTGAGAGACTTGGGCTCATGCATTACAGGAAACAGAAATGCAGACAACTATTGATACAAAGGTATAGGTCCATATAAAAGTGCAAATCTATTGACTAACAGATGAACTTATAGTTCAGCTACATTTTGACAACAACAACAACAACATCTCACCCATATATTACTTTGAGTGTTGCAAAGGTCTTAGGAGACTTCTTCAATTCACCCTTCTTTTGCACTATCATAGCTAACAACTGACACCTACATATTTCAGATGGGATATACCCTAAAAAAACTTGTCCTGTGCTTGAGCCACAGATTAAAGGTTTGGTTTTACATTATGAATAGAGCAGGGCCCCTTTGATTGGAAACCAACTCTTCCCTCAAAAAAAGATATTGCCTCTGTTAAGCAATGAGATGGCATGGCGGCTTGAGTCCTGGACCTGAAGTCAGGAAAATTTGAGTTGAAATACAGCCTCCACTACATCTACTAGCTGTGTGACTTTGGGCAAGCCAATTTAACCTCTATCTGCCTCAGTTTGCTCATATCTAAAAAGGAAATAATAATAGTACCAGTCTTTCAGAATGGTTGTGAGGATAAAATGAGTTCATATTTTTAAAGTGATTTGTAAACTTTCAAGAGTTACATGAATATTAACTCTTATTATTATTGTCGTTGTGATGGTTACTAAGTTAGAAGAGCTTAAAATGTTGATACACTTTTGACTTATTGTCAGAGAATAGTATTAGGAACTGTCTTGAATTTTGGGGAGAAGAAAAATGACTAGGGGAGGCTAGGTGGCACAGTGAGTAGAGCACTGGCCCTGGAGTCAGGAGGCCCTGAGTTCAAATATGACCTCAGACACTTGACATTTACTAGCCATGTGACCTTGGGTAAGTCTCAACCCCAATTGCCCTCCAAAAAGCAAAAAAAAATGATTAGGATCAGGTCATGTGACTTGATTACCATTAATATCTATGCCTTTAAGATTCAGCTCTTTTGGGATCTTTCTTTTGACCTAACTCTCTTCCCTTCTGCTTGGCATGGGGAGAAAAATGAACACCATTCCCTTTCTCTCTCTCCCCATATATCTTGGTGAAGGTGAATGTAAAGCAAAATCTCTGTTGCTGAGCTGTGGGGCTAGCAAATTTTTTCTTTTCTCTTTTTTTTTTTCCTTTCATAGGATTTTGAAGTGTCCCTCATGTCCAAGCAAATTCCATTTATCTCAGGACGTTATCTAAAAACACATATTAAACACATAATATAGACTTGTTGCCTGATTGACAGGTATACATTATTAATCCATTGCTAGGAGATGGTTGCCTCTTATATTTTAGAATTATTATGGAGGGTTCTATTTATATTATGCCAGGATCACTTTTGACAGCTTTATATGTTTGTACTGAGCCAAGAATTTCCTTTTTTTTATGTGCTTGATAAGTCTCAACTTATACTAAGTTTATGCTGATATTATTGAGCTAATGATTTCCCTTAAGGAATATCTCATGGTCCTCATTAAAAGGCCTCTTTCTCAATGAAAAAATATGCATTTTGTGAGATTTAGTTTTTGTATACTCTTATGACCCATACCTGGAAAACTCTAAAACTATCAGCCCCCAACAGTTTGCGGGTATAAGAAGACTCAATAAGAAAGTCCTTTATATAGATTATCTCATTTTGAGCCTGAAGAAAATCCCATAAGTTAGGAACTAAAGGTGGTGTTAACAATCTAATTTTACAGATGTGGAAACTGAGGCTCAAGGTAAAAAAAAAACCAACTAGGACAGAAACCCAGATTTTCCTCATGCCAAGTTTATAACTCTATCCATAATGACATATTGCCTCAAAAAATGAATCTTCCTAAGATTCATTAGGCATTCATGGATTTCACTTACATCTCAACTTTCAGTTGGCATTGTGGAAAAGTATCATTAGGGAGAGAATACTGTGTTGAATGAACAAAAAATATACTTTCCCAGAATACAGATGGTCATTTTGGGGCAAAGTTATAGGATACCTATTCTTATTAGAGATCATTCAATCACTCCAAGGGATATTTAAAAGTTTCCAGAATTAAATCATCCTAGTTTCTTTTTTTTAACAATGTCTTTTCAAGGTACTCAGTTTTATATTCATATTGACTTTTCTTACATTACTTTGCTTAAGTATAAGTTACTATATATTTATCTACTATAATAAGCAGGTGAGAGTAAATATCTCCTCTTCAAAGAAATTACCCAACAAAATTAGACAGGAAATGGAATGAAAGACAGAAATTCAAGCCGCTTTGCTAAATAATTAAGTTATCTTTTGATTAGTGGAGGAGAGAGAGTGGCAAGTGTGAGACTAGTTCAACAAGATCATAATAGTAGTATTGAACATATAGGTATATGCAGTGTTAAGGGATGACTAGTACCTCTGGTGCAAGGGTTTGCTGAGCCCTTTTCAGGGCTGCCTATTAACCTTTCCTATCTACCTGATTCACTCAATTCTTACCTGTGAACTATTGCACACACACCAGCCACACCCTGATAACATTGTCTCTGCAGATGGGTTAAATCAAGTTAAGGTAACAAATAGGCCTGTCCATGAGTTGAGGTGTGTATGTGTCTACAATAATCGTGTTCAGACTTCCCCTGGCTGAATGTGCAGATGAGAACTATTCATTACAACAGTCATGAAGGTGACTGAAGCAGGCACTGTAGAATGCTAAGAGGTTGGTCCAACATCAAAGACACTGCCAAGGTCATCCACTGCATCCCGGGCCATTGTCAGTCATCCTGATTTTTGTTTTGCCACTGGACTTTAATGACTGGAAGAAAGAGTGAGGCTGATGACTTTGTGCAACTCTGTCTCACTTAATTCCAATACATACACAAGTAAAGACATCACCCCATTGTTCCTCTTCAAAAACAGAGGACAAACAACAACAAAAGATTTGAATAAACCTTTAGTGTGTATCTGGAATGCTTCCAACAACTAGGGCACTTCTGATGGGAAACAGGAGAACAGTTGCTTACTAAAAAAAATGCAGTTTGGAAAAGGGAAAACAAGAAATATATTTTTATTCAAGCTCAGCAAATACCTGGGCCTTGGGGGTATCCATCTGTGTTTTGAAAGAAAGCACAAAATTGAAAAACACATAAAAAAATAAAGTGAAATGGTGACTCTTGAAAACCAACTGATTTAAAGCATGGAAAACCTTCTGTGATGTTGTCCTCCCAGAAGGAAATTTCAGAAATCACATGCTAGGCATCTTCATTATTTTTTTTAAAGACAAGGAGCTTCAATGAATGTGTTCAGGGCTAAGAGTTTATGAACAAAAAGGTTGCAATTCTTGACTAAGCCTAACCTGAGGAGGTCAAACATCTGTGACTGCTTTCCTAACCTGTCAGAATTTTCTGAAACACTAATAAAATAGCAGATAAAGACATTTTTGTGAGTGTGATTTACCAGGAGTTTTTTTTTAAGCTTTTGATAAGGTCTCATATAAATGAGGTTATTAGGAAATAAATAACAGTGGGCAAAAAGGCACCATCTTGTCATAGATTAAAAACTGGTTAAGCTCCTGGAAATGAATGTGGGGTTTTTGAATGGAGAGAGGTTAATGGAAGGGTGACCCTGGGGTTGAGATAGGAAGCAGTGGCGTTTGATATATTTATTAGGGATTTGAAAGAGGATAAAGACAGCATGCCTTGGCTGTCTTAGCAATGAATTGGGACCTGGAATCCCGAGACCCAATTCTTGTCCCATGGTAAAAAAAAATACATTTGTTCATATGTCAACTTAGTTTCTCTTTCTGCACAAGAATGATCTGGTGGAGTTTCTGTCCATTCACGTTGAATTTGAATGCAGTATTGGTATTGTGGTTCCGCAAAACTGCCTCATTTAATGTTCAGAGTACGCCCTCAAATCACGTAACACATGTTATCAGGTTAGTGATTTTAATTTTTATTCATTTCAATAAACATTTATCAAGTACCTACTATATGCTAGTGTAGCACCAATACAATATTTACAGGACCTGTGATCACGTATCTATCTATCTATCATCTATCTATCTGTCTGTCTGTCTGTCTTTCTGTCTATTGTAGCTATACACAAATCTTCTCTCTTTATCCCTATTTCTCCTTTTCTTTCCTTCTCTCTTTGTATCTCTCTTTATCTCATCTCTCCTAATTTCTTGTCTTGACCCTCACCCAAATTTGCTTAATTGGATTATGAATTGGAATAAAGATCACTTAACTGTATCCCTTCATTTTTCAAATGCTAAAACTGAGACGCAGATATTCTAGTGATGTGTCCAAGGTTATGCCTGTCATCCTCAGACATACATGGTTTTTGACCTGTGGTCTTTCAAACCAAATAAACTGTACTTCCCACTATATAATGCAGTTTCTCAGTAACTAATTCTTAGAAATCAGACTTGAAAAGTTGTTCTGATAAAAATACATGATTTTCCTTTGCTCAAAGCTATTTAAAGGAGTCCCTGAAGTTATCAGGATTTTGACAAACCTGTGGGATGAGGAGTCATCCTCCAAGTCTTTGATATTTACCAGCCATTTTCCCTTCAGCATTCTGCCAGACCATGACCTGGAAATCATTATTGCTCACAGTTTGGCAGACACCAGCTCATTATGGTTTCCCTGCTCCACAGGCAATCAGACTTTTTGAAGTTTTAAATGGGGAAGTATGTAATTAACATAATTTAAATTACAAGCCATCTAATTTTGTACAGTAAATAGAAGAAAAATGAAAATCCTTTTCCATGGTTCCCCTAGAGCTGGCAATGTGTGGCCTTCAGAATAGCCTTAGCTTCAGTCATCAGATTGTGCTAGCAGCATAATTGAGCTCTCTGAATCCTTAGAGTGTTGTATGGGAATATGTGGTTAAAAGGCACATGTTTCAGTCATTAGGGAGAAAGGGGTTAGTTGAGAGAAGGTAGAATCATCACTGAATGGCTTGGTCAGCTTTAGGAAATTTGCTCTAAATACTGTCCACCTTTTCAGAAATTTTAAAGTAGGCTGCTCGTCTCCTCTTTCCACTGTATAAACTTTCTAAGTATACTTACCATCTGTAGTACCTCTGAACTACTGCCATTGCTACTCATTCTCAATTATTTCTAATGATCGTCGAAGGAAGTCTCATCCCCAAGCCTCATCCATTGATGCCCACAGACAGTTGAGTGGTTTGAGAACTAATTTATAGTCTTGAGGTTAGAGGAGGTCTGCTTAGCTTTAAATGAGCATTAGAAATGTTGGTTCCTTATCCAGTCTGGACTCCAACACTAAATCTTTTGAGGTTTACTCATCTCTGGAGACTACTTAGTGTCCTAGCCATGAAATTCAGTTGTCTTGGCCATTATCATTCTCTGCACTCTAAGAAAGGTTACATCAATTCATGATCATTGAATTGTGTAGTCTATCCTTGGTTAGCCAGAAAGAAACCCACTAACAGGCTCTCTCACTGGACTGGAATGAGATTTTTTGTGATTTTTCTCTTCCTCTTTGAATCAAAGAAAAACAAATAAAAAAAATCCTTCAAATTTTGTAGTCAGTATCCATGGTTCAGTGTGGAGTCAAATCAATCTCCAACACCTTTTGCATTTATCAACCTCATAGATAAGATTTGATGTTTAGAATGATGATCCCCAAGAAACTGTTCAAAAACTTCAATCATATGGAAAACCCCACAATCCTTTATGCTCCTTAGACTTTCATCTGATTAGTCAAGAATACCTAAGGTATCTGCTGGCATCCCAGTGTGTTCTCTGCAGAGTACATACAAAAAGATGCCAATGATGAAGTCCTACAGTACCTCCTCAAGGAAATCCATGGTCTTTCAAGAGATTTATATAGCTACCAATAGTAAAAAAAAACAAAAAAAAAAAACCACAAAAAAACCCAAAAAAACAGAATGAAAAATTGAACTTATAAGCCATTCAGTTTATAGAGGTGAGACTAATTATGTATGGGAATGGCAGACAGCAGATGCATATAAAGGTAACTTCGAGATATTAAAAGAATCAGGGGAAGTTTCCCAGTGAACTAAGTGAACAATAAATGGAGGATTTATGAGAAAAATTGCATAAGTATAATTAAACTCAATAAGTATTTATTAAAAACCTACTTTGTTTTAAGAATTGAGCAATCTGAAAGAAAAATGGAAATAGTTTATAACCTCAGAGTTCTTATATGGTATGTATAAGGATGGGTGACTAGGTGGTGCATTAGAAAGAGTACCAGCCCTTGAATTAGAAAGAACCGAGTTTAAATCTGGCCCCAGATACTAGCTGTATGACCCTGGGTAAGTCACTTAACCTGTTTGTCTCAGTTTCCTCATCTGTAAAATGAGCTGGAGAGGGAAATTACAAACAACTTCAGTATCCTTGCAAGGAAACCTCAAATGGGGTCATGAAGAGTTGAACATGCCTGAAACAAGTGATCAATAACAAAAAAGTTGGAAGTAATTTTGATTTCGGTGTTTCTCCCATTCCCTCACTTAGAAGTTCCTTCTAAGTATTGAAGAAGACTAGATATTAAAACTGTTCATACCCTTTGATGCAACAATACAAATACTCCAAAAAAATCAAAGAAAAAAGAAAAAGGCCTAGATGTACAAAAATATTTATAGCAGCTCTTTTTGTGGTGCAAAGAATTGGAAACTGAGGGGATGCTCATTAATTGCGAAATGGTTGAACAAGTTACAGTATTGTTAAAAGTAATCTTTAGGCCTTGCTCTGTTTAATAAGGCAAACCCAGGAAAATAAAATAAAAAGGATTTTATTCAGCTCTAATGTAGTAAGCTTTGGGGGGGCTTCAAATACAATCCTAGACAAGAATAAGCAACTTTCATATAAAGGTACAGATATTTTGATCGGAACAGGTGGTGGCTGTTCTTCATGCTCAAAGAGGACCAAAATGACATAACTTTGTTGGGTTCAAGGTACAGTATGTCCAACTGTGACTGATCAGACCAATATGAGCTCAGAAGGCTTTACCACAGATCAAGAATACATAGTCCCTATGAACCTTTGGAGTGGTTGTATCTTATGTTTGTTTTGAGCTGCTGCAGTTTTGTTTTGCTTGTAGAGTACAGCATCTTCTTTGATACAGTCATGCCATGCTGGGAAGTCCTGTGCCATGATCTCCCATGTCTCGCAATTGATTTCAAAGTTCTTCAGAAACCTTGAAAATGTCCTTGTATCACTTCTTCTGGCCTCCTTGTGAGCACTTGCCTTGTGTGAGTTCTCTGTAAAGTAGTCTTTTAGGTAAACATATGTTTGGCATTCAGACAATATGACCAGTTTATTATAATTGCTTTTTTCTGCAGTAGAGTTTGAATTCTTGGCATTTCAGCTTGAGAAAGGACCTAGTGCCCCATACCTTATATTGTCAGGTGATCTTCAGAATCTTCCCGCAGCAATTCAGATGGAAACAATTCTGTATCCTGGCATGGCACTGGTAGACTGTCCAGGTTTTCCAGGCATACAACAATGAGATCAGCATAGTGGCTCTGTAGACTTTCAGTTTGGTAGGCAACCTGATACGTCTTCTCTCCCAAACTTTCCTCTGGAGTCTCCCAAACACTGAGCTAGTTCTGGCAATGTGTGTGTCAACCTCATCATCTGTGTGTACCTACCTGGAAAATGTACTGCCAAGGTGAGTGAACTATGCCCAGCATTCAGAATTTCTCCATTTGCTGTAATCAACAGTCCCTTGTATGAATGATGCAAATGCTGGCTGGTAGAGAACCTGTGTTCTTTTGGTGTTAATTGTCAGGCCAAAATTAGCACAAGTGACAGAGAATCAATCCACACTCTGTTGCTTCTCAGCCTCAGAGGCTGCATTGAGTGCACAACAATCTTTGAATAAAAAGTCACAGATCAACTCTCCTTCCATGTTAGTCTTGGCTTGTAGCCTTTGCAAGTAAAATAATTTGCCATCAGTGCAGTAGCTGACTTTGATGCCATTTTCTTCCTCTCTGAAGGCACCTGACAACATCACTGAAAACATTATGCTAAAAAGCATAGGAACAAGGACAAGCCCTACTTCACTCCATTGGTGACTGGAAAAGTATGAGAGCTTCATCTATTATTCAGAAACCATGCAAGCATGTTGTCATGGAAATTACATACAATACTGATGAACTTCCCTGAGCAACCAAATTTTGCCATGTTCTTTCACAAGCCCTCACGGATGACAGTATCAAAGTCCTCGGTCAGCTTGACGAACATTATATACAGACTTCTATTCTGCTCCTGCCATTTCTCCTGGAGCTGTTGGGCAGCAAACATCATGTCAACTGTTCCTTGGCCCTTTATGAAGCCACATTGACTCTTTTTTTTTTTTAAAGCAGTTACAGATTTTGTATTTCATAATAGGAAAAGTACAACCTTATTAAACTTTAAGTGAGGTGGGGGAGAGGGAGGAAAGCACAATACAGGAATAAGTCATAGAAGACTAAAGCTCAGAACTGGTGTCAGAAAAGGCATAAGTCAAATGTCTACTTCTCAAAATGGTAGTTTCTTAATTGTTTAGGGAGCAGAGAGTGGCAGGCTGATGAGGATCCCTTCTTGGGTTTCCTTCTAGTCCTCATTTTCCAGTACCAATATCTTGCTTATTAGATAGAGGGAAAATCATTACTATTTCTAAGTTATTAAATGGGACTGAAAGCTCAACCTTTTCAGAAGTCCCACTGGAGAGAAGATGGCCACAAGGAGAGCAGGGACCTCTTATGCAGGCCCTTCCCACAGTGGGGCAGGAGAATAAGGTCCTTTCAAGGACCCAAGTCCTTTTATGCCCATACTCCTATCCCAAAATAATTTGCCAAAAATAAAAATGGTTCTCTTTTAATTTAAAAAATAAAGATAAGCCAATGATGAGAGATTGGTAAAGGCCAGTTTGTGGGAATCAGGGAGTCATCCTCTTCCTCCCTCTTTCTACCCTCCCCACCCCACCCCCACCCCTGCCAAACTAGCAATGGATTTAGCCTATCAATGTGAGTCTTTCTTTTATTCTGGTGGATTCTAAGACATCAGTTCTTTTTAGTCCAGAATGTTCTTGTGTTTGATACTGAGGGCAAGAATGAAGGAGGGGAAAATACCAAATAAAAAAAAACAAACTTGGAATGGAGGCTCAAGCCAAAAATGAGCATACTCCTTCATAGCTATGAGAAACAATGGTTATAACTATTAAATGGTGTTTTAGTAACTGTCAGATTTCCAGTTTCTGAGATCTTTTTCTTCCTTTTTCTTTGCAATGCCAGGCAGTTTTGCTTGGATCTTTGGAACAACTGCCTTGGTCTGATCACGAGCAATGCCAACATAATGGTCAATCTGTCATAGACAATTGGAACACTGAAGGCCAGCAGTTCAGCAAGAATCAGGAGGGTAATCCCATTGAAGACTGCAGCCATGTACATCATTAGCCACATGAAGACAGCCAGCTTTAAGGAATCTACCAGATCTTCCATCAGAAAGAGATGGATGATGAGCTTGAGGGCCTTGTTGACATGTACCATAGCAGCATTCCCATAATTATGGAAAGCTTCTGAGGACAAAGCAATGTCCACATCCAAGTAGGCCTTGAATGGATGGCCTTCTTCTGACTTCTGCACAGCTTGGATGATAGAGTTGTAGACCCTGAAGCTGATGGTGACAGATAGAAGGGCCAAGATGAGGTAAGAAGCTGCACTGATGATACTGAAACCTGCTAGAGATAGCAGCATGGTCAACATCATGCCAAAGACAAGGCCAGTCTTCTTGACATCCCACAGGAAGATGAGGTCATGCACTGCACAGGACAAGGTGCAGCTCTTGCTCCCCAGGCCTGGGCAGGTCCCGGGGCTTCACTTGGCACCTGCTATGGCCCCAGTGGCATCGGCCCTGGATGACAATGATGAGATTGATGGGGACTGGGTGGCTGCCAATGGCTCTGCCATGGCCTTGCCAATGAAAGGCAGAAAGGGCAGAGGCAAATTCAAAAGATGAGGACTGGGATGACAGCAAGGTGAGCAGCAGCTCTGGCTCCAAGGGTGGATGGCGAGTGACTGAGCCACTGACCGACTGACTGAGTGATTTCACATTGACTCTTGCATAGATGACCACCTTCCAAGTGAAGTATTAGCCTACTAATGAGGACTATTGCAAAAAACTTGCCAGCAACAACTAATAGAGAGACCCCTCTTTGATTGTTACAAGACAATCTATTTCCTATTCCTTTATAGAGATGGACAATGGAAGCATCCTTAAACTCTTGGGGAATATATCCTGGATTATGATTATGATTATATACTCATGTAACCTGGATGGTTTCGGTCAGTTATTGTATGAGAAGTGGACCCCTTGCCTTGTAAATCTCAGCTAGAATAGAATCAGCACCAGGAATTTCCCACTTGAGAGGAGCTTATGAGGAGTGCCATAAAGCTGGCATAGGTTTCATAATAAAAAGTAATCTAGTCAACAAGATCATATGCCTCCCTAAAGGAATGAATGACAGGCTCATGACAATGTGACTTCCAGTTGCAGAAAAGTACCATACCACCATCATCAGAACCTAGGCTCCCACCATAATGAACCCAGATGAAGTCAAAGAAAAAAATATGAAAACTTGTAGACCCTCAACATCACTGTGAAGAAAGAAGACAACCTTGTTCTAAATGATTTTAACACCAGAGTAAGCACAGTCTATCAGACATGGCAGGGTATCTTTCAGAGGGATGGAGTCAGAAACAGCAACAGTAGTGGTTACTTACTACTGAAAACTTGTACATACCATGACCTTATCATCAATAATATCATCTTCTTTGCCTAAATGCAGCCTTGCAGCAAATATTGGCATTTAATAGACTATGTCATTGTAAAAAGAAGAGAGCGACAGGATGTGAGAGTGATGAAGGCCATGTGTGGCACAGAGTGCTGGACCAATCACAGACTTAATCTCTTTATGTTAAACTTTTGCATTCAACAAAATCAGTAGCCCCATGGCAAGACAACTACCAGAAGATTTATATCAACAGACTAGAGAACTTCTCTCTGGGTGAAATTTGTTGCTAACTTGGAGAGAAAGCTGAGTCAACAGATGGTTGGCCACAGTGGGACAGAAAAGGAGTTGGCAGCTTTTAGATATTTAGTGTAAAGCATTGTATTTACTTATCTGGCCTAGAACTCTCACATACTTCAAGATTGGTTTGATGAAAATGATGGAGAAATTCAGAAGCCGCTAAGTGAAAAACAGGAACTCCATGGGTTTTACCAGCATGAATTAGAGATAGATATATTTCTGTCTCTAAGAATGCAGTGTTTAACTCCATCAAAAGTAAAGTGCAGGGAAGATGGTTGAGTGGGTCAGAAAGTTCCAAGCTCTCACAATTTTCACTCACAAAAGAGATAAAGCAGTACCTTAGGGCAAACAAAGTGCAGGTAAAAATTAACAAGAATAGGACCACAACTGGGGTCTTCCTGGGTCAGTTTGAGAAGATCAGAAAAAAAATCCTAGGGCAAGGTTTGGCATTGTGAAGAGGACACAACTCCAGACTAGGGTCTGTTTTAACCACAAGTTGCAAGCCCTGGGATTAGTTGGTTGAGAGGATGCCTCAGCTCGAGCCACAGGAAATTATCACCCCTGGGACAGTGAGGGGAGTTGGGTGTCTGACCTGGGGAAGATGGAGGGAACTTCTGCTGACAAGAAATGCCAGACCCAGCTGTGCCGTGGAGAGCAGAGAAGGTGGGAAAGGACCAGCACATGCCTAGTGAGTGTAGAAGGAGTGGAGCAGAAAGCTGCTGGTTGTGAGCACTTACAGGAGGTTGGAGGTTTGACTTTGATTCCAGGCTTGAGGGGAGGGCTGAAGATCTGGGGTGAGAGAAACCATCCCCTATATTCCAGGGCTGTAGGTGATTACAAAAATTAAGCTTTTACTACTAAAAATGCACAGGCAAAGGAGAAAAAAATCCAACCATAGAAAGCCATGATGGTAATAGAGAAGACTGGGGTTTATCTTCAGAGGAAGATATTGAAACAATGAAACCCCCTTCTACCCCAAAGAGTAATGTTAAATGGTCACCTGCCCCAAAAGAATTCATAGAAGATCTTAAAAAAGACTTTAAAAACCAAAAGACAGAGATGGAGGAAAAACTAAGAAAGATAATATAAGAAAAAACAAGAAGATTATGAAATGAAAGTCAACCAATTAGAAAAAGAGATCTAGAATCTTAAGGAAGAAAATGACACCTTGAAAATTAGAATTGGGCAAGGTGAAGCCAGCAAAATTTTGAGAGAGCAAGAAATAATTAAACAAAATACGAATAATGAAAAGTAGAAGAGAAATTGAAACATCTTACAAGAAAAACAACAGTTTTGGAGAATGGATCAAGAAGAGAAAACATAAAAGTAATTGTACTAACAAAGTTATGATCAAAAAAAGAATCTTGATAAAATAATACAAGGAATAATTAAAAAAAAATGTTCTGAAGCATTAGAACAAGGAGAGGGGGTAGTAGAAATAGAAAAAATTAATCAATCACCACTTAAAAGAAATCCTGTGAGGAAAATTAAGAGGAATATTATAGTCAAATTGTAAAACCCCCAGCTCAAGGATAAAATATGAAAAGCAAAAATAATAATATAATTTAATGGTGCCACAATTAGAATCACACATGACCTAGCAGTGGGAGACATTAAGGGAACATAGGTCTTGGGATGCTATACATCAAAGAACAAAAGAACTGGGGCTCCAGCTGAAAATATCATACCCAGCAAAGTTAAGCATAATCCTGAATGAAAAAAAAAATGACATTTGATCAACTCAGATTTTTAAAACTTTGTTAAAAAAAAAAACCCAACAAAACCCTGAACTTAATAGAAGATTTGACATACAAGGGCCAAGAGAAATATAAGGGACATATCCAAGAGTGATTATAAGGACACACCATTTACTTTTTATATATGTAAAATGTATGTCTAAGATTCTTATTAATAATTGGGTAGCTTATAAGAAAGATTGAGGTAAATCCGAGTATGATATGAATTTGAAAAGTAAAATCATTTTAGGAACAGCTAAAAAAAAGTAGTTATTTTATACAAATGAGGTGTAAGAAGTAGAATTAAAAGAGGAAGTGGATGGGGGAGGAGGTCTGCTAGTTCTGGTACCCTACTTTCTTTGGGAATGGTTTTAGGAGGAAACAATGCATATATATATTTAGAACAGTATAAAAATCTTCTAAATTCAGAAGAAATAAAATGGTAGGGGCATAGGGAGGGGGACAGGATAAGGGAGAGATCTTTAAAGGGGAGACTGAGCGAATAAGTAAAAGGAGGGTATAGGAGAGTGTTCAGATTTAGGGGAATGGGAGGATGGGGACGGACCTTGAAGGGGGGTAGGCAAGTAGTAGCAGGGCAAGTAACTGGTAGAAGTAAAGTAGAGGAGGCAGCTGGGAGAGGAAATAAGAGATATGCACAAACATGAAAACAAAAATCAGTAATAGAATTTGTTTGGGAAAGCATATTTCTATGTATGTGTATGCATGTATATATGTATATGTATATATGTGTATCTGTCTATCATCTCTATCTATCTATCTATCTATCATCTCTCTCTCTCTCTGTCTGTCTGTCTGTCTATCTATCCGTCCATCCGTCCATCCGTCCATCCATCCATCCATCCATCCATCCATCCATCCATCTCTCTCTCTCTCTCATCTCTGTCTATCTATCTATCTGTCTTCTATCTATGTATCTCTACAGAGAAACTCATCCAAACTTAATTATAGACTTCTGGGGGTGTGTGGGGGGGAGGGAAAAAAGAACAAAGTAAAAAAGTGCACAGCAGAGAACAAAAGAAAACTTACAAGGCAAAAAAGGAAAGATGGACAGTTCTCAACACAAGACATATTTATCCTACAGGTTTTCTTGAAAATGTATTCTCCAATACTTTGAATGCTCTCTTAGGTTCTGTTATGCACATGACATGCTCCCCGCCTTCTTACTTTGTATTTAAGTTCCAATATTTAAGTTTGCGGTATGTTTTTGTTTCTTTTTTCTCTTTAGTGTTTGTGTTCTGGTGTTTGAGTCTAAAACAAAATTAAAAAAAGAAAAAAAAAGTAAAGTGCAAGCCAAGCTTGGAGAGATGCAGGATTGTTGGCTCAGTAAGGGGGTCAATGAAACTCAATTTTATGTTTATAGTAACAATCCAAAGCACTTTTCTGATGCTCTGAAGGCTATTTATGTGCCAAAAACTTATGGTGCATCTCAACTACTTAGTGCTAATGGATCCACATTGATTAGTGATAAGGACATGATCCTGGAGAGAGTGGCTGAACACATCCATAGTGTTCTTAATAGACCATCATCCACCAATGCTGAAGCCACTGACCAAATACCTGGGGTCAAAGTCCATCCTTCTCTGGCAGAACTTCTATCTGAAGAAAAGGTTAGAACAAATAACTATGAGGAGATGGGTTTAGGGCTGTTTGAGCTCCTCCCCCACTACAGTGTCCTGGGGACTTGGGATTAGTGAGCATGTACACTATCACTTGATGCAGGTTTTATTTCCTCATCTGAAAAATCACAAATGTCTCAAGCTTGGAAGAGACTTCAGAGACTATACAATCTATACAAACCTGAGAATGAATTCCTCATTATTTTTCCTAAATAGAATATAAGAACCCTAAGGGTAAGAACTATTTTGATTTTTGTGTCTAACTGCCCAGTTCCCAAAACATAGTAGGCCCTTAATTCTCAACTGATGTCTACTTAGTTTTTGCTTGAAAATCTCTAGTCAAGGGCAGCTCTTTCTGTTGTTGGATAGCACTTATTTTTAAGGAAAAATGTCCTTTTGTCTTACATATATTTTCACCTTTGCAACTTCTATGCTTTGCTGTTAGTTCTTTCTGGGGCTAAGCAGAACAAATCTAATCCACCTTCTGGGATGCTTAAAAATCTATAATTTCCTTGATTCGGACAATCACTCCAGTAATGCAGATTGCTAAATATTCTAGGCCAGTGGTTCTCAACCTTGCTAATGCTGCGACCCTTTAATACAGTTCTTCATGTTGTGGTGACCCCCAACCATAAAATTATTTTTGTTGCTACTTCATAACTGTAATTTTGCTACTGTTTTGAATCATAATGTAAATATCTGATATGCAGGATGTATTTTCATTCTTACAAATTGAACATAATCCACAGATTGAGAACTGCTGTACTAGGCTGACAGTCCTAAGCCATGTCCTCCCATGAATTCACTAGAAAGGGTCCATAGACAGTTTTTTCTTTTTTTAGTAGTCATGTGTTATAGAACTTCCCCACTTTAAAAAAAATATTCCAAGGATACTAGTGAAGAATATTGGGCACTACCTGTCATTTCTCACCCTGCCTTCTGCCCAGCTCAGCTTCTTCTTCTAGAATATCTTTCCTGAGGACATTTCACGCCTGTTCTTCCACCTTCCAGCTCCCTTCCATCATGCGTCTTTTCTTTACCCTTTATCCATTTTTCTATTCCTCAATTCTTCCATATGATAGCCCTTCAAATGCTTGAATGCAGCAGTACTTTTCCCCTCAACCAACTCTATTCTTTTCTTCAAACTGAGCAACCACAGTCCCAAAAGTCTCATGTTCCACTATGGCATGAACTCTAGAACCTCCACAATCTGAGTTATACTCCTTTGGATAACCTACCCCACCTCAACTTATCAATGACACATGCTTTCAACTATCACAGAGATTTTTGATGATTTACCATACTCATTTAAACCATTTTACTTGGAGAAAACCTTTAAGAATGCGTTTGGTGTTACCAAGTCAGATGCTTAAAAATCAGCAATAGCCATAGCATGGAATTGGACTAGTTGATCCCCAAGGCCTCTTCTGGCTTGTAAATTCTGTGATGCAAGACAGGGTTTCCCTGGGCAGATGCAGGAAGTGTAATGTTTTCTTGTGCTCCATGACCCTGCCATAGAAATCACAGTGCTTGATCTGTCTAACAAGGAATTTTATTCAAAGGACAGCATTAATTTTTCACACTTGTATCTGGGAGCAGCTTATTTTCAAAACAAAACAGAAACCAAGCCTAGCCAGGTCTCCACCCTCTGATGCTAATAAAGCAATTGTGGCTTCACCTGGGTGATCTTCTCCTCTAGACAATCAAAGCTGTGACTTTGAAAAGTTACTGAATAATTCATTGGTCTGATACCATCAGTTTCCGGTAATCACTGGCTGTTTGTTCTGAGCTTGTCAGCTGTGGAGCTATGTGAGGGGCTGATGTCAGTCACAAGGGCCCATTCTCACTGCCTGTGATTTGACAATGTCTGTTTTGATGATGGGTAAAATGTAGCTGATAAACATCTTTGCAGTTGATGGAGCATAAAGTAGAAAGTGGACAGCCTAATGTACAGACAGAATAAAAAGCAATCTCCTTCTTTCCAACCTTTTGCCTATCCCAAGCCCCCAAATCCTCTATATTATCCCCGACAAAGAATAAAAAACATATTTAGTGATTCAAAAAAACCCATTAAAATGTATTTTTAGAAGTAAAATATTAATATTATATTAGTTAAAAATACCCTGGCTTGGACAGGTTTGTTGGATCAATTTTAATAGAGCATAGGACCCTTATACAACATATATTCATAGAAGCACT
>CM053583.1:26804391-26836740 GCA_028627135.1 Pseudochirops cupreus | reverse complement strand
TGATGAGAATGATCAAATTTATCCCTGAAGATAAGAAAAAATGCACCTCTCTCTTTTTTTATTTAAGTGGAGGATTATGGATGTGGATTATTACATATACTATCAGACTCAGTTAATATGTTTAATTTTGCTGAACTCTTTCTTCCTTCTTTTTCCTTTTAATTCCTCCCTTCTTCCTTTCTTCTTTCTTCCCTTTCTTCCTCCCTTCCTTTTCCTCCCTCCTTTCCAGGCTTTTCTGAAGTCTACCTGCTCATCATTTCTTACAGCAGTGATACTTCTAAGATTGAAGTACAATAGGAAAGGGAAGGAGGGGGCAACATCTACAAGGCAATACCATAGAAGCTGTATAGAAGAATGAATTCAAAATCAGTACTTTACAGGCTTTGATTTCATGAGGAACAAAAAGAATAAAGACAATAAATAAGTCTAAAGAACATAAATCGATGGATAAAAGTTTAGAATGCACAGAATGGGAAGAGAATAAGATTAAAACATCCTTTTTAGAAAAAAAAGGCTCAAAAAAAAGAAAAAAAATCTCTCCTGAATGCTCCAGCCATGCTTGTCCTGGATGCCCTGAGGCTAAAGCCCCTGGTTCATGTGGGGCTGGTCTTGGCTCCCAGAGTGCTACGATGAACCCTTCCTGTCAGCCTGCTCGGCTGCCTTCAGTGGGAGCTTTGTTTCTCTGTCATTTTGTGGGTTCTGGAGTTTTACAATTTGTTTAGAGTCATATTTTCTAGGTATTTGAGGTGGTTATGGGGGGAGCTCATGGAGTTCTCCTGCTTCTATGCTGCCATCCAAAAAGCCTCTAAGTAGTTACTATATGCAAGCATTGAGCAGTAATATGACACAGCGGCTTAGGTAACTAGCCTTGGAATAAGGAAGAATGGAGTCAAGTGTGCCCTCTTATGCACACATGCTTTGTGAACCCTTCCTGGGCAAGTCACAGCTTCTCAATGTCTCAGGAAACTCTAAATCTCTGGGTTGGAGAGCAGGTACAGATCTACATTGCTAGTGGCCATCTTCTTAGTGAGAGTTCTATACACCCATGATACTGCATATTTAGACAGAAATAAAAATATGCGAAGAAATGGACATACAACAATGCCATCTTTGGGCTCCCCACTCACATGGTTGTTCCTCAGAATAGTCACTCCATGTTTAAATGCCTGGATGCTTATCTACTCCAAACAATAATTCATTACAGCCTGATAATATTTCTATTTTTAAAAAATGCCAGCAAAGAAATTTAATTGAACAGCATAGCAAGAGTCATAATAGAGCTTCCTATCCCCCTCATTAAACTTAGGACACACTCTCCCAAATAATACATATTCAAATCAAAGGGGAAAGTGAGTAAGCACAGAGGTTATGTATGTGCAGCAATACTATACAGAATCTGCTTAGAGAGCCAGCTTACCCATCTGATGCCACGGGGCCCCTCATATCTCCTGGGGAGTCTTTGCATTGTTCTTCACTTGGTATCATGTCGCTTCTCCGTACATTGCTCAGCTGCTCTCATTGAGTCCAATTTCTATGGGAAAAGCATCATGGCTGAGCACCTTGTATTTCTGGACTCACTTGGTCTTATCCTCGCTGGCTTTATTTTCCTCGTCTCCATTGGACTTTTGTGGATATTACTTGGTCATAGTCTATATTGTCTCTAAATTTTGGCTAACCTGAAATCCATGATCTCTTAGAAATAGCAAAAATCCTTGTCCTGAGACCAGTAAAAACCTAGCCTTTTTAAAAATGTGAATATCTCCATTTGTAGGACACAAGAGGTATGCCCTTACATGAAGACAAAACCCAAAACAGTCTCTGCCTTCAAGATACCCATATTTTTATTTGAAGGGAAGGGATCTGGCATATATACAGAACAATAAATACAAAGCCTGTGCAAATTCATTTCAAGAGTGAGAGAGCATTAATAACTGGGAAGGGAGAATCAGAAAAGGCCTCATGTATGTGGTACCAGCTAAGATGTTTGATGAAGGAACACAGAGAATGACTGAGACAAAAAAGGGAGGAGAAAATTCGTTCCAGGCGTGAGGAACCAAAGCTATAATGACATAGAAGTGGGGAGGAAATATCATGTATAGGGAATTGCTAGAAGGCTAGTTTGAGTGTAATGTAGTTAGTGTGAGGAAGTGTAGCACAACATGAGGTCACATAGGGAAGTTGTAACCATATTGTTAATGGCTTTGAATGATAGCTTGGTTTTATTATTTTTAACCCCAAAAAGAAACAAAGAGCCAAAGAGTAAGGTGGTTAGTGATGTGTGTGTGTGTGTGTGTGTGTGTGTGTGTGTGAGAGAGAGAGAGAGAGAGACAGCGCTATGTTTTAGGAATATCAATTTATCAACTTTAATCGCTGATAGATTGAAAAGAGATGTTGATAGCTAGGAAGACATTTAAGAGGCTACTGCAATCATCTAGGTGAAAAGTAACAAAGGCCTGAGCTAGAAAAGTGGCTGAGTGCAGAGAAGGGCCTCCTCATGAGACATGTTGGGCAAATAGAATCAAGAAGACTTGGGACTGATTTGCTAGGAAGTGGGGTAGAGGTAAAAAGAAGAGTTAAAGATGATGATAAGGTCGTGAACTTGGGTAACTGCAAGGATATTGGAACTAGAAAATGTTGGAGGAGGGAAGGAATTGGGGAGAGATATGTTGAGCTCCTTTTTTGACATGTTGAAACATGCATATTGAGTTTCAGAGAGCCAGGTGGAAATGTTCAGCTGGCAGTTGCTAATACACATTTGTTTCAGCTCTGCTTCTTAGAATCTTTAGTTTCTTTCAAGGCTTAACTTGGGCTCCATCTTCTATGCAAAGTCTTTTCTGATTCTCCAGGTTTTTCATGTTCTTTGCCTTCTCAAATTATCTTTCTTTTATGTTTTCACCAATGTGTTGTGTTCCTTAGTAGAAGGTAATCTACTTAAGGGAAAGTGCTGTTTCAATTTTGCCTTTTATTTCCAGCATCTACCATAGTGTTCAGTTCAATGTTATTAAGTACACAGTAGCTGCTTAGTGACTGTAGTGAATTAAAATGATATTATCTCTGCTATCATATATAAAAATATCTGATACTATATTAAAATGCAAGAAGGGATATCCCAAATTATCTTGAGAGTTCCAGTGAGGAAGAGGTCAGTTCCAGTTGCAGATGGAGGTAGAGTTGGGAGTAAAATATATTCCAGGCAGAGGGAATAGTAAGGGTAAAGACACACAGGTAGGAAGGCACAGGATATGAAATGGAAATGGAAATTGACTGGAATTGAATTAAATTTAACAAATACTATGTACAGGTTACTAGAGATATAAGAAAAATAGTAGATACTCTCTATCCTGAAAGAGTTTGCATTCTATGGAACTATGTAACAGTATTATATTTGACTGGAGCATAAAATACATGAAAGCGGATAGTATGAGATTAAACTGGAAAGAGAGTTAGAAGCCATCAGTAGATTGTAAGCTCCTTGAGGGCAGGGACTATCTTTTGCCTCTTTTTGTATCCCCATTGCTTAACACAATGCCTGGCACATAATAAACACTTAATAAATTTATTACTTATATATTTATATATTATTTATATAATAAATTTATTGACTGACAGCAGAGATATAAAAATCACAGGGACAGGTTTGGTTTCATTTATTATTTTCTTAGTCATTAATTTATTCAGTCAACAAATCTTAAAGGGTACAAGCTACTAGAATCATGGTGGCTGGAAACATAAGATCAAAAAATGGAATATTACAGGACAGAAACAAGGAAAGAAGGTCCCTAAAGGGCTGAAGTGTGTGTGTGTGTGTATGTGTGTGTGTGTGTGTGTGTGTGTGTGTGTGTGTGTGTGTGTGTGAGTGTTCATTCAGGAATTGGAGTTCCTTGCGTGGAGTCATTTGATATATTATCTTGGACAAGTCACTCTCCCTTTTCTGGTTCTCAGTTTTCTTATATGCAAAACACAGGACTTGGACCCAATCATCACTAACCTCCCTTCCAAACTAAGTTCTGTTATCCTTAGATAAGGCAATTTGCTGTTATTAGTGTCAAGGACCCCAGTGATCTCACTCTTTTGCTTCCTTGTGACTCAAGTATTATTTAATGAGAGCCTTAATATAATTGCACAGTACATTGGCCTTAAACTTAATTCAGGTCATTTGTTACATGCATATGAATATGGGTTGACTGAATACTTAGCCGGAATATATGCCTGCAGTTATTTCTCTTTTAACATATAAATAAATTTTTTTAAAAATCCATGGAATTTAATGGGTAGTGGGTTGACCTTGGAATCAAGAAAGATCTCAGTTCAAGCCCTGTCTCTGATGAGCTGTGTGACCCTGGTCAAGTCATTTAATTTCCATGTACTTCAGGCAGCTCAGCTGGAAATATATTGTCCTCTAAGATGGTAGAATTCTCCTCACTAACAAAATCAAATATCCTTTTTATATCCTTCAGTGTTCAGCCATTTCAGTCATGTCTGACTCTTCATGACCCCCATCTTGGCAAAAATACTGGAATAGTCTGTTATTTCCTTCTACAGCTCTTTCTACAGATGAGGAAACTGAGGCAAAGGGGGTTAAAATGACTTGCTCAGAGTCAAGGAGGTAGTAAGTGTCTGAGAATAGATTTTAACTCAGGAAGAAGAGTCTTCCTGATTCTAGGTCTGATGTTCTATCCACTGTGCCACCTGGCTGCTTCTTTTATTCTAGAATACTATTAAATCAAACAGTGTAATTTAACATGCTTACTACAAATCCACAAATGTCAAAATGGCCCTATCATTCTTTTCAAATCCACTCATATTTATGTGAAGATGATTCCTAGATCACAAAATTGCCAGGCATTTTTTTTTTTTAGTGAGAAACCTCATCAAAGTAGGCATTGGTTTAATGTAGATTAAATAGACTCAATGCTTCAATGGAATTACTATTATTATTGTTTTTAAAAATGTCATCTGTTCATCTTAATATTAAATAGAATTAACCTAAAATATCTAGGGAATGTGGCATGAGGTATCAGGGTTGTCATTTGAAATACACACATAGAAATGAACACATGTACAGAAAGATATAGAAATAAACAAACCTGAAAATCTCCCTTAATATCATGGGTCATCATGAAACTAGCATGAGAGAAATCCAGGAGTGAAACTGTAAGTAATTCTCTTTCCTAAGTATTGCTGTTTAGTCATATTAGATAAACTTCATTGTGTCATGATAGAAAAAATGTGACTAAGAAAAAAATGGAGATATAAGAAATGAGAACCCATGGTACTGTTTATCTCCCCCTGTCTATCACTTACTTCCAAATACTTGTATACTAACAGTAGGTGTGTCCCCAGAGGTATGTACTAGACCTTCTTCAGTTTTCTTCCTATATATATTCTCTCAGTGACTCCATCAACTGCCATCTTCAGTTTTTCAATAAAAAAATAAATATTCATTTCTTACAGTTGAGTCACACCAGCCCTGGTCCTTCTTTTGCGTTCCAGCCCCATATCATCAATTGCCCATTGGACATTTTGAGGTGGCTATCTCTTACACACCTTAAATTTTATATTTCAAAAACACTGTCTTCACTTTACTCAAATCATTTCTCTATCAAACACCTCCATTTGTCTTGAGCCTACCGTCAACCAGTTTTTAAATCACCCACTTTCACAACCATAAGCATTCCTAGTTTCTCATTCTTCCTCACTTTACATCTCTAATTAGTTGTTAAGTCCTGATAATTTTTTTCACTACAACATCTCTCTAATCCATATGCACCTTTCTACTCACATAGTTAACATCCTGATTTAGGCACCCATCACAAAATGCTGAAGCAACTTCAATCACCTCATTATTGCTCTTCTTGGGCAAGTTTCACAGCTGAACTGCATCTTGAAGGATGCGGAGGTGAGGAAGGAGAGGACTCCTGGAACAGGGGACATCTATTCAAAATTATAGGGTTGGGAGATGCAGATATGTGAGAGGAACAGTAAGTTGGATTATGTAATTGGATCATAAAGCATATCAAAGGAGTAATGTGGAAGAAGACCAAAAAAGATAGGAAAAGAGACAGATTATGAAGACCTTTAAATTTCAAAGAGATGATTTTGTGTATGATTGTGGTAGGCATAGGGAGCCATTGCAGATCATTGAGCATGGAAGTGACCTGTATTTTAGGAAGATCCCTTTGACAGTTGAATGGGAGATATTTGAAATTCTTATGGCCAAAATAATCATGCAATGACTGACAAATTTTTGAAAATAACTGGGCTTGGATTCAGAGAGGAGACACTCTATCCTGGTTCTATATTTTAAGACTTTCAAGCTTATTGAGATTTTCCAGAGCTTGTGCTTCATGGTCATTTCCTTGAGGGGCCCAGGGTCATCTCCTTGTCACAATAAGACATCAGAATAGAACTTTAGTGAAGGATTTTTCTCTTCCTCTGTTCCTGTCAGACTAGTTTAAGCTCTGTCTTATGTCTCTCACTCTATTTCCTTCTCCATTTCTTTCTGTATCTTGATCTCTCTTTCTCTCTGTCTCTGTCTCTGTCTGTCTGTCTGTCTGTCTGTCTCTCTCTCTCTCTCACACACACACACACACACACACACACACACACACACACACACTCCCATGGCTGCTGTCTCTATCTCTTCTATCATTCCTAAATGCTTATTTCTAGCAGCAGCACGAAACTCTGCATCCCAGAGCTTCATCTGGAGCCAGAGCACTTGGCTTGCCATTTTACTAGCTTTCTTACCCTAGGCAAGATTCTTCATCCCTCTAGATTTCAGCTTTACATCGACAATTTGGTAGAGTTGGAGTTGACATAGATTCTGAAATCTATCATCTTGTGGACAGTCTATATTGATCTGTATGTGTGCATCTATCTATCTATCTATCTATCTATCTATCTATTCATCTATCTATGTCTGTCTGTCAGTCTGTCTGTCTTTCTATCTATCCATTTATCTCTATCAGAAGAAATGTGCTCTAAACTTATGGAAAATGTATCTGGAACATTTTTGGAAATCAAAATCAATAGTTATCATTCTTCCCAATCCCTCTGATAAACAGCCCCCAAGGGCTCCTGTATTTTTTAGTACTTAGTGGTCCAACCTTCCATATACAGCTTTTACCTTTTTCATGGGCAGTTGCTAATTTTCTTTCCAGTTCTCCATCATGTGCTTGTGTTGCTTTGGTGCCTTGAGCTGATGTTTTCACTGGCATCATCCCTTAGATACCCTTTCTAATATACTTTCATTGAGGGCAGTTTTGAAATCTCTGTAAAATGGATTTGGGGCACTCTCAGTCTTAACATCAATCTTGGGAGGACAGTGGCCAAGTTAGCCATCATTTCTCTTCTCCTGCCAGCATGCCAGAGAAACACAGGGTGTATTTATATCACAGTAAAAGTAATGATATAAAACTAATAATGAAATGACCATGGAAGATAGTTTAAATGAAGGTATTTTCCAGGCCTCTTAGAGATTCATGTGTTAGAAAGTCATTGTGAGAAAAAAAAACAACAAACAACTATTGCTTACATGTTTCTATACCACCACAGAATAATATAGTGAAAAAACATTGAATTTTGCAGAGCACCTAGATTTGAATCCAAGTTCTGACCATAGGTCTGTGATAGCAGTCAAACCACATAAATCTCTTGGCCTTTCTTTCAATACATCAATCAAAAAGCATTTATTAATTGGTGAGTGTGTGCCTGGTGCTTAGGATAAAACAGCAGTTCTGTCATCACAGAGTTCATATCCTATTGAAAGAGATAATTTTAAGGATATAAAAATATATACAGAATAGTTGGAGATAGACAAAACATTTAAGTGATTACTGTGAGTCTGACACTGTGCTAGTTTCTAGGGATAAAAATATGAGCTAACAAAAAAGCCTAGTCTTGAAAGAACCTATTCTGATTGGGGAAGACAACACATAATGGAGAAGTAGAAAGGGAGATTTCAAGGTAGGCACTCATTGGCATAGTATAAAGGGAGAATGGTTGGGAACTAGTGTGCAGGATTATTTCTGGCAGAGGTTTACCTATCAGAGTTGGTGGAGGAGCAGAGCCCCCAGTTTGTGGTGGTGCTGTGGAAGGGGTGGGGAAAATGAGTATGATAAATGGATGAGGGTAGGCAGTATAGAGAAGAAGCATCCCAGAAGGAAGGCACTAGTGACTAGATCGATCAGGTAAGGTCTCATATTTAAGATAGTACTTGAATTGTGCCTCAAATGAAACTAGATATTCTAAAAGGTAAAGTGGAAGAGAGAGTATTCCAGGATTGGTGGTTGAGTGGTACAGAAGTACAGACATAGGTCCCAGTTTGTCTGAGATAAAGCCCATACAGAAATTAAAGGCTAGGTAAGAATTGAGGCAAACGATGGCCTAGTTTGCCTTCATAAAGGAAGTTAAGATAGCACCCTTCTGGTGTTATTGGTCCTCTGCAAGAATAAAGTATGAACGACAGGTATGAACAGTTAGAAGGTTAGATTACCTAGATTTTATAGTGTATGGAAGATATAATATATAATGTTGGGAAAAGTAAGGTGGGTCCAGGTTTTAAAGATATTTGAATGTAAGAAGATTTAATATTCAATCCAAGATATAAAATGGAATTTATTGAGAAAGGGAATTTCTTGGTCATAGCTATTGTTTGGGAAATTATTCTGACTTCAGCTGTATGAAAGATGGATCCTCTCTATATACAAGGGGAATAAATCATAATATTTACAATATTTACGTGGTAGCATTGTTGTATTATGAATTATAATATCCATAGTGATTTTTGTAGAGGTCAGTCATTATCCTATTTTCAAAGGGAAAAGGCAAATCATCATAGAGGCATAGATTCTCAGAATAGGATGGTGACCTAAGTTTCCATATAATCCAGCCCATCTCCTTTACAACAGGCCTGACAAGTGGTAAGTAATCCAACCTCTCTTTAGAGACCTCCAATGAGAGGGGGAAAAAATCAACCACTACTTTAGTTTGGGCTCATGTTAATTGGGCTAATTGCCTAATACTGACACTAAATTTACCTCTTCATGACTTCTGCGCAAGGCACCTAAAACTGTCCTTTGGAGCTGAACTATGAAATATTCAATATTTCATGTGGCTGGAATTATTTTGGCTACTGAATATTTAACACTATATTGGAAAAGAAAAAAAAAACCAAAAGAAATACATGTGGTCACTGCCTTACTATTCAGAACCAGTGACTTGCAATTTTTTTTTCTGAAAGCTGCAAATATTGAGAAAGTCAATTGTTAACTGGAATGTGTTCTTATCTCAGAAATCTAGAATAAAACATCTTCTCCTGTAGTCTTTTGCATTTTTATCTATTTAATATAAAACACATAACATCCTTGAACCCAAAACCAAAGACAAATGTTGTAATGATAATTCCATAATGTAAATATGCATTAGATATTCTGATCTGGCTCAAGGGAAATGCTGATGTGAATGAACAAGATTGGATTTTATGAGTTTCAGACTCTGCATATATAACCTGAGGCCAAGCCTAACCTAGTTGGGTAGTAGGCTGGCTATCAGGTGATGATTTTTTTCCTCAGCTACAGAAATGCAGAAAAACATTCTGCGGAAACAAAGAGGGGTTGTGACCTTCCTCAAAGGAGAAAATAAAATGAAATCATGGATCCATGAAATCCTGAAGTATTTCATTCCAATGCATACAAATAGATTTATTCAAACAATCAGTTCAACTGGTCATGTGATGAATCAGCCAAAGGAGAGAAGCAGCCTGATATAAAGGGCTGAGCTTTGGATCTGGAGAAACCTGGGTTTGAATCCTGCCTCTGATACTCATTTTGGGATCATAGTGATGCCACTAAATCTTTTTGAGACTAAACCTCTTCATTTTTAAAATGGGAGCTACAATGCCTATAGTATTTAACTCAAGAATGTTGTGATTATCAGATGAGGTAATTCAACATATCTTTAATTTTAAAAAATCATTAAACCCTAATTTTTGACAAGACACCATGGTAAACACTGGGAATATAAAGGGAAACAAAGAACTTACCTTCAAGGTGTATATATGCATACAGAAAGGGGCAAATCACATACACACAGATACATAAACATATATGTATATATGTACATGTATATATACACACATATATGCATACACTCATGTGTATGTATGTGTATATACGTGCACACACACACACGCACATATATATATATATGTATATGAAATATACAAATTCTGTTTTTCTTATTGAGAGGCAGTGTGCCACAGTGGAGAGAAGAATAGCCTCTGAAACAGGTGAATATGGGTTCAAAATCTGTCTCTTACACATAATGACTCTGAGACCAGGAACAAATCCCTTAATTTGGTGCTCTAGGCAACTTTTTAAGACAACAATTTGCAAAGCAGTGATTATTCTCCATTGCTGGAGGAAACTTCATCATTTTCAAGTGCCCTATACCAAAGACTTCACAGGCCCACACACTAGGCTTATCTTATCAAAGTTATCAAACTTCTGTTGAATCTTCTTGAAAACTGGAGCCTCTTTACTTTCAAAAGATAGTTAACTCCCTCCTATTCTTGACCATATTTCTTTGTAAATCTTCTAAGTTCCTTCTTTAAAGCATTCCCTGCTTCCTACCTCTACCCCTTTTATCCTACCACAGTGGTTCTCAACTTTCCTAATGCCATGATGCTTTAATGTTCATGTGTGGGTGTATCTGCCTGTGGGCAGACACCCCTGGATACAGAAAGAGGAGCCATGTTTCAGTTCCTAAGACCATCAGAAATATGTGTTTTCTGATGGTCTTAGGTGACCCCTGTGACCCCTGTGAAAGGGTTGTTCAACCTCCAAAGGGGTTGCAACACACAGGTTGAGAACCGCTGTGCCTACCAGGTCCCTCAGTCCTTTTCTCCTCACTGATTTTTAACTGACTGCTGATTCCAAGTACTGCTGCAGGGAAGTCCTTTTGCAAAGGGAATTTAGGACTGAGTAATCAAAGTTCTCATATTAAGTACTGTGAGCTTAAGCAATAAATGATGAAGGTTAACTACTTCTGGCTGCTGTAAAGCTACTCTGAGCACAAGGAGACAGGGTACGGAATCCATCTTTTTTTTTTTTTTCCTGGAGTCTGCTTGCAAAAAATAATAACTATCTTTGGCAATGCTCTTATTGCTATTATGTAGACAAGTACTAAAGAAAGCAGTTGATTGAAAAGTTTGTCAGAGTTTTCCATGCATATACAACTTAACTTGTTTGACTATGATGTAGACACAGCCTTAATGTGCTAAGTTGCATCTTCTATAACAGCCACTGAACAAACCATTTAAAAACCAGTTGATATTTTAAAACCAATCTTGAAGATTAAGATTCAGACAATGAATTATATAGTGTTTTGGTGCAGCTGAGATACTATCTTGTATTTTCTTTTCTGCCCATCTTATGTATAAGATATATGCACATTTTCCTCTTGATAGAATATAAGCACCTTGAGACAGGGATTTTTTAGTTTTTGTCTTTGTACCTCAATCATCTAGCAAAGGACTTAACAAATACTTGTTGATTAATTGATTGAAAAACAATCCCAATATACTGACTTCAAGTTTTTAGTTAAGTAACTTTTGTTCATGGTAGACAAAAAAGAATTGATTTTAATTTATATGGTATTTAGGTATAAAGTACTCTAAGTGAACCCACAAAACTGCAATGTTGGATACTTTCAGGCATAACTACTTAATTTATAGACAGAATTGCCATAACCCAGTTCAGTTGAACATGTAAAGCACTTACTATGATCTCACTGGAGTGTAAGCTCCTGGAGGAAAGATTGTTTTTGTCTTAGTCTCTCTATTAGCTGATACAATACCTGACACATAAGAGGGTATCAATAAGTACTTGTTGAATGGTTTATTTATTGAAAAGCACCATTTGAGGAGAGTGAATCACCAGAAGCTGTGGCAATCTCCAGGCTTCTCAACCCATAAATGCCAAAGACAAAGTAAAAGGTCAGTGTAGAACTCTATTGGAAAGCTGGGGGGGGGGGGTTGTAAAAGGGCATGGTCTGGCCCCTGCCCCCAGGGTGAGAAGCAGAGGACATGCAGTGGCTGGCTGCCTCAGGAGCTCCTGGCCTGAAGATCATAGGGGGACCAAGTGACCATTCAGAGGGTAATCTCTCTTGTTTAATCTGCTTGGATCTGGATCATGGTCTTGGGTGGTGGTCCTGGGGTATAAGCCAGAGCTTGTGGGAGCTGTAGAGAGGGTGCCCTCCTAATAGCTCTGGCAGCTGCAAAAACCCCAGTGATTTGGGACAAATCTCTCTCCATTCTGGAAGCAGAGTTCTACCATGGCAAAAAGCTCAAAAGTCAAGTAATTGGCTGTCAATATGAGCAAGCTGAGGAAGCACAAACAGACCATAGACTCCTTTTTGGGACAAAAAGGATCAAGCCACAGAGTGGGAGGAAGACAGTGAAGTCAGAATTCCTGCAACAAAAGCCTCCAAAAAATATGAACTGGTTATAGACCATGGAGGAGTTCAAGAAGGATTTGAAAATCAAGTAAGAGAAGTGGAGGAAAAATTGGGAAGAGAAATGAGAATGATGCAAGAAAATCATGAAAAGCAAGCCTACAGCCTTCTAAAGGAGACCAAAAAATACACTGAAGAAAATAACACCTTAAACGATTGACTGACTGAAATGGAAAAAGAGGCCCAAAAAGCCAGTGAGGAAAAGGAGGCCTTAAAAAGCTGATTTTGCCAGATGGAAAAGGAATTTCAAAAACTCACTGAAGAGAATAACTCCTTCAAAATTAGATTTGGAGCAATTGGAAACTAATGACTTTATGAGGAATCAAGATACTATAAAACAGATCCAAAAAAATGAAAAAATAGAAGGCAATGTGAAATATATCATTGGAAAAACCACTAACCTGGAAAATAGATCCAGGAAAGACAATTTAAAAACTATTGGACTACCAGAAAGCCATCATCAAAAAAAGAACCTAGACACCATTTTTCAAGAAATTATCAAGCAAAATTGCCCTGATATTCTAGGCTCAGAGGGCAAAATAGAAATTGAAAGAATTCACCAATCGTCTCTTTAAAAAAATCCCAAAAGAAAACTCCTAGGAAATACACCATTCCAGGTGCTAGAGAAACCAAGAAAAAAAAAAGAAGAAACAATCCCTGACATCAAAGAGACTACATTTTACTGGGAGTATATCATGTGTACACAGACAAATAAGTAGAAGAAAATTTGATTCTAAAGAATTGGAGAAGGTCAGGTTTTGTGATAAAAGTGGCCAGTGAAATGAACCTAGAAGGAATTTAGGGATTTTGACGTGCACAGGTAAGCAGAGAGTGCATTCTAGGCATGGAGAACAGGCAATGTAAAGAAAGAGATCAGAGATAAAGTATCATTTTTGGGGAAAAATTAAGCAGATCCCTTTGGCTGGAATGTAGAATGTATGAATGGGAGTAGTGATGTGAAATAAGTTTGGAAGGGTAAATGAGGGGCAGGTTGTAGAGACCTGCAAATGGCAAGCTGAGAAATTTTTCTTTTATTCCAAATAAAATAGGGAGTTGCTGAAGATTTTCAAGCAGGGGAGTAACATACATAAAATTTCAAAGTTGGAAGGCCCCTCAGCAGCCATCTAGTTTTACTCATCAGCTAAAGGAATCCTAACCATAACATAATTGAAACACTCTTGAGGCACTTGATTCCAATTCTCAACAACTCTAATTATTAGGAAATTTTTTCCTTCCTAAATGGACTTGCTTTCAACCAGTCACAATAGCTTTTTCACTTATGAATGGAGACCTATTGCTCCTGGTTCTGCCTGCTGAGATAAAAGAAAATGTTTTATCCCTACTCTGCTTGACACCTCTTCCAACACCTGGTATCATGCTTCCTTGCCCCATGCCTTCGCTTTTCCAAGGTAATATGGCCAATTCCTTCCTCTGATCCTCCTGTATCATGGACTCAAGGTCCTTCCCTACCCTAGGTACTGTCTTCTGGATGATCTCTAGCATATCAATGTCTTTTTTGCTTTACTTTTAAACATTTGAATTCAATGAACACCAAAATGGAAAGAGGATTGGAATTGCAAATCTGTTACATAAAATTAACTCTTTTCCATATTATAAAGTTACCATATTCTATCCCAGGCTATCCTACTTGCCTGCACTTCCTTCTAAAGTTCCTTCTCTTCTATATATTTTTCTCTTCTCTTTTTTTTGAATCACTATTAAATTTTATTTTTAATTCATGAAATAAAACAAGCATTTCCATAACAGTATAATAAAAAAAGATGATTACACATGAAACTACAAACCTACTATGCACAATTTGCTATTCCTTTCAAATATACAAAATTATTATGTAAATTCCTTTTTTCTTCACTTCCTCTTCCATATATTTTTCAAAAACAATTTATTGACTTTCCTTCTACTTTTTTCCAACAATATTTCTAGCCTTCCATGTGCCCTTAAGTCTCACCAATAAAAAAAAGAAAAACAGAAACACAATATTTATTGCAAATATGCTTAGTCAAGTAGAACCCATCTATGCATTTTCCCATTTAATAGTATTTTATTTTTTCCAGTTATATGTAAAGATAGTTTTTAGAATTCACTTTTATAAGATTTTGAGTTCCAAAGTTTTTCTCCCTCCGTCTTTCCCCACTCCCTTGCCCCCAAAGATGGCAAGCAATTTGAAATCATATTAAAGATATTTCCACGTCAGTCATATTGTGAAAGAGGAATCAGAAGAAAAGGGGACAAATGTGGAAAAGAAAAGCAGCAACAATGAAGAAAGTGAAAATAGTGCACTTTGATTGGAATTCAGACTCCTTAGTTCTTTTCCAGATGTGGATAGCATTTTCCACCATGAATTGTTTTAGATCATTGCATTGCTGAGAAGAGCTAAGTCTATCATAGTTGATAATCACACTATGTTGCTGTTATTTGTGTACAGTGTTCAGGTTCTTTTCACTTCAATGCAAATCTTTCCCTGTTTTTTTTTCTGAAATCTGCCTGCTCATCATTTCTTGTAGCACAAGAGCATTCCATTCCATTCATATGCTGCAACTAGTTCAGTCATTTCCCAAATGCTGGGCATTCCCTTAATTTCTAATTCTTTGCTACCACACAAAGAACTCTATGTACATGTGGGTCTTTTCCTCTTCTTTATGATCTCTTTCAGATATAGATCCTATAGTAGTATTGCTGAATCAAAGGGTGTACAGTTTTATAGTCCTTTAGGCATAGTTCCAAATTGCTCTCCAGAATGGTTGGCTCAGTTCACAAGTCCACCGACAATGCATTAGTGTTCCAATTTTTCCACATCTCCAACATTTATTATTTTCCCGTTCTGTCATATTAGTCACTCTGATACATGTGATGTGGTACCTCAGGGTTGTTTTAATTTGCATTTCTCTATTTTATGTGACTATAGATAGCTTTAATTTCTTATCTGCAAACTGCCTGTTCATATTCTTTGACCATTTATCAATTGGTGAATGACATGTATTATTATAAATTTGACTCAGTTCTCTATATATTTGAGAAATGAGGCCTTTATCAGAAACACTGACTATAAAAATTGTTTCACATCTTTCTGTTTTCCTTCTAATTTTGGTTGCATTGGTTTTGTTTATGCAAACACAATAATTTAATGTAATTTAATTTAATGTAATCAAAATTACCCATTTTGAGTTTTATAATGTTCTCTATCTCTTATTTGGTGATAAATTCATCTGTTCTTCATAAATCTGACAGGTAAGCTATTGTTTGCTCTCTTACTTTGCTTATGGTATCACTGTTGTATTTATCCTTCATTCTCAAAGAGGACCATGACATCAGAGGGAGGTGATATCATGACGTATAAGTGAATTGGATTTAACTGAAGGAAAACTGTGCAAAGTCACCAGCCTTGCTTTCTCCTCCAGGGTCCTATGGGTCTAGTGGCCAGATATGGATCAGGACAACTGGAGATAGCCCAGGATGCATTTGGGGACCTTGGCCTTCTCAAGCTAAGGTCTCAGTTTGACTGAGGTAGTGCACATTTAATAATTAAGGATTAATAAAAATGAGGCCAAGAATGGCTTTTTAAAAAAAGATCTGGGAGGGGAAGACTCTCAGGGTTTCTATTCAATACAGAAACAACTGTTATTTGCATTCATTCTGAACCAACCAGGGCCCAAACAGGAACCGAGTGAGACTTGGTCTGGGACTATAGTGACTTGGAGATAAGGCTGGTCTTTAAGAGAAAAAAAAAACAAAACAAAAACTACTTTTTGATTTGGCCAATTCTACTTTTTAAGGAATTTTTTCTTCATTTTTTGTCCTTCCTTTTCCAAGCTGTTGACTCTCTCTTGCATACTTCTAATTTCTTTCTATGTTTTTTCTTCTACCTATCTTATTTGACTTTAAAAATATTTTTTGAGCTTTTCCAAGAATGCCTATTGGACTTGGGACCAATTTAGATTCCTTATTTGAGGCTTCACATGTAGGCATTTTGACAATGTTGTTTTCTTCTTAGTTTGTGTATTGATGTAACCCAGTGGTTCTCAACCTTCCTAATGCAGTGACCCTTTAATACTCATATGTGGGCATATTTGCATGTGGGTGGACCTGCCTAGAGACAGAGAGGGGAGCAGTCTCAGTTCCTAAGACCATTGGAATTATGTGTTTTCCAATGGTCTTAGGCGACCCCTGTGAAAGGGTCATTTGACCTCCAAAGGAGTCACAACTCACAGGTTGAGAGCCACTGAAACCTGTCATTATAGTAGCTTTCTATGGTAAGGCTCTTTTATCTTGTTCTTTTTTGCCTTCTTTTAAATTTGAGCTCTGCTCCTGGGGCACAGGGGCAATGTCCCAAGCTTTTTGTACTGGGCTCTAAGGATCTGGTCACTGGATTTATGTGCTGGGGCTTCAGGTGCTGGCAATTTGCTTATTGTGCTGTGGTGGTCTGGTCTAGTTGTGCCTGTTGTTGCCTGGGTTCCAGTGCTGGCAATTTGCTTTCTGTTTTGGAGTTGGAGGCCTCGTACTTCATCTTTTGTGCCACTGACTTGCTGATTCAGGCCCAAGGGGCCTTGATTGTTGATCTGTGTTGTAGCTAAGAGCCTCCTGCTGGCTTGCCTGGATATTGTCTGTGCTCTCCTTTTATTGAAGTGAGATAGACCTTTCCTGAAGCCCTTCTAATTTATATTAGGCTGGAAAACTGTTTAACTCCTTATTTTTTTAGGTTTTGTTACTCCATAATCCATTTAGAGTCTTGATTTAATGTTGTTTCTGAGGGAAACTGAGAGAGCTGAGACAACTTCCTGGCTTCTCTTTGCCATCTTGTCTCTGCCTCTCTCCCATACATTTTCTCTGTCCAAAAAATGAATATTTCATTCCAGACCTTGAGTACATTACCTCACTACTGTTTCCTCAGAAAGGTAGCATCCTCCAACATCAGTCCCCATTATTGATCAATGAAATCCTTATTCTTTTTTAACTATGGTGCTCAGAATGGAATACAATACTTCAGATGAAGTCAAATTAGGAAAGATTTGAGAGGGAATATCACCTCCCTCTTTCTGGAAGCTATGCCCCTTTTAATGTAGCCAAAGGTCACATCAGTCATATTTGACTTCCATTCCCCACTCATTTGGAGTTTTTAGTCCACTAAAAATCCTCAGATCTTTTAATAATACCTATTAATTCATGCTTCCCCCATCTTCTGCTTTCACAGTTGATTATATTTTGGATCTAAATGCAAGACTTTATATTTATATCTAGTGAATTTTATTTCATTAGATTTATTGCAATGCTCTAGAGTATCAACACACCCCAACAGAATTTGAGGAGATATTTCCAAAGGTTCATGAATTTGGATGAAAGAATACATCTTTATTTCAATATAATTGATTTTTATTATAATTTTATATATTTTATTCATGTACTTAATAACATTATTCTGGGAATGGGTCCATAAGTTTCACCAGATTGTTAAAGAGTCCATGACACAAAATAGCTCAAGAACCTCTGCTCTAGCCTGTCAAGATATCTTTGGATCCTGACTCTGTCATTTATAGAGTGTTCTATCTCTCCATACTGATGTCACATCTATTATTTATAAATATTAATTTGTCAGTTATATAGAGGAAGTACTTGAGATATAAAAAAGTAAGTAGAACATGATGGAGGATGTTACAATAGTCTAAGTGGGACATGAAGAATATCAAAGCCAATATAGTAGCTTTCTTGGAGGAGTGAAGAGTGTAGATATCATAGACAAAGAATCAATAAGACACCTGATTGGCTCGGGGTTGTCAGGGAGAGTGAAGTGTCAAGGCTGTGATCTAGGATTATTAGGAGAATGCTAACACCTTCAATCTCAGTCTTATCTCTCTGTAGGTTGTATAAACTCAATAGGGACTGTTTCACTTTCATCTTCTTATCCCAGGACATAGAATAATACCTTTTATATGCTAGTCATTCGATAAATACTTGTTACTGAATGGGTACTAACCCACCAAGTTTCAGTGGCATAACTCAGGTTAAATGTGCCTCCATGAATGAATATCTCCAGGCTACAGAGATTGCCCATACTTTGCCGTTTTCTAGAGAGATACATGGCAGTCTGGGATTGTGCTAGCTCCTTGTTTAAGTGTTGTCTTTCTGTGAGTGGCTAGATGTGTTGCTCTTATACTCTAACTACTCTATGTGGTATCTAGCTTGGTAGACAAATAAAAGAAGGTGACTACTTCCCTTTTCCTCTTTACTTAAAGTTATTTTGATTGGTTCTAAACAAATCTAGGTCAATATATAGCTTATCATGTTTCAGTAGGTACATTTCATCCTTGTCTAAACAGTCATCATTTTACATTTTAAGCCATTGTCCATAAATTCAAATCACATTCTTTTATACCATTTAATTCACAAATTCATTTCAACTCAAATCAATTCAACATATATTTGAGAGGTGGCCTAATATATATCAGGAACTGTGATAAGTCCTGGAGATACAAAGACAAAAAAAATGAAACATTCTAGCCTTCAAGGAACTATTATTTGTAATGATGTGGAAATTTCTCTGACTAGCCAAAGCAAGTATGATTTCTAAAACAATCCAATCCAAGAAGCCTATGAGAGAAGGCCAAGGAAAACTTGAGGTGGAAGTAAATGTTGGTAACTCAGAAGAACATTTTCTTCTGCCCAGAGCTTCATTCTCTTTTTTCTTTTTCTTTTATTTAAAAAGGAATTATGAAAGGGGGCATTTTTCAAGATTAATGTTTTGTCAGATGCTAATCCACTTTTTTATGGGAGAAAGAGTGACATCTCAGGGTTACATTTCTATAAGAAAATGATGCCCAGTCAGAATATGACAAGTAACATTAGCAGAATATAATGCTTTCTCATCTATAGATGACCTTTAAAGAGAATTGTAGTTATTATCTTAAAATATTCCTTCATTTATTATCTGTCCCACTGCTGGATTCCATTGCCTTTATGTAGCAGAAATATAGATACTTGGCTTAAAAATAGAGAAATATGATTTAACTATTATAATGGCTTTAGGCATTCAAGTCTAATTCAATTTTTTCCTCATTATGTGAGGAATTTTGAAGATGATGGTGGCTAGTAGACCAGGCAGTTTAGTGGAGAAACTCAGACGACTTTATCTTTTACAGTTAAATTAGTCATAAAAAGCATTTTTTTTCAGACCTGGCAGAAGTTCATTCAAGTGATTGGATGGGCTTCTGAAATCACATTATAAGATATTATTGTTGAGGAAGACTTTGAGGTCATAAGTAACAATGACTGACTTGGACAGTAAAGAATGACAAGACTCATTTTTCCTCCTCCTTCTTTACTGGAACATCCACTAGCCAGGGCAGAAGTTGTCTATGAACCCCAAGTCATATTCTAACCCTAACTCTAACCCTAAATTCATTTATTCTGTGGCTTTGGATACCCAGCCTTGGAATACCATATCTCTCCATTTGGAACATATTTATCATGTTTTCCCTTCACAGAAACTACAATTCTTTCTTCCAAAGTTTTGAACTTTGGGAAATGGAAGTTTCTTTTAATAATTGAAAAAAGTATGTTTTCTAAAAGATCTAGTTAAAGCTTCCTACCACAGAAGGTCAAATATCTTCTGTTTTACATGGCCCTCCAGTTCCAAACTTAGATGAACAGAGACTGCTTCATGTCTCACTGATGAAGCTGTCATTTTCTGTCTGTCTGTCTCTCTCTCTGTTATCCTTTATTATTTCAGTGTTAAATCTCTGCCTTCCACTGGAGAGTGGTCATTTTTTCAGAAACATAATGTTACCAAAATGCCTGATTATTGCCCAATAAGAAGGGAGAATGGCCTTCAATATTCATTGCCAGTTGGCATCTGAAAATTCACCAATATCGCTATCAATCAGAAAGCTTTCTCTAAGCATTAATTGGAGGGAAATAAACATGGATCACTACTTGCCACTAGGCTTATGAAGTAAGTTCATTTTGTCATTATATTAAAAGAAACTAAAAACTAAGGGATTTTTAATGAAGTTTCATTTTGAAGGTTTTTATTGGAATATAATTCCTTATTAGAATATAATATTTTTGAGACTAGAATTTCTTTCATCCTTTATTTTTAAAAACCCAGAGGGAGCTAGTGGTAGTGTGGATAGAGTGCTAGTCCTGGAGTCAGGAAGTCATGAGTTCAAACCAGGACTCAAACACTTATTAGTCATGTGACCATGAGCAAGTTACCTAATTACTGCTTAATCCAGTTTTCTCAACTGTAAAAAGGAAAGGATAATGATATTTACATTAATGGGTGGTTGTTAGGATTAAAAATGAATATTTATTTTTTTTTAAAAAAGCATTTAGCACAGTTCCTAGCACATAACAGGTACCATACAGATACCAAATTCACTTGTATTTGTACTACTGCATTTCAGCATAGTACTGACACGTTATTAGAGTCTTAATAATTGTTTCTTGTTGCATTGATCCTTAAGCTGACTTAATAATCTTTGGGCACTGTCTTTCTTGGCATTTGATGCTAGCCTCCGTTCTTCCAAACTAAAGAGCAATTGAATGAAAATGTAAACTGAGTTTATAAATGAGTGAATGAATGCATGGATGGATGAATAAATATATAAACAGATTTCCATGATTCTATACATCCATGCATATATGGGAAAAATACACTTAGAAACCGGATACTTTGTCCACTTAATGCAAAGCTAATAGATATTTGGGAATATCTACCTTGCATATTAGTCTTTCCCTATTTTTATCTCAATATTTGTCTCTATGAAAATACATAATTAACTTGGTCAGGATGATCATGTTATATAACCAATTCTCCATTTCAAAAGAATTAATATTTGGCCATGGAGATGACAAGAAGGTGCCAAGCACTGAGTCTTGATTTGTACAAATATATTGCTTTTTCCTTTCTTTTCTTTTTTTTTTTTCAGTCAAGTCCTGCCTCTTATTACCTAATTAATTCCTCTTCCCAAATTTACCCCCTTTTACGGATGTGGGTGATTGTTTTTAACTCATGTATGAGTTGAAGATGATCACTGACATCTCTTAGAACTGAAAATATACATCCCATTAAATGTCTGATTTTGAAGGGCATTTTTGTTGAGATCAGTTAATTAATGTTGAAATTTACACACTTGCAAATTCAAGTTTCTTGCTGGATTTTTTTCCTCTTCCATTTAAGAAAAAAAATTCAGTATTAAGAACCAGGAGGAAAAGAGTGTTTTTCTACAATGTTTCCAGAGAATTAAACGGCAGGTTTTCAACTTAACTTGATCAGTACTATTTACAGCAATGCCCAGACTAATCTGCTGGACAAAAATTCCATTAGAACCTTGCAGTTAATGAGGCTTGTTTGGATTCTGATGAGAGTTTTCTTCCTGAGGCTAGTATAAGTTCAACAAATCATGTAAATATCTGTTGGAAAACTGCTGGCGTAGTCTTGGAATCTATACTGCAGAAAGAAAAAAAAGTGCTGTTTGCTTGGACCAGTGGTGAAGGTAAGTTTATGAGCAGAGGAGACTTTATATATAAACTTAAAGTTCATAAAAGGTGCTAGAATGACCTGGTAGGAGGCTCAAAAACATGCTTGTATTTTTAAGGCTAAAAAGAATCCTGTCATGTACAAGTGACATAAATGACTCTTGTTGTTGTTAGAGGTGGTTGGTTGCTTGCTGTCCTTCATTCTCAAAGAAGACCAAAATGACATCACTATGCTAAAGTAAAGTTTCAGTGTGTCTGACTGTGAGTGATCAGACCAATTCAAGCTCAGAAGGCTGGACCACAGGTTGGGCACAAACAGTTGGGGCACAAATGTTCACAAATGAACATTTGGGGTGGATGCTCCAAATTTGCAAATCCTGCATTTCCTTCGAGCTGTTTCACTTCTGCTTTGCTCATAGAGCACAGCACCTTCTCTGATGTGGGCACACCATGCTAAGTGGTCCTGTGCCAGTGTCTCTCATGTCACACAATCAATTCCAAAGTTCTTGAGAGAGACCTTGACAGTGTTCTTATATTGCTTCTTCTGACCACCATGTGAACACTTGCCTTGTGAGAGTTCTCCATAAAATAGTCTTTTTAGAAAGTGTACATTTTGCATTTGAACAATTTGGCTAGTCCATTGAAGCTGCACTCTCTGAAGCAAAGTTTGAATGCCTGGTAGTTCAGTTCAAGTAATTATACATTGTTATGGTAGTAGTAGATAAATGACACATCTCACCTGAAGGAGGAATGCACCCTTCATTTGTATTTCAGTAAAGTGATTTTTATGCCTCATTGTTGCTCATTCTTAACTGTGAAAATCTTGGTGGCATTGAGGATTTTGATTCATTATCTCTCTGAAGTAAGATGTTCCTTTCCAGAGTGCAACCCCAAACTCAGCATTGTTTAGGTTTGTAATATTTTCCCCTGGGGAAACTAAATTTCACATAAGTCAGCAGTTTATTTGAATTTGATTGCTCAGATGTACTAAAGGGTTGACCTCTAATAAACAAAAATCCAATTGTTATAGAGGAAACAACGATGATAAAATAAATGGTTCATTAGCAATGGATATAATAAACTCCATTTTGGATGAGCTGTAGAATCACAGAATGTAGAAGGAGACTTCAGAGACTATCCAGTCCATATTTTACCTAAATAGGAATCTCCTAAACAACATATTCAATAAATCAACCAAGATTTGCTTGCTTGAAGACCTTCACTAAGAGGAAACTCACTAAGTCCTTAAGCAACCAAATCCACTTTGGGTAGTTCTAATTATTATGAAGGTTTTTTCTTACATCAAGCCACAATTTGCCTCAATGCAAATTATACACATTGCTACTAATTCTGTCCTCTGGGACCAAATAGAACAAAGCTAGTCTTTCTTCTATGAAATTGTTCCTGAAATAATAGAAGGCAGATATCACATTGCCTCATCTTTTTAATGATCTTTTCTAGGATAAATCACAGGTTCCTTCAACCAATGTTCACATAACAAACTCTCAAGATCCTTCACCATTCTGATCATTTTCCTCCATAAGCTCTCTAGCTTATCAATGCAGTTCCTAAAATATGACCTCCAGAAGTGAATACAATTCTCTGGATGTGGTTTGCTAGGGAAGATAATAGTAGAACTATTTCCTGTTTACTCTTAGAAACTATACCTCTTTTGATTCAATCAAAAATTGTGTTAGCTGCATTGGTTATAATATTACAGTTTGAATATCATTGAATTTGTATCTGTTAAAAAGAACTCATAAGACTGAAAGATTGGATATATCTCTATCTATCTATCTATCATCTGTCTATCTATACTAGATTCTGGTTTAATGGCAACTGGATTGATTGAACTAAAATAATCTCTCATTTTCTGATTGATTGAACTAAAACAATTTCTCATTTTTTGATTTTCTATATAAAATGGTTTTTAACAGTATTTTTGTAGTATTTGTAAAAGTGTCACATCTTTCTAACATGTTTCTAAGCCCCCTGAAATCAGGGATCATTTTATTTATAATTTTATTTGCTACCTGAGTTCAAATCCTACTTCAGCTGTGTGACCCATGGCAAGTCATGTAACCTCTGTTTGCTTTAGCCCTTGTATTTGTAATATGGGGATAATAAGAGGACTTACCTCCAAGGGTTGTTGTGAGACTCAAATGAGGTAGTATTTGTAAAGCACTTAACATAGTACCTGGCATGTAGTAAGCATTATTTAAATGCTAGGTATTATTTTTATCATACCATTTATTGTTATTGTATCTGGGTTATCAAAACACCCTAAGGGTAAAGCATAAGAGACTGAGCATTAACTATCAGAAATGCAGTCAAAGCTGTCTCTGATAAGTTTTTAACTTGTCATTGACTCCAACTTTAGCAGAATACTGCTTACCATATAGTGACGCTACCAAATACTTCCACAAGGTACCAAGACCAGATATCAAGATGAAAAGGGAGACATACATTCTGTTCTCTAAAGATACTGTTCTTAGCATTAATATAGCAACTAATAAATGCAAAACCAGTTTTATTAGGGAAATATATTCAGACAATATTCTAGCTACTTTCTCAAATATCAGAGAATCTTTTGGGCCTTATTCTAATTCCTTGAATACTCTGAATTATCTTAATTCATAATGGTGGATGAGCATGATTACATCTTCCAGTGCTGATAAATTCCATCCATCCACCTTATATATCATTTTTCACTATACTATCCTTTACTGTTACAAAAGTGGAACAATGCTGGTGAGCTTCCAGAGTTTTGATGCTGTCCACAATCTAAGTACTGAAGTAACTAGTTTTGTCACAAATACTATCTGAGACACTAATAAATTCTCTGATAATAACAGTGTTAATATCTACTGCAGCAACCAACATAAGGTCTTGCACATAGTAAGTACTTAAAAATATCAAACTGAATTGGATTGAATTTCACATTTTTTTTTCAGAGAAATGGACTAATAGATATATGTAAAGAGTTTTTGGTGAAAACGGTCCCAGAAATATGGAAGAACTTTTTTTATTTTCTCCATTAAATTCACAGAATAATAAAATCAAGTGGTATGTAGGTGAATTATTTGATAGAGTGTTGGCCTTGGAGTCAGGAATACCTGGGTTCAAATCTGATCTCAGACACTTACTAGCTATGTGATTGTGGCCAACTCATTAACCTCTGGGCTAATAATAACATCTATTTCGCAGCGTGATTGTAAGGATTAAGTGAGATAGCATTTCTTTTATTCAAAATGTATTAATTTATTTTTAATTTATGGAATAAAACAAGCCTTTTCACAACATAGAATAATAAAAAGATGATTATGCATGAAACTGCAAATGAGATAGTATTTCTAAAGTTCTTAGAATAATGCCTGGCACATAGCAGGTGATTAATACAGGCTTGTTTCTTTTCTTGCTCGAAATGGAAAAGATCAAACATATAATCTTCTCCAAAGCCTACGTTTTATAACTGTGGAAACTGAGGCCCAGTATGACTTGATCAAGGTCAAACAAGTAATAAGCAATAGAAATGGGATTAGAACTCATTATTGAAAGGTGCCAGGAAGCAAATTCCCATTCTTTCCCTAAAATTGCATTCTTTACAGCATTTTATCACAATGACTGAAATAATTATGGCTAACATTTATATGGCACTTACAATTTTTAAATGGTTTTGCATGCATTATTTTATTTGTACCTCATAAAAATTCTGTGAATACTATTAGCTTCTCTTAAAATCTTGAGAGGAAATATATTATTACTCTTATTTTACAGATGGGAAAACTAAAGTAAATAAGAGTACAGTAATGTGCCCACAGGATACACAGTTAATTGGGTCAATAAATGTGATTTGAACTCATGACTTCTTTACTCTAGGTACAGCAATATATCCATTATACCAAGCTCCATCTTATCCAGCACAGATAAAATGTTATCAGTAATGAGTTTGACTAAGTTTATCTTATTAGCTAGCTTTGAAGGAAGAGGACTTGAGATGAATAAATTTTCATTGAAAAGGAGATAGAGAGGGTATATTATAGAGGAAGGTTTAGATCTAGGGGAAGTCCCTAGTGATATCATAATCAGTTGAGCCATTGCCATAGTGCTTCTTAGAGTTTGGGGATTCAATGTCAGGTTGATGGGATATGTTGCAGGCAGATGACCCTAAAAGGGACACAAAAGCTGACAAAGTACTATGGTAAAAAAACAATACAAAACAACTCATTGTATCACAATTTTGCTTTGGACTGGTCCAGCTCTTTGATCTTTTTCCTCCTGAATGACATAGTTAAAGATTTTTTTTCTCCTGAGAATGATTCTCCACTGAGGATATTCTAATACTTGAGTATGTAACATCATATAGTAATAAAATAACACATTTTATGAAAAGCAGTCCAGATTATCAATCTTCAGAAAAAAGCTTACATTTTTAATGAATCATCAAAACAAAAATTAATCTATTGAAATCTAGTTAGTGTTCACAGGAACAAGTTTCATAGAGGTTATTTTTTTCAGGTTCAGGTTAGACTAGGCACTCTTTGACATTCTCTTCACCATTTTTTTTTTTTTTTGCTTTTGGGAGGGCAATTGGGGTTAAGTGACTTGCCCAAAGACACATGGCTAGTAAGTGTGTCAAGTGTCTGAGGTTGGATTTGAAATCAGGTAGTCCTGACTCCAGGGCTGGTGCTCTATTCACTGCAGCCCCTAGGCACCCCTAATATGGTCTTCTAGTTCTATAATAGTTCACACTTGACTAACCCTTTACAGTTATAAAGATCTTTCACAAATATTATCTAATTTGCTCCCCAAAAGAGTTCAGTGGATTATGTAGTGGAAGTATTATTATTCCCACCTTGTGAATGGAGTTACTGAGGCTTAGAAAGGTGGCATGACTGTTTGAGTTCATTTAGCTAGTAAGTGGCAGAGCAGAGAATTCATTCCAGACTTCCTGGCTCTCACTGTTGACTGCATTATTTATATCATTCTGCTTCTGAATTGCAATGGATCAAATTTACTTTCTTTGGTATTCTGGGCCCATGCTGCATCTTCAAGGTTTTATTGCATCCCTTGTGTTGCACTCCTTTGTATTTTTCTCTTTTGTTCTTGAGAAATAAAAACTTCAAAAGGGAGTTGACATATGTGGTGCAGATTATGGCTGACCACCCCTGAATGAAAGGAGGAAGGGAGTACAAGTACAAGTAACCATCTAGTTCTCCCTTCTTTTTGAAAGGTGTATTCTAAATGTTTCAATTGAGAGAACATATGGCAAAAGGGGAAGATCAGTCATAAAATGACAGAATTTTGTAGTGGGAAAGGACTTCACAATGCATCTAATGAAATCCATATTTGACCCAGACTTTGCATTCTTTACTTGAAAACTTCCAGTGAAGGGGAGCTTATTATCTCCTGAGACAGGCCATTCCATTTTGAGACAACTCTATTTTTTAGGAAATGTTAGTTAAAATTGAACCCCAATTCTGCCTCACTATAGATCCTACTCATTGCTCCTATCTTACCCCTCTGATGCCAAGCAAACATGTCTTCCACATTAACAGCCCTCTAAATGCTTGAAGATGGCTTTCTAAGTGTTTTATAATTCTTTCAATTGACCTGTATGTAACATAATATCTAGTCTTCTCACTTTTATCTTCTTCTTCACTGAGTATCTCATATCCCTGACCATTGCAGTTGACAACTGGAATTGTCATTCCTAAGAAATCATCTTCATTTTTTCTATTAATAAGAAGTTATTTTCTCAAGTTCTCACTTCTACTTTCCTATTGGGGGAAAAAAGGAACACACAATCTTGGAAAAATAATGCAGTTAAGCAAAAGAAATCTCCACATTGACTATGTCTGAAAAGGTGTATCTCATACTGTATCTTGATTTCATTGCTTCTAGAAGAACTCAAATAGTTTTCTTAAGACCCTTTATCTTGGCCTTCAATTTTTTTTCTCACCCCTCTAAGACAAAATTCTTATTTTAGTATTCCTCTTTGTCTCCTATGGTAATCAAGTACCATGTACATTGAATGTTAGCAACAGAATTCTCAAGGGTGAAAAAGATGTACTACTTCCAATTTCTGACTTGTCAGGATGCCTGAAAATGGCCTTTCTTGGCACAGCCTTCCTGTGTGGTGACTGAGCACCTGTTAATACCATAGTACCTTTCTACGTCAAACTGTAATTGGTTTGTTCTTGTTACTTTTCTGTATGTGTTCCAAAGCAACAACATATGGAGAGAAAGGTAATGTGTCAGATTTCATCAAGAATGGGATTTTCTGTTATTTGCTATTTTGGGTTTGTCACCTTTTGATTTTTTCTTTTCTCCTTTCTTTTCTCTATAGAATAATCATCACAAAAATAACCTAAGAAATTGTAATGATACTGGGATTTGAAGATCTTCCATGCCCCTTGAACTTGCTGATGTAGCAGGAAGGGGTGGAGCAAGAGAACACCGGAACCAAGCTAGTCTCTGTGTGATGCTGACTGGAAGTGGCGGCAGAGGCAGCGCTGTGGTTGCGAACTCCTTTTCGCTTTGAGCCGGCCAGAATCTCTGCTAAGGACTGACTCCTGCTGAGGACTGCCTGGGCCAAGAACTGCCAGGGGCCAGAGCTGCTGGGAGCAAGCTGCCTGGACGCTGAGCTGTTGTCCTGAGTGAGGAGAGGAGGATCTCTGCCTGAGGTAGCCTGTCCTGTTTGAAGGCTTGAGAATGTGGGTGTTTACTACTTTAACCGCAAGTGCCAACTTCGTAACTACTGTGTTGGCTTTGACTTTCTGGTTTTGGGACTCAGTTTTCTGGTATTTAAATGAATGTACTATCTATATTTCTTATGTAGAGAGCCTGTTACATTTTGTGATTAATAACTATATCAGCATATTTATAGTTACTGTAGGCATTGTGAATACTGCATTGCTGATACAGAAACTCAATTCTTCTTGGCTGCTTTGCCTATCTGCATGATTCTGTCTTGAGAGAGGGCTTAGAATCTGTTCACAATTAGTTAGGAAATGCCAAAAACCCTATCTTATATGTATATATGCACATATATACATAAGTGTATATAGATACAAGCATGGATAAATACACAGGTGAGCAGTGACAGGACATTTTCCTCCTTTTCATATTTGTAAGACAATTGTTTTTTTTTTCAAGTTGGCATGTTTCTCTCTCCACTTTTCTGGAGGAACTGTTCTGATCTCTGATCTTGCCATATGGACAACTGAAGGATTCATTCCAAAGGTAGTGGCAGATTATATGCTTGACTTCAATATGAGGAGTAATTGAAATGGAAGATTTAGAAATTCATACTGACAAGTGAATCTCTATCTTAGAAACAAATAATGAAATGACACATTTAAGGAAATGCTTTTCATTCATTCATTTCTTATAGGTCTGATTACTTTTAATCTCTTCCCATATAATCCATCTTTAATAGAAACATCACACTCATCTTCTTTATGAGGAGGTTCTGGTCATACCCCTGCTCTAAAAATTTCAATGGTTTCTATTAACTATCTAGTGAATTAAATTTAATTCTATAAACATGCATTAAGTGCCTACTATATACAAAGAACTAAGCTAGGTACTGTGGTTAAAAGGCAAAAAAATAAGGAAAAAAGATGAGATGATTTGGCACTCAGTTAAGATGTTTAGGCCCATTAGTCAGTGGGTATTGTTGAGTCAGGAGGACCAACCGGTTAGTCAATCACTCAACATTCATTTATTAAGCACTTATAATTCGTCAAGCAAAAGCATTTTTTGCCTGTTAGGAGCTCACATTCTAGTGGAAGAGACATGCTGTTAACCAGGTACAAACAGGGCATGTAAAGAGTAGATGGAAGATTGTCCAAGAGAAGAAATCAACCAGTTACAGCCAGGGCTGGGAGAGAGAGCCATTAGTCATAAAAGCCTAAATTCCTGGGCAATAGTCTGTGTTTATCAACAGGTCAATTTTCCGCATTCCATGTTCCTTGACTCTCTACCCTCAAGCAGTTTCCTCTTCCATTGAACTCTTTGCATGGTAACCATATTACCAACTTTTGTCACGTTCTTAGATCTCAGATGCAGTACGTATTCATGACTAACCAAGTCTGATTTGGGATACTTCATGTCTTCCTGACTCAGGCTTTAGCTTTCTCGTCGTGGGTAGGAACTAACAGTGATTCACTATGTATCTTTATAAATTTATTATTAATGTTTCCAGTGGTTTTTCCCTTCCTCTTTATCAACCTCATGAAGTAAAACTAAACATTTAGCTTTTTAGTTCAAGATGTCACAAAAGTATCCAACCCTGAACTTGTTCCTAATAATAACTTTAATAGTAAAATCATGGCTCTGGAACTACAAGAAATACCAAAGATTCCCTAATATTTATTTTTAGAGATGAAGAAGATGGGATCCAAAGTAGTGACTTGAGATGTTTAAAGTCGTACAAAGAGAAAGTTGCAGTCAGAATTTGAACTCTGACCTTATTACATCAAAATCAGCAGTTCTTTCCACTGAACCATTATCTAGGGCAAAGCAATTAAATATTAATGGAAAATGCCAGGAAAATTACTTGTCCTTTGATCTTTTTTTCTATTCAAATTCCATTAAAAACTACTGGAAAAGAATGATGTCATGATGATCATGGTGATGACGACGATGATGATGATAGCCATTTACCTTTATATAGTGCTTCAAGTTTTATGAAGTACTTTCCTCAATACAATCTTGTTAGCTAGAAAATGCAAGTATTAATGTCCCCATTTTACATATGAGGACACTGAGACTAACAAGAGAAATGTCTTGCTGAAAGTCAAAGTTTTAGAATTCAACATTTCTGACTTTGAGATAATTAAGCTCTATTTAGACTACATTAACCTGCCCTCAGGCCAGAGAAAAGCTTCCCTTTTCTCTTGTTCCAGGAAAAACAAGCCACACCTAGGAGAAATGGTTCATATTATTCACACTTGTGAGAAAGGCAGGACTATTTCTCAGTATAGAGTGGATATGAGTGAAATTGGCTGAGTAGGTATTATCTAGCTTCCTCAGAGAATGCAAGAAAGAGAATGGTTGAAAAATTTCCATGTTTATATATGAACAAAGGATCAGAGAAATCTGAACCAGTAAAATCAAATAATAGTAGCTGAAAGATTATCTTTGTGTCCAGTGAAATACATTAGCATCACATATTCCTATAAGAATGGAAAAGCCTAAAGTGGGAGTAGCTTCTCTACCATCTTCCTGGGGTTTTATTCACTGAGAGGCAATGCAAGTCACTTGGAAGAGCATTGAAATTGGATGTCTAAACTTGACATCCCAATCACTGTATTCAAATCAACGTTTTGTCCCCTACTACCTACCTTAACCTTGAGCAAATCACTTAGCCTCTCTGGGACTCAATTTCCTCATTGGTGAAATGGACAAGATCATGTCCAATGGTCTTTCCAGATCTGTGTCTATGATTACTATTCAACAAATTTGCCTGCTGAAGAGTTATCTCAGATGTTGCAGTAAAGTCAATTAATAATAAAGGTAGTACAACAAGTGTTTGTAATCCTTTTCACATGCTACACAAATTGAGGCTTGCATAAACTGATTCACAAAGAAGTGGGCAGAATCAGGGGAATAATATGTACAACATTATGAAAATGAAAGTATTTGGAAGAGTTAAAAACTCTGGTCAATGTAGTGATCAACCATTACAGAGAATTTGTGTTGAAGCATGCTACCCACTTTCTGATAGAGAGGTAATAGATTCAATATGCAGAATAAGAGACATTTTTGGATGTGGAAAATGTAACAATTTTTTTTGCTTGGTTATTTATTAAAAGAGCTTTTCCTCCCTTTATTTCATGGGAGCTGGTAGAAAGAGAAACGGAAGGTAATTCAGATATGCACATAGCTTCTCCTTGTAGCAGTAGATAAAACCAACTCAATATTTGCTTGTTAATTGAAATAATGTTTTAAAAAGACAAAATGAAAAAAAATAAAGGGAGGAGTTAAATTTTACCCAATTACGTGTAAAATTTTAAACAATATTTTTAAAATTTGAGTTCCAAATGATCACCCTTCTTCCCGTTCCCTTGGGAAAGCAAGCCCTTTGATATCAATGATACATGTTTCATATCTGAGAACATTTCAATAATTTTGAGACTAGGAATACATGTGTTACTTTCCTAATAGAATTCAATCTCCTTGAAGGCAGGGACTATTATTATATGTGAGTTTGTCTTCCAAAAGCATGCATAGTGTCACCCACATAGTAATAGTATGGATTATAGAAAGAAATAGAAAATCAGTATGTGAGATAGAGCTTATGTGGTAAGGTTGAATGAGTCCTGTATCTAAAGT
>CM053583.1:26782183-26803891 GCA_028627135.1 Pseudochirops cupreus | reverse complement strand
CTAGATATTGTCATGTCCTACCCTTCATTTTACAGAGGGAGAAACTGAGGGTCAGAAAAGTTAGAGGGCATGCCCATAGCCACACAGATATTTGGTGAAAGGTATAAGTAAAGTCCATGCCTTTTCTGATAACTAGGACCCCACTAACCTGAAAATCATGATCTGAGCATTTACTATGATGGGACAATTGGAGCATTTTCCCGAAGTACTGAAATTGAGAGAGTGGTAAAAAAATATTTATATTAGCAGCATACAGATAATTTAGCTTAGCACCTAGTTAACAAGAATAGTTAGGTGATGTAGGAAGATACACATGGCTCTTATTTACTCCTTTCCCAAACCACCTCCTTTTGCTCCCACTCCCATTCTCATCCACAGAGTACCATGGTAACAGTTGCATTCAATTAGGTATTTCAGAAAGCATTATTCTTGACATAATAATAATACATAGCATTTGTGTAGAGCTTTAAGGTTTATAAAGCATATGCCATTGGATCCTCACAATAACCCTGGGAGGTAGGTACCATTATTACGAGTAAAATGAGGCAATAGATTTAAGTGACTTGGTCAGGGTTATACAACTAGTAAGTGTGTGATGCATAATTCGAACCCAGGCCTTCCTATATCCAGGTATGGCTCTATCCATTGTCTCACTTGACTGCTTGGATGTCGGTGTCTACTTGAATTAGCTTTCCAAGTTTTAGCAGGGCCTCACATAATCTCCAAGCAACAGGAATTCAATAGTAGATATTTTTAAACAACTAACTTGTTAAAGTCAAAGTTCTATATCACACAAATCAATAGTAATCAAGAGGGTTTTTTACATTTGGAGTGTGTGTAGGGGCAACACTGGGTTTTTTCTTTTTCAATCAGTCCAGTTTTCCTTTGAAATCTCTATCTTTTGCTTATTGAATTAACTTATTGGCTACTGTCTCTTCCCCCTTTCCCCTTCCCCTGTTCACCTGTATCTTCCTGCCATCCAACACTGGCCACCTTTCCATATTAGTCGTGCATTTTAGAACTATACAACTTTTATTACCAACTTATTATGAACTTACATTAGTGGTAACACTAATCTAATGACTAATGTCCACTTAATCACCCAAGCGTAATAATATTCTTCCATCGTTAAGTCTATTTGCCCACTCTCACCCTCATCCTAACATCCTGATTTTAGGAGCTCTGTTACCCAGGGAACAAGCCAGCCAACCAAATAAAAGAGAGAGTGGCCCACAGGGAACTGGAGTAACACAGATGTTTCAATGTTACAATGAGAGAAATAGAATGCAACATAATTTTCCCCCTCTGGTAACAAAGCCATGATAACAAATTGTATCCCTGCAACATTCTCTTCATTAATTGAGGTATTATTGCATTTTGATGGCAAAGTCTTATTTTCCTGAGTATTTAGCATAGTACCATGGTAAAGAATAATCTCAACAATATAATTGCTATTGCTGTTAGAGGGCAGCTAGGTGGCACAGTGGATGGAGTGTCAGGCCTGGAGTCGGGAAGACTTGAGTTCAAATCCAGCCTCAGACATTTCCTAACTCTATCAAGCTGAGCTAAGTTACTTTTAACCCTATTTCCCCAAGCTTCTTCATCTGTGAACTGATATGGAGAAGAAAATGGTAAACCACTCCAGTACCTTTGCCATGAAAACTCCCAAAGCGAGGGGTCACAAAGAGTCAGGCATGACTGAAAATGACTGAAAAATATTAGTAATAGAAATTGGTATTTATATAAAACTTTAACATTTTTAAACTAAAGCTCTGGAACTTACATTTTTGTCCTTGAATGTTCATTCCCCATCATGCTCCCTGTTAAGTGGTTAATAATTGCTTTTGGAATGAATAAAGTTTGCTAAGTGCTATGTATCCATATGTATGTGGCTGCATGTGTGTGCGTAAGCCTGTGTATGTCTGTAATCTTGCAATAATACTGTGAGGTAAATACTGCAAGGATTTTTATCTCCCTTTTAGAGTTGAAGAAGCTGAATCTTAGAGAAATGAAATGATTTGCCCCATATTCACATAGTGTCAGAGGCAATATTTGAATCAGAGTCCAGATCTAGCAATTTATCCCTTATACCAGGAGTCATAGATTTGAGAGGACAGACTCTCATGATGTTTGTGCTATTCATTTTCCTTGAGTTTTCCCTCACCCAGGTCCTTCCCTCAGCAGTATGGATGTGACTTACAGCTTTTGATGGCACTACCAGTAAAGAAGAAGTTCTGAGAACATCTGGATTCTATGAAAAGATTCTTATTGCTGTCCCTGAGCCAGACTTTGTATGTTTAGATGGAAGACTAGCCCAGGTGGGCTCAAAGACCCAGTACAAGGTTTCCTGTCAGACAAAGGTTTATTAGGGCCATTCATTAAAACACGTCAAGTTTCTGGTCTTCATTATTGGAGATGGTATAAAAAGCATAGATAGATAAAAGCATAGATCCTTGAAATATGCATGATCAGTGGCATTTGATGGGAAGAATTTATTCTTCCTGGTGCTACTGCCTTTTGGTTAAAGCCACAAATAGAAATATATCCAAGATTTTAATAATCCAGTCCAATGATCAAATATTAAACATCTAAACTGTAGAAAGTAATGTGCTAGGTGCTGGAGATATAAAGACAAAATGGAAAAGAAAATCCTGACCTTAGGGATCTTACAGCCTTTAACTAAGGGAGCTGTTAACATGAACACAATAAAAAGTACATTTTATTGCCTCATTTTTTATGGCACCGTCATTTTGGGAAATCCTTTCCCACCCTCCAAATTAAAAGCTTCCTTAAAACCAAGGAAAACACCAAATACTAGGACAACTTCTAATGATTTATAAAGCATTCTGTGTTAGTAGGCTTACTCCTCTCTTCCATGACAATTTGAGAAAGAGGCAGAGAGGAACCACTGTGGGTGTTCCATGAACCAAGCCCTGAGAGAATTGAGAGATCCTAAGAGATGGAATGATTTTCAGGATCAGGGAATCCCAGTGTGGGAGAACACTATTAATTTAATAAAATGTTCTACTACTCTTATCTGGAAATAGAACCTCTTTGAGTTGGAGAATGAGTTTATAGGAGTAAGAGGTGTGAATAATTCTTAGACACTTCTAGTAATCAATCAAAGGCATCACTAGGGGGAGCCAACTTAGTATCATCAGGTTGGGAAGAAGTTGAATGCTTCAAGCAACTGGATAAAGCCAAGGATGAAGTGAAATCTATTGTGACTAGTTTAAAGAGTTTTGATTTACCCCTTGGGCAATGTACGCCATAGAAGGAAATTCTCACTAGAGTATTCCTTTTACTGCTTCAAGAGTCAAGAGATCTAGAAGACAGATGACTTGTGCCTATACCAGAGAACAGCAAGGTGGGGGGTGGGGGCTGAGTGAGGAAGTACAAAAGAAGTGTCACATAAGAGTTCCCTCCTCCTAGAAATTGGAGAGACTGCACTGATAGCAAATATTGCATCTATCTGGCTTCTAGGAGAGAACACAATAGACATACAGAGGTAAGGCAACTTTAGGCAGTGTGACCTCATGGATATGTAGAGAAATGCAGGGTCAGGACTTTATGAGGAATTCAACTCTTGAGGCCCAATAGAGAACCAGTTGCCCCATCCCCACCTGCAAACCTACATACATACATACACACACACACACACACACACACACAAACACACAATGTCATGAGGATTCTGCAAAAGGAGAAAAGGACTTCTGTCAGACCTGGATTATACCTTTGTGACATATACTCCCTAAGCCTAAGTCCACATTCCCCTGGACTCTGCATTTATTTGTGGGAAATGTTTCCCAGAATTTTTTTGGAGGAAAGAGGTTTTTGTACTAACTTCTTTTACTCTATTATTTTAGTTAAGTACCCATTTCTAAAAGCTATTTATCTCTGGCCAGATAATTGATAATAAATGAGGACTGAATCAGCTGGGTTTCCTGATTCACTACTGGAAATGCCCTTGGCATTTTAGGGTAATACCTAGCACCCTGAGGGAAATCATTAGCTGTCATCTGTGGATCCAACCTGCCAGTCCAAATGGGACTTGGGAAGCATCCCAGAGCAGATTTGATACATGCAAAGGTATGGAGGTGGGATATAAAATTCACAGTTTCCATTGTTCAAGCTCGTATTTGAATATGCTTGCAGATTTTACTACATTTTCCAGTATTTTCACAGAGGTAAATATAATAAATGTACCTATATTCTTTATAAAGTTTCAGCAATTTATTTCATCTGTTTATAATCTGCCTGTTTACAGTTATTTCCATTAGGAGAATAAAGTACAGTCTTAGGCTCAGTAAAGGTAATGCTACTGAATGCTCCTCTGTCTCTTTGCCTCTGTTTCTCTGTCTTCCTGTCTTTCTATCTCTGTCATTTTTTCTCTCTGTCTTTGTCTCTCCTTCCCCACTCCCTTAGCAGTCTGGAAAATATCTGAGTGCTGGCTCTGCCTCAGACTTTATGTCTGCTGATAGAAGACTGTCCCTGCTTGTTTCAGAGTGGTTCATCAGCAGTTTGTCTGCCAGGTGAAGAATCACTCTGGAAATGGAGCTTTTTTCCTTCCCAAATCATCATTTATCAAATGTTTTCTGCAAAGCCTCTTGGGGACAATGGCATCTGGCTTCCCAGGAGCAGTAAGCTCCATGCCAAATAGAATTCTGATAGGAAGTTTGCAAGAGAAATCATGTGGTCACAGGCAATTTGGGCTTGGAGGGAATCAAGACATGATCTAATATAACCCTTTCATTTTATGTGTGAAGAAATTGAGACCTAGGGAGGTGATGTGACCTGCCATGGTCATGCAGGTAAACTGAAGAGAAAGGCTTCAATCTATCCATCCATCCATCTATCCATCCACCAGAATTTATGTAGGACTTTCCACGTGCCAGTTGCTATGGTAGATGCAGATGCAAAGACAAACAATAAAACAACTTCTTCCTTCAATGAGCTTTCAGTCTACCTTCCTCCAATCCCATGAAGTAACTTTCAAATCTCTGCTTTAACAGGGGTGGATAAAAATATCATTTAAGACACATAACAGTAAAGGCTACATTATAGAAATTCCTTCCTGTGATCTGACCCTTACATAATCTCTGCGTTGCTGTTGTTTGTCTTTCATTTTCAAAGAGGATCAATAACATAATGGTGTAATGTCCTAATTTGCCCAAGAATTGGATTTAAGTGAGGTAGAGTTGTGCCATGTCATAAAGCTGCTAGCCTTGCTCTCTCTTCCAAGGTAGCCCCTCTCTTGTGAGGGCTTTTCAGGGCTTCTTATCCACCTTTGGCATCCACCTGGCCCTCACCTCTTACCTTCACCTCCCAGAAGCCATAGCATGGGCAGTAGCCACAGCCTGGTCAAACCATCTCAGTAGAGGGACTGAAGCATACTGAGGGCAACTGAAGGGTCTGCAACATGACAATGAGTTAGGTGGACTCTATAAATCTACTATGTCCATAGATAGTTACATGTTGTTCACTCTATTTCAATGCATTCTTTTTAATGGTAGGTACTTTTTTTTTGACCATTTTTTTTTAATCTCAGCACATTGCCTGGCACTTTAGCGATGAATAAAGACTTGCTGCATGACTGTTGCTGCATGATCACAATGACATGATACCCTATGGAACAAAAACAATAGCCAGCATTTACATGGCACTTTAAGATTTACAAAGAACTTGGCAAATATTATCTTTGAGCCTCACAAATCCTAAGAAGTAGGTACCATTTGCATGTTTTATAGACAAGGAAATTCAGGCAAAAGTTAAGTGACTTGCCCAGAGTCATAAAGCCAACAAGTGTTTGAGGCCAGATTCCAATCAGGTCTTCCTGATTATAGGTCTAGCTCTTTATCCATGATGTCAACTAGCTGCCTTATACAACAGTGGATGGTTTATGAAACAATGTGCTTTTGGATCCCATGGGTGGTAGGGGCTCCAGTCTTCGAGGAACTTTGGTATCATTGATGTAGGTGCTACCTTCCCTTCTCAAGATGCACATCTTTCCCCTGCCTTAATGGATGATTTGGTGGATGATCTTAGGGATGGATGGTGGAATTCTTGTTGTAACTCATCTCTTTCTGAGCCAACCATATAGAGCAGTGGTTCTCAACTTGTGGGTCATGACTCTTTCACAAGGGTCACATGGGTAGCCTAAGACCATCAGAAAATTTCCAATGGTCTTAGGAACTGAGACATGGCTCCTCTATCCATCTCCAGGTGGTTCCACCCACATGCAGATACACCCACATACGAGTATTAAAGGGTCATGGAATTAGGAAGGTTGAGAACCACTGATCTAGAGAGAAGTATTTTCAAGCTTGGTTTAATCCTGTACCACCAAATGACACACAAACAGGTTAAGCAATTTCTTCAGAATCACAGAAACTAGTAAGTGTTTGAGATAGGATTTGAAGTCAGGTCTTTCAGCCTCCAAAATTCAGTGGACCATGTCAGGTGTCAGTTGTTTGAGATGCTTTTTGAGCATTTTATTTACATCTCTGGTGTTATAAATGACACTCTTATGTCTGTTGAAATCCTCTCCTTTTCAATAGCAGCCTGTTGTTATTTATCTAAGTTCTTAGCATTTCACAAAAAAGGAAAAAGATGTCAAGGAAGTACCATTAACTTAAAACAACAACAACAGAGTTTTGTTCTGGCTAGATGTTTTGGCTCTTATTATGAAAGGAAATAAAAAAGTATAAACGATATTTCTCTTTTCCATTCCCCTTGGGCATACAAAGAGTTATTGGCTGTTGAGAAACAACCCTTTATATCATCTTTTGACAATGCACCAAAAAAAAAATAACCTTTTTATCTTCTGCAATCAACAAATCTTCTCCATTAGAAAAGCTCTAGAAAGAGTGCTAAATAGCCTGTCATTGGGGGTGTTTGAAATTCCTCACACAATGTGCTCTGTATGCCTTCTTGATTGTATCATTTGGGCAAACAAATGGTTGGTACCACGTGCTTCACAAGAAATGGTAGACTAATCCCAAGAGAGCCCCCAGAAGAGTCACTTTTAAATCTTCCCATTTTAAATGCCAGACTCCATCCAGGAACTTCACATGCAAGGAAGGCTACTGGCCTTTGAATGCCTCACCCTATTTGCCCCTTTTCTTGCATTTGAATGAAATTAGTGGAGAAGCGATGACCTTGTCATGAACAAATGAATTTTTCACCTCTCATATCCCCAAAAGCTATTGGGATTTTCACATCAGAGGAAGTTAATGTGTATACTCCAAAGAGTGCAGATTAAAAGCTATAAGAGGCCTAGGAAGTCACTGAATCCACTGCTCCCCCCTAGCCCCCTGCACCTGCCCCAATATTACAGATGAGGAAAGTGAGCCTCAGACATCTTAAGTAATTTTTTCAGTCACAAAGCTAGTAAGCATCTGAGAAAAGATTTGAATTCAGATTTTCCTGACACCAAATAGGGCACATTCATCAAACTTTTTAGTATGTTGCACATTATCTTCATTTCTTTTCTATCGAATCCACTAGAAAGTAGAAAGAATCTGACTCAATTAGGAGTCAAAGACACTGGGTTCAAAGACCAACTCTGCCACTGATGTGCCTTTGGTCAAGTCACTTAACCTCTCTTTTCCTCATCTTTGAAATGTGTAGTTTGGAGCAATAGTTCCCTCTTGCCAGTAGAACAAAATATGAAGTCTGCCAATTAGCTTCTAAAGATCTATATTTAGCTGACTTTTTCAAATTTATTGCTATGACTTCCTTCATAAGCATTGATAAAGCACTTACTGTGTGTCAGGCATTGTGTTAAGTGCTGAGAATGCAACTAATAAAATGAAAGACATTGTCTTGATATATGATATGAAATGTTGGTCTGAGGGAGGGAGGGAGGGATAGAGTGTGAAACTCAAAACTGAAAAAAAATCCACACGTTAAAAAAATTGTTTTAGCACGTAATTGATTGAAAAATTGTATATAGCCATATATAAGCATGCATGCACGTGTATATATGTGTCTCTTTGTGTATAAACATGCATACATACATACATACATACATATATACATATATACATATGCACATATGAAAGAGTTCTTGCACTCAAGGAACTTACATACAATATAAAGGGGTGGTGGGAGACAACACAGAAAAGGAATTAACATAGTGGAAGTGGAAGTTGGAAGTGAAAGACCAATGGATGCCTGGTGTGGGGGCATATTGTTTGGTGAAGTTGAAACCAGGCAGGGAAGCAGAAGCAGAGTGTAATGAGCTGAAAAGTCCAGTTTTTGCCTTCTATAAAGGAAGGAATTGAGCAGAATTTGGAATTTCACCTCTCAACTCTCCAATCACATTCTCTCTTCTTTTTTTTTTGCCCTTTTTTTTTTTGGAGTGGGGAAGACAGGCAATTGCAGTTAAGTGACTTGCCCAAGGTCATAAGACTAGTAAGTGTTAAGTGTCTGTGGTCAAATTTGAACTCAGGCCCTCCTGAATCCAGGACCAATGCTCTATTCACTGTTCCACCTAACCACGCCATGCATTCTCTCTTCTGACCAAACTAGCCTACTTGCCGCTATATTCCATCTTTTGTCTATGTACCTTTGCACAGGTTATCCTTGACACCAGTAATGTTTTCCCTCCTCACTATACCTTACAGAAATCTCTAGCTTCCGTCAAGGCTCACCTATGTTCTACAGAAAACCTAATCTCATTGCTGCAATTGCTAGTACCATGCCCCAGAAATGACTATGGATAATGCATACTTAATATTTCCTATGCTTCTTATTTTTCTATCAATACAATGTAAGTTCCTTGAGAGTAAGGACTGTTTCATTTCTGTCTTAGATTCCCCATACTTATTTCTGTGCTTGGAATATTTTGTTTTATTCAATCATTGTTCAGTCATGTCTTACTCTTTGTGATCCTTTTTTTTTTTTGGCAAAGATACTAGAGTGGTGCATCACTTCTTTCTCCAGCTCATTTTGCAAAAGAAGAAACTGAGGCAAAAATGGTTAAGTGACTTGCCCAAGGTCACACAGCTAGTAAATGTCTGAGGTCAGATTTGAATTCAGCAAGATGAGTCTTCCTGACTCCAGGTCCAGTACTCTATCTATTGTGCCACCTAGCTGCCCTTGCTTGCTTGGAACACATCAGGCGCTTAATAAATTCATTTTGAATGAAAGAATAAATAGATGATTTCTGAGGTTCCCTTCTAACCTCTTGGAATCTGTATGGAAACCTGAACCCATGACTTAATTGTATTAAATTTGCAGGAATCATGTAAGAGATGTCATCAGAGAAATTTATTACTGGCATATGGGAGACGTAGGCCAGCTACATAACAGAGATAGATAACCAATGGACAATCCATATGTCCCATTGGTATCTACATATGGCCAAAAAATCTCAAAGGGTGCTTAGGTATAATGGAGGGATCCTCTGAAATGTTTGTAGGAAGAAACAGGCAAGAGTTGCAGTTACTGGGCTATCATGGATGTGATATTTTTGCATCTTTGGAGGCATAATAAGATCATAGGATTATTGACTTAGAGCTGGTAGGTACCTTAGAGGCCATAAAATCCAAGTCTATGATTTTTAGCTGAAAAAACTGGGATATGGAGAGGATCCAAGTCTAGGTCAAGGTCAATACAGCATATAAGTGCTTGAGGGAGGATTTGAAGTCATTTTTTCCTTAGTGTATATCCTATGCACACATAGTTATTTCCATATTGTCTCTCCCATTAGAATGTGAGCTTCTTGAGGACAGAGAACACAATCCCTATTGTTTTATCCTCAGGGCTTATTTGAGTGTTTAGGACTTTCTATGCACTATATATGTGTTTGTATGCACTATATATGTATATATATATACATACACATATATGTATATATATACATACATATATATGTATATATATACATACATACATATATATATGTATATATATATATATATATATATATATATTTGAATCACTCTAGCTTCCACTAGAAACAGAATGAAGCAAAGAAAGCAGAACACTAGACAGTAATATTCAGAATTGTACAAACAAGAGTGATCACAGACCACTGTAAATTGTTGAAAATCATTTGAGTTTTTTGCATACTTCTAGATGTAATTTAGGACACTCTCAATAAGTATATTCTTCTCTGAGTTTTGTGACTGCATGGTATAGTTTCAGAAACATAGGAAAACAAAACCATACTTAAATTCCAACCCTAGTTCTGCCATTGACTTATAAGGTGGCCTCAGAAAAGTCATTTGCCTTCCATAGGTCTTATTTTTCATAGTTGAAAGGTGAGGGGGATAGACTTGATGGCTTTTGACTGGAAACTATAGGAAAATATTGTGCCAACCTTTTATTTTTTTTTAAGATGGGGATTTTTCTGGATGTTAACCTTAATATAATTCTTCAATATATGACATTCAAGAAAGTATGTGATTTTAGGTACATAGAAAGAAATATTGGACCCCATGAGAAGGAAATGATAATTGGACTCTCTTTCCCATACTCCATGGTATTGTGTCTAGTTTTGGGTGCTATAACAAATTGACAACATGGAAAATATCCAACATAAAGACCTCCAAATGGTCATGAGATTGTCAACTACATGAGAAAAACCTGTTAAAAAGGACTAGAAATAGGAGACAGAAATAGACATGAAACCCTGTATCAAGTGAGATACTAAGTGTGATGTATTTCTAAACTTTAAATCTGTATTGGTTATTAGTATTATTTTATTTCCTCCACAATTACATATTAAAGCATTTTAAAAAAAGTTTAATTTCCAAATTCTATCCCTTCATCCCTTCCCCCCTCCCTGAGATGGTAAACAATCCAATATAGCTTTTATATATTTTACCATATAATCTTAGAAGTTGTAATATTTTTGAACTGGAGGAACCTTAGAGCAATTCTAGTTTAGCTTCCTTATTTTGCAGATGGAGAAACTAAGTCATCAAATGACTTGTCAAAATATTTAAAAGGTAGTCATTATGAAGGTTTTCCCCTAGGGAATAGAAGTCAACAGACAGAAGTTACAGGGAGGCAGATTTTGACTCTTAAAGGGGAAAAAGTCCTTCCTAACACCTAGAACTGTATGAAAATGGATAAAGATCTATTATTGGTGGGCTGAGTTTATAACATTTAGAATTCCGTCGCATGTTGCAATTATATAATTAAAAAAGATAAATATTTAGGTACTTGATAAATATTTGTTGAATTGTATTATGAGAAAATATAAGTGTTTTAATTTTTGTAGCAAAGGGCAACAAAGGATAGTAATGAGAGAAAAAGAACAAACCAAAACAAACAAACAAACAAAACCCCTTCCCCTAATTGGGCAATCTTATCTTTCTTTTATTTTAACTGGGTCATAACTGCTGGCTTCTGGCTCCTTTTCTTTCATCCCAGTCTTCATTGTCCTAAGGAGTGAACATTCCAGTGTTGAACTACTAAGTGAAAACAAGGTTTCTACTTATTGCTAACAAGAATCCCAACATTCCTAATTCAGAAGGTCAGATTTTTTTGTTGAATTTTTAAGAATTTCTTTAACTTACTTTACTTCTTTGTACTGCTTGCCTTTACTCCAATCCAGGGGTGAGGAATCTGTAGCCTCTGGATTTGTTGTGTGAAGTCAAAGGGCTACAATTGAGGACCTAGAGGGCCATATGTGGCCTTGAGGCCTCAGCTTGCCCACCCCTGCTCCAATTTGTCTTTTTTTTCCAGAGAAGTCTTCTTTTGGGAGTATTCTAGATAGACTTCTGGGAGCCAAGAATGTGGAGTAAGCAGTAAATCTCTTTCAATCTCCCCTATTGACCTCTTAAAAAACAAACAAAAAAATAGCACCCGAGGAAAAATTCTGGAACAGTGAGATAGCAGAAAGTTGAGTGGAGCAGTCTTTTAGTCTGGGAAACTTGAAGGATCAGCAAGAAAGGTCTGTTTCACTGGTAAAAGGGGACTGCATTCCAGGACAGGAAGTGGCCCAGCAAGCCAGCGCAAGCCCATCTCAGCAAACCAGCAGGAAATTCTGAGCCCCAGCATGGTGGGAGCAGGCACAAACCAACACCAGGACTCCCCCATGTGCCTTAGCATAGCCAGGGGAACCAACAGACTCTAGTTCAGGGAACCACCTTCTGTCTTTCCCTCCCTCCCCTCCCCTCCCCTTTCTCTCCCCCTTTTTTTTCCTTCCCCTTCCTTTTCTCTCTCTTGCTCCTACCTGCTTCTCTCTCCCCCATATATGACTAAATGTACACACAGGTGTACACATATTCATATATTAGCTTTATATTTATATTGTATATATTACAACATACTGTATAATATATACAATATTATATATTATAATAGACAACTATTTTGTATACCATTATATATATTTATATTATATGTTATATATATATTTATATTGTACATATCATTCTATGTACATGTGGTTTTCCCATTAGAATGTCCATTCCTTGGCAGTAGGGAGTGCTTCCTTGGCCCTATCATCTTCTCCAGTCTATTTCCATCTTAGCACAGAGCCTGTCGTGTAGCCGGTACCTAATAACTATTTGAAAGATTGCTTGATGTCAGGTTACAGTCCTTCAAATACTCCAAGATAAGTTTCATGTCCCTTCTCAGTCTTCTTTTCTCAAGGCCAATCAGACAATGTTCACTTCCACTCAACAGCTCTTCATGTGGCAAGAACTTGATCTCCAGCTTATTAATGATCTTTCTAAAATGTGGGGCCAAGAACTGAAGACAGTACGAGAGATAAATCTCCGAATTTCAGTTATATAGTTAAATCTAGCTAAGGCATTTACCACTAAATTTTAGAGTTATGTAGAAAACATAGGGATTGGTCTGGTGAGAGGCTATTATTTGCCATGAGAATGTGAATTTTTTGCAGGTTTAAGTTGATAGGTAGCTGTGAAATGTACAGAAAATATCAAAGCAAAAACTGCTTTGGAAAGGACCTTGCAAGTGGTGACTGAGATACCCTGGAGCCCCACTCCTCACCCTCACCCTACACACTGACTGACTTACAATGGCAGCACTCTTCTTTTGTTTTTTGTCATTATCATCCCCATTTCTGCCTCTTTGCCCCATCATCCTCAGCGAGCTGGACATTTCTGATCCAATCCAGCTTCCAAAATATCAAACCATGAGTCATACTTTTCCTAGGTCCCTCTGTTTGGAAACCACATGGCTGACAACTCTCTACTTCCATGCCCTTAGTCAGTCTAAATGGAAGATGCCTGCTTTCCTTCTCTGTGTGCCTTTGTCCCTACCATGCAGCTGGGGACAAAGATAGAGGCATTAACATTCAGTCACTCACCAGGGGTGGCTCTGTCTTCTCCTTTCCTGCAAGTGACTGGGTATAGTCAGCCTGACTGATTTGCTTTCTCTACTTGGAATACAGAGCTCTTCTCCTCTTCACACACTGCAGTAAATAACATGGTGACTTTTTGACACCAGAGATGGAAAACTCATTATATACAGTTGTGAGTGCTTCATTTTAGAAGACACCGAGTAAAGCTTGAACAATTCAGACTTCTCAAGTGTCACTCTGTCGGATTATTGCCCAGATGTACTTTTCCTTTCCTGGACCAAAAAAAAAAGGCATTCAACTCATGTTAGATAGTTCTTCCCCCAAAGAGGTAATACATGCCGTTCTCCCCATGGAAAAGTGTGCTGTTGGTGACCCAAGAGAGGACCCTTTGCTTTTATGCATGGAGAAAAAAACCAACGTCCTCTGTTGCCCCTGCAGAATCACCAGGGCTAGGGCTGCCTTGGGCCAGAGTTGGCTTTGTGCACAGGCAGAGTAGGAAGATGCCCATGTGGGATTATTGAAGTGCTTTGGGGGCTCTCCTGCTCGAGATTTCTCATGAACTAGCATGTTGCTAATTTTAGGAATTCTATCTTCAGTGATTCATTCCTCTGAAGATCCATTTCATCATGTTCTGGTAACTAAAGGGTGTTTTGTCAAACCCCAAGTCAGTCAACTAATAAACACTTATTAAGCACCTACTGTGTGCTAGGCATTGTTGTAGGTGACAAGATTACAGATGAAAGAGTACATACTTGTCATGTAGAGTCCGGCATGCTAAAAGAGCATGATGTTTCAGTTGTAATTCATTCACAAAATATGTGTGCAGTACTTGTCTACTCTGTGCCTTTTCTAGAAAATTTATGAGTAAGATATGATAAAGAATTACACAAGATTAGAAGATATGAGTGAGTTTTGATCTTCACAGGTAGAGAGAGGATGCTGATGAGAACATGAATGCTCTGAAATATTAAAGTATAAGAAAAAACCACAATGCTGGATCTAGTGTATAATACAAAGAGAAGACACTTCCCCTGGCCGCAAGCTGATTATCACATAGCAAGGACAACAACATATTCAGATGATTGCAAATTACAATAAATGCAGAGGAAAAATGTGATGAGGCTTTAGAAGAAGAATAGATTATTTCTGCATGGTGGATTGCAGAATATTTCATGGAAAGGGGTTCCTGTCAAATAGATATATTTTCCATTTTGTTGTGGTTCACTTATTCAGTTGGGTCTGCCTTTTCATGACCCTGTGGACTGTAATACTGTCCATGGAGTTTCCTTGGCAAAAATAGTGGGGTGGTTTGCCATTTCCCTGTCCAGTGGATTAAGGCAAATAGAGGGTAAATGAGCTGCCCAGGGTCACACAGCTAGTAAGATTACAATAGATTTAGCAAAGGTATTATACTTTGGCCTTAGAAGGCATCCCAAGGAAAGAGGCTTCAAGTTGCAGTGTGTGGGTCCCATTCAAGCAGTGAAAGTTCAAATGTCTATGCACCAGAGATCTTTCCTGTGACCTCTTTCACAAAAGGCATGCATAAAACAGGAAGGGAGGATTTTGAAGGTATCAAGGATGCCGTTTTTCATTGAGATTGTGGTGTAGGATAATTATTGTCCATATTATTAGTGTATTTTGTGCCTAAGATCTTTAGTAGGTTATATCATAAAATAATGTACAAGGTTCTTCCAAGAGACTGAAATAGCTAGATGGTTTGGGGGATAGAGTGTTTGTACTTAGGTTGGGAAGACCCAAGTCCAAAGCCTGCTTCAGATACTTAATACCTGGGTGTTGCTTAACATCCCCAACCTAGGTTAACTCACGTATAAAACAGGCACAATAATAGCACTTGCTTCACACAAGGTTGTTGTATGGTTCAAATGAGATAAAATACATTAAAACACTTTGCAAATCTTAAAGTATTAGGCATATTATCTATCATCATCACCAAGGAACATAGATGCAAATGAACGGGAAAAGCCCTTAAATCAATGGGCCACCTCAGCACACATGATTTGCTCAAATTCACCCCTAGTCCTTTTGTTCACCTTCCTAGTAACCCAAAGTTCTCTTCAGTCCTTCCTTCCTTCCTTCCTTCCTTCCTTCTTTCCTTCCTTCCTTCCTTCTTTCCTTCCTTCTCTCTTTCCATTCTTTCTCTTTCTCATGCTCTTATTCTCACTGTCTCTATGATAGCTTACACGTCTCTGGTGCTATATGTGTTTCAAAGCCCTCTTACACCTATGATGTAATGATGGAGGAGACACTTAGTCCCAAATTCTGTATTATACTTACATATTTAATATCAACCTCAGAGTAGGATAGAAGCCAAGAGCTAAATATCATTGGAGGCAGAATCTGATTCTCCTGCTTTCCTTGATTGTGTGTGGTAACACAAAATAGTCTGTAATCACCCAGATGCTAAAATGCAAAAAGATGAATTTCCATGTCTAATGCAGTTTTGGAAAGTAGTTAAACAATTTCCTTTGTTATTGAACAGGCATGATCTGGCAGGGCAGCATGACTTGGGTTGATTTAGGGGTAGAGATGGGTTGATTTAGGGGTACAGATGACTAAAAGAAGAGCTGTCCCAAAGTGGAATAGGATTCCAGGGGAGGTTGTGTTATCCTCCCTCTTTAGGCAAAAGCTAGATGACTAATTGTTGGGTCTAGTCTGGAGGGAATTCTTTTTCTGGTATGGATTGGACTATCTGGCTACTGTGGTCCCTTTCAGTTTCCAAATACTTTAATTTAGTGATTCTGAGGAACAAAAATGAGACAAAACAATGGAGATCAAGCTATCTCAATTGCTTGTAGCATGCACTATATCTTGGACTTTTTGAGTTGTTTTTTTTGGTGGCTGGAGAAACATAAAAATTTAATATTCTTTGAAATAGATATCTAATCTCAGAATTGGAAGTGACTTGAAAGATTATCTGTTCAACACACAGCCTGATGCATAAATCTCTTCTAGATTATTCCTGATAAGTGGTCAACTTGGTTTGAGCCTTTCTGTGATTAATTTATTACCAAACAAGGCATCCTATTCCCATACCACCTTTTTTCCTCTGCACAGTTCTAATTGAGAAAAAAAGTTTTCTCTTATATGAGCTGAATTTTGCCTTCCTTTAACTTCTGATATTTGGAAGAACAAAAATTTATAGCAACATTTATTTTTATTTTTTAATTAAATTTTTATTGAAAACTTAATATCAAAAATCAATGAAATTATCTAAACTTGCTTAGCAATCATTCCTACTTTAATTAATTTTAGTGAATAAAATATCATACCTTTTTATTACTCCCTACCAATTCCATTCCAACCTTCTCTCACTCTGAATAAGAACATTTTCTTTCTTTCTGTTCTCCCTTTCTCCCTCCCTCCCTCCTTCCCTTCCCTTTGCTTTCCTTCCTTCCTTCCTTCCTTCCTTCCTTCCTTCCTTCCTTCCTTCCTTCCTTCCTTCCTTCTTTCCTTCCTTCCTTCCTTCCTTCCTTCCTTTCTCCCTTCCTTCTCTCTTTCCATTCTTTCTCTTTCTCATGCTCTTATTCTCATTGTCTCTATGATAGCTTACACGTCTCTGGTGCTATATGTGTTTCAAAGCCCTCTTACACCTATGATGTAATAATCCATGAACTAATTTTAACCTTAAGAAACTTTTAGTAAGTTCCTATTTTATATAGAACACTTTGCCAGGCAAAAAAAGGCATCTAACAATCTACCCTCATTGAACTATCATCTAATAGAGCAGAATGTATGAAAAAATAACCAGAATAAACAATAATGCATAGGAAGTGAAAAAAAATGCAAATTAAGTGCTAAATATGAGGTATAAAATAGGATGTGTTGCTTCTGATTTGCATCATCAAGAAAACCTTCATGACTGAGGTCTCCTGTAAACCAAACCTCATAAGATGGGTAGGATCTCAATGGTCAAACTGGGAAGGTTAATGAAGAAAGCATTTCCAGCCACTGGGAATAGTATAGACAAAGACAGGTAGGGGAGATGACATAGGGTGTGTACAGGGGATGATGAGTAAGCTTGTTTTGCTGGAGCTCATAAAGGGGAGTTGTATACCTATCCTAAAGGTAGGATGGTACTAAATTATTGAAGTCTTTGGCCACCTAGTAAGGAGTTAGAACTTTATGTAGAAGTTGATAGAGATCCATTGAAGGGTTTGGAAATGATGGATTAGATTTCAACATATGTACATAAGGAAGATTAATCTGGTATTCAGGATAAAGGGCACATTGGAGGGGAGGAAGAATAGAGGCAGAAAAACTAGTCAGAAGGTATTAATCTTGGTGTGGATCATTGTGAGGGCTTGACCTAGGGTGGGGGCTATGGGAATACAAAGGAGGTTTAATATCTAGAAGTAGAAATGACAGGACCTCACCTATTTGATTTGGGGTTATGGAATCAGAGAAATCAAATGCTTTCCCCTCAAATTTTGCAAGGTCAGTGAGGAATGGGATGACTATTCCCATTGTACAGGTAAAGAAAATGAGGCTCAAAGAGATCCATTGATTATCTGAAAGACATTCAACTGTAAAGAGACAGAGCTGGGACTAGAAACCAATCTTCTGTGGTAGAGTGGAGTAGAGAGTAGCTTTTGTATTTGTGTCCCCAATGCTTACAAGATGCTTCGTATATAATAGGTGCTTAATAATTGCCTTTCAGTCATTCATTCATGCATTCGCTTTATGCTACAATAGGTGCAACCTCAATGTTTTATATTTTTTCCTTAAGAAAGAGGAGTAAAAATGCCAACCATAAATTCAAGCAAATATTACCTTTTAATTAAAAAAAAACCAAGATTTAAAATTTCCACACCTTCTCCCCAAAAGTCAACTTCATTTTTTTATTAGTGTGTCATATGTTCAGTTCAATTGTACTAATCACAGAGATTACTTTGAACACAGCTGACAGATTAGATTACTCTAGTAGGGCAGGAAATGTTAATTGGTCTTTCTGTGGTTCACACATCAAAGGAAGAAAGGAACTTCGTCCTACCTTTCCATTAACCTAGTAAAAAAAAAATCTCAGTCTATAGGTGGCAGATCAGCTACCATTTGAAAATTATTTAGCCATGATATGTCCATAGTTATCTTTTGCATTTGTATAACTCATCTCACATTAGAAAGGTTTACCTTACAATATCTGTAGAATATGAAAATGGTGTTATATTACTAGATGAGAAATTGGAGCTTCAGGGAAATTATTATTTGCCCAAGATCATTTGGTTATAAAGTGCTGGAGGAAGACCTAGACCTTAGGTTTTCTCACTCCAGGTCTAGTGTTCTTTCTGAGACTACATAATTATGCCTCCAAGCTTAGCATCTAATGTCCATGAAGTGCATCTCTTCCAGGTAGTAATGGGCATGTCTCTTAACAAATACTGCCCCCCCCTCCCCAGACCCATATAACTTATCTCTATGCCCTTGACTGAGCCAACAAAAGACGCTAACAATTTAATGAGAAACATACATTATTACTGCCTTAACGTCTCAGGTTACCCAATGACTCACTACACATGAATTTCAAGGGTTCTCCTGTATTAAGTGGCTCCTCAGTTAGAGAGAGTAATCACCAAATTTAGCATCTCCTATCTATTAAACCTTAATTTCTTACCTATACATCAGCCAGTGGGATTCAATCACAATCCTTGGCTTCACTGGATGGATTTTTAGCCATGTTGATGAAAATATGACACTATGGTATAGCTTGTCAAGTGCTTTCTTTATCAAAGGTTGGAATTACCTAGTAGCTAGGTGGCACAATGAAGAGAATAGTGAACACTTTACTTACTATTTGACCATGGCCAAGGAACTTTGCACCCCAATCTCAGTCTCCTCATCAGTGAAATAAGAATAATAAAGAATGTTCCTTGAAGAATTTTTGCAGGGATAAGGTGAGTTAAGATATATAAGAGATTTGCAACAATTAAAATTCAATAAATTCTAGCTCTTATGACAACTTAGTAAAATAAAAACCAGAACATTCATGGTATTCATTCATTCAACACATATTTATGAAATGCCAATTATATGCACAGGAGGAATATAGATAATCAAGATATTGTCCCTGCTTTCAAGTACCTTATAATTTAGTAATGGAAAGAAGATGTGAATTTAAGCAACTGTAATGCAAAATGGAATATAAATGGGTTAGACAGGTGCCAAGTGAGCTCACAGGGGAAGTTTTCTTTGTTTGGGGGGAAATAGAAGGTTTCATGGAGGAGGTGACTTTTGAACTGGGCTTTGAAAGATGGAAAATACTTTGGCAGAGATGGTAGGGGAAAAAAAAATCTGCTCTAGGGAAGGATATCAACACCTTACATACTTCCTAGAGATTCTCTTTTAGATAAGAAAAAATATTATTCTCTGCAATGGAGAGCTAAAGGAACAAAATAAAGTACATACTTCTTGCTACCAAAACAACCATTTATGTATACCATAAGTGGCATACAAGGTTACATTAAGAATTTGCACAGCTGAAAAAGCTGGCCGTGTAGTGAGACTGTGTAACAACAGATGGACACCAGAGGAGGAATGGTTTGATTTCCAAGAAAGAGTAAATGAGAGACAGGCCTCCAGAACAGCAGTGGGGGAGGTATCTATGGAAAATCCATTCAAGAAAGAAAACACTAATTATACATCCAGCATCGGAGGGCAGTTACTGATGGAATGGTAAGGACAAGAATCAATCAAAATGGATGGCAGGGGTTATTTTTCACATTAATTGACAAGGTCATAGGCCTCCTGATGTTTTGAGGTAATTCTTATGTAGATTTGCTGAGTAGCTGGAGAAGTAGTCAGAAAAGCCTCCATATGATCACATCTGAACACTCCTTGCTGGATCTTAATTTCTTTGATACTACCTCCCAGCAGAAACTAGGATTGCCTGATTTTAGGTTCCTAGAGCAGCATTTTCCTTTATTTGTGTCCCATCTCCTCACTGGTTGCTGCTAGTATGTATGTCTGAGCCTTCTCTGTCTTGACTGTCTCTTGTTTACCTTCTTGGACCCATGTCAATTAAACTGTCAAGGCAGTCATTTCTCATTTACATAATGAATAACTCTGCTCATTGGTGTTGTCAGTCTTCAAGACTTCCCAGTTTGCATCAGAGCAATGATTTATGCATTGGTCTCTTTCCAGATTCAACTCCTATTTACTCGATAGGCACTTCTCTCCAGCTTGAGCTTCCAGAATGAGGCTATACTGAACGCTCCCAGGGCTTCTCTCCATTCAAGAACCAATCACTGCCTCCCTCCCTCCTAAGTTTATTCATTACCTTGGAAGTTCATGTAACATCTTATTGATTTTACAGTTATCACTCTGACATTTCAAAGGCTCTGTGGTCAGTTTCTCTTACTCTATTTGTATTGTGAGAACTCATGCTCCTTGGGCCAGATTGTACCTTGCGGTTTCCCAAGTGGATAGCCATATGGTCAGGGCTATTGAATTGGACATTTTGACTGATCTGATGAGTCAATTCAGGCAAATTACTTGTGTTTCATAGAAGGAATGTCTTGGTTGATTTTCTTAATTTAAATTGCCTGGGTATTTGACATTGTTAACTGAATTGATAATTTCTGGCATCTGAGCTCTTACTTAGACTGTGAGCTCTTTGAATCAGGATCTTTTTTTTTTCTTTTTTTTGCCTTTCTTTAGATATGCTAGTAGTGAGCACAATGCCTGATACATAGTAGGCACTTAATAAATATTAGTTAACTGACTTTAATTTTATAGGGACAAATGTAAAATCTTAAATTCAATGTTTAATAAATCAATTTCCCCAAGCATAAGGTGGGGGAATCCTGCCTAGATAGCAGTTTTTCTGGGCAAGATCTGGGAGTTTAAGTGGTACCTATGTTCAATATGAGTTAATATTATTCTAATGTATCAGTCAGAATAGACCATGTGACTTTAGGCTGGAGGCACAGCTTCTAAGAATCAGATGAATAATCTCTCTAGTGTATTCTATATTATATATTTGGATTATTGCGTTAAGTTCTGGGTACCACAGAGAAGGGTAGTCAGAACAATTGAAAGAAATAGGGTTGTTTAACCTGGGGAAGAGAAGGCTTCTTAACATAATGAGTGCCTTCACATAAAATAAAACCAATTATAGAAAGTGTCTAAATTTGTTCTGTTCATCTATTTTCCTGGGCCAACTTTTCCTTTACCATGAACTGCTCTGCTTAGCTTAGATTCCATAATCATCTCCCTATCCTTCCCAGGATAGAATTAGCACCAGGGAACTCATCACCATGGGGCTTTGTTGAACTTTTCTAGTCACATATCATATAATACCCTTGGTACCTTTTGCTTCTGTGATTGGAGAACAGAACAAACAGACAAACAAAATACCCTCTTTCCTTGCTTCCCTTTATAGAGGGTTCACAATCTCAGCCATT
>CM053583.1:26755030-26781683 GCA_028627135.1 Pseudochirops cupreus | reverse complement strand
TATACACACCTCAGCCAATCCCCTTCTTCCACATCAACAGGGGAGTTCATGCCTTCTCAACAGTGGGACAGAGTTTGCACCTTCCACACTTAGCACTTAGCACTACTAAGTGCTAAGTATCCTGCTAAACTAATTACTATTACACAAGCTGCTAGACTTCCAGAAAAGATAAAGTAGAACTATGGAAGGTTCCAGGCAAGAGATCATGCAGAAAGTGTCTAAGAAATAAGAGAAAAGTAGTAATACTTGATGAAACTTTGTTCAGGGGTACTGAGCCAGCTATTTATTGATTTGATAATAATAAAGAGATTAATTGTTTTTTTATTGCATGCATTCAAGAAAGAACAGAGAATCTCCCAAGGCTTCTCAAAACAAATGAAAACTACTAATTTTTCATAATTCACATAGACAGAAATGATACTGCTGGAAGAAACCTAAAAATGTGTGCATGTATGTGTGTGTGTGTGTGTGTGTGTGTGTGTGTGTGTGTGTGTATGTTTGTGTGTGTAGCCAATGATAATGAATCCTTGGGCAAGGGGTGATAGACTACGGGGACATCAATTTTGTTTTCCTCACTGTTACTTATTGAAGGTAAGAGATTTGGAGGAGGAAAAAAAGGGTCAATGAACTTTTGGCTAATAAAGTGACCTGAGAAAGAGATTTGGATTTTTGGACTATGGCTTAAAATATAAGGATGACAGATGACAAGGGCCATCTTCCTCCGTGGGAAGTAAAAAGACTAATGCCTATGCCACACATTCCAGAAAGAGAAGATTAAGCATGACAATGTTCTCTCTCTCTTTCGAATTTGCTAAACAGGTGACTCTTCTTGGATCTTTCACCAATCCTGTTTTGGTACATAGCCTTCCTCCTGCTGTTTTTATAGGGACCAAGTAGTTTCTGAGGCTTTAAAGGGCCAAGCCAAGCTGTGATGAAAAAGATAATAGAAGTGCCACCAGAAACATTCTAGGAGCTTGGAAACCAATGAGCTTACATGTTTGCTCTGTTGTATTTAACAAGACAGTTCTATGGGGAAGTGGTTAAAGTGCTGGATGGGAAGACTTGAATTAGAATTTTGTGACTTGGGCAAATCACTCAACCCCTCTGTCTCAAGTTTCCTCATCTATAAAAGGGGGCTGATAACAATAGCATGTACCACACAGGGTTATTGTATATTTTTAAAGAAATAATGTATATAAAGTACTTTATAAATTTCAAAATACTATATAATTTAGCCATTAGTATAATTGTTTTATATATATGTGTGTTTTACATGTATATACATATACACACATATATATGTGTATATCTATATATCTATATATATATCTGTAGTCATGTTTAATTGGAGCTTTCTCAATGGTGGTCTGTGAGGGAGAGAGAAAAAAGTGAGCCACAGAAAACAAAAAGAAACTTAGAAGGAAGCACAGAAAAGCAGGGTAGCTTTGAAAACAATGTGCAATATTTATTATATAGGATTTAAAAAATAATCTGCAATAGAAATTTATTTTATATGGAATCTTTTATTTATATTCTACTGTGTATGTGGAAATGACTTGTTTTCTCATTTTATATTTAAGTTTAAAATAAAAAATGATATCATCTATAGGTTTAAGGTTTACAAAGTTCTTTAAATAGGTTTATATTTGATCCTCACTACAACTCTGTGAAACATGGGCTATTATAATCCTTGTTTTGCAGTTGAGGAGATTAAAACTGAGAGCCATTAAATGATTGTGCCATATGATACTAGCCCACAAGGATATAAGGCAGTATTTGAACTTAGGTCTTTCCTGACTTCAGGTCCAGGGCTTTGTCTACCCTACCTAGTCAAATACTTGTCACTGGTGTTGAAGAGAAGGTTTGTATTCAGATTTAGGTAGGTTGTTCTGAATGAGTTACGAGGTGTCTTCTAACTCTGAGACTCCATGATCACACTGCTTCTAGTCCAAGCATAAACATGTAAGTTGAAACCCTTCACGGGGAAAGACCACTAATAATTCATTCTATCCATTGTCTATGTCCAATCAGATTAAGATAGATCCCTAATCAATGCTTTTGCTGATGGCTGTTATGACGCTGGCATTACTCATTAATATTTTTCACCTGAATGAAATAACATGATGTGTATGTGAAATACTCCTTGGTAAATATAGCTGGAATTTAACCTCTGTTGAATTTGCAGTAATGACAATTGTGCACTGTTTCCATTATATGTTGCCAGACATCTGCCTCATTAAAACTGCTAAAATATAGCAATACATACCATTTGTATGCTGCTTTATATGCCTAAGATGTTTGAGAGAGCAAATGCCTGCAATAAGTTGAGCGATTTATAACAAAGGAGTCATATTATATTAGAAGCAAAGTTTAATTAGCTCAAAATTGTATAATGTGGTATGAAACAGAGCATGCCTAAATATATTGTGGAAGTATTTAAGGCAAGATGAAAATTTATTATGTGGAAATTGTGGACATTAAAATTCAATATTTCTGCTTATAATTCCCTCCCCCACTCCTCTACCCGAATCATGGATTATTCTCTGCCAAAGTATAGGTACAAAATGGGGCAAATTGTACGTACATGAAATTTGGGTCACAATTCTCCGAAACTTCTCTTCTGGCTCTTTTTCTATAAAAGGAGAATACAGAGGGTAATAGCAGTTTGTCCAGATCAGGGGCCAAGTCTTTAGAGCTTATTAAAACCTGGGTAAAAGGCTTCATTTGATCTGAATGAGACCTTTGTAGACCCAGTGAACACCAGAGACTTTCCCCTGATGTGGAAGATGAATTCTTGTCACCCTCTATCATCTGTCTACCCCCTCAGCTTGAAACACACACATTTGTGTTCTAATTTATATATTTTTTTGTATTCTCTTCTTTCATTCTCTCTGGTGTTCACCTCTCTGCTTTCAATCAGTTTAAATTCTAATTTTCTTCTGAATCTCATCAGCATTTCATCTTAACTATTTGTCTATCTGTCTGTCTGTCCATCTGTCTGTCTCTATCATCTTCTTAGTGTAGTACTTGGTACAAAGTAAGAGCTTAGTGAGTGCTTTTTCATTCATTCATTTCTTCACTCCTACATTCATATTGTTGTCCTTCACAGAAACTGAGTCTGCAGGGACCAATCCATTCTTTTTTTTTTGCTCGTATTTCTTTTGATACCAGGTACTTAATGAGCATTAAATAAAGATCACGAAGAACGTAAACCATTTTGTGCTATGTGTTTAATTTTCTGTTGTTCATTTGTTCCACTCCTTTGTTCCTAACAGTGGATGTTCATGAACCCATCCCCACTATGCACACAGTTATAAGATAGTCTTATTTATGACTTTTCTATCTCCCTTTTTATAAGTAGCTTTGGCTATGTCAGCTGGGGATCAAGCATGATAACTAATGTGACAAGTCAGTTCGATTAAGCATCTGGTTACCTCTCTGATACATCTGATTCCATTGATTTTTTTTTTTTTTGCTTTCAATTTCCCAGTTCAGTTTCAACTGACCCAATTGATCTATTGTTTTGGCATGTAATAAGCAAAGGATCATATGTTTCTTCTGTTTGAAAGGGTGAGCTGAGTGATAGATCTCAGAAGGCTATCTGAATGGCTTAATAAAACAATTCCAATATTTCGCAAATGCTGTATAAGGAGCTATCTAAATGCTAAAGAAGGCTAAAAGACTATATGAGACTACTAGGAATAGTGATACTCCCTATCCTTGTGTGGGAATAAATGGCAACGTCCTCAAGATACTTACAAGGGCATGAGATTAGAAACCTTATTAAATATTTTTTTCTGATTGACATTATTATGGATTTCACATATTATAAGAGAGGGAGATTTCTAGAATGAATAGAAGCACGTTTAGATTTTGTCAATATATACATACTCAAAAAAAGAATTGACCTGACTTTTTGGCTGCAAATTTTGCTGAGCTGCCTAGAATAATTGCTTCTGCTTATTTATCTCAGACCAAAATTCGATTAGAGAGTTTGGGAAATTTGTATGTAAAGCATCAGTCCTAGAGCTCAAGATTTGTGTAATATTTTATGGCAGAACATATGGGGGCAAGGATCAAAGTGTTGGAGCTCAAAGGAAAAATAGATATTTAGTTCAACCTCTTCATTTTACTGATGTGGAAACTGAGGCCTCAGAGGAGAGGAGGGAAGTGAACTGACTTGAACAAGCCTGAGGACAATTTGGACCATTGCAAATTTTGAGCTGCAAAGGGGCTTTGAGTCATGCTCAGAAATTTTGAAAAGAAAAAATCTAAAAAAAATTTCTGCTTGTGATAGAGCAGATTGAAAGAAAGGAATCAGCACTAAAAAACTGTCATCAGAAATATCATCTATTTGGAGATTGGGTAGTCCTTGCTGGAATTTAATGAGTCAAGATGGGGAGAATCAGACACACAGCTATAACTGGTAAAAGGAAAAACTAATAAAGAGAACTAAATTACAGCAGAGTATGGAGAGACTGAGGCAATTAAGGTCCTACAAGTATCTTGGGAATTAAGAGCGTGGATTAACTACCAGTTTCATTCTCTTCTCCAAAAAATGAGGGAGTTAGAAAGAAAAGATCCATTCTTTCCCCAATTTTGCTTCCCTATATCTGCCTAGTAATACATACTATAATATACTCTACTTGCTTCTTTTACCTAAGCAGTTAAATGATAAAGCAAAACAAAAAAGTAAACAAATAAACAGATAAAAAAAACAGAGCTAAACTTTTGTAGAAATGTTCATTTTTTTCTTTTAACTTGGGGGCTCTGAGCCATTTTCACTATATCACAATTTTTTGTTTGATATAACTTCAATAAAAAAACATGGAAAGATTGCATTGACTTGAGGGTCATTTTTTTGCCTATCGAATAAAAACAAGCTAATTTTTGCAACAATCTGTGACTAATTCAATCTCCAGATATAAGAGAGGAAGAGGCACAGTATGGAGATGGGCAAGACCTTACATGATAAGGCCTGGTTGAGATGCAATTCTTCTCTCAGAAAGGAAAAAAAGAGAAGACAAAAAGCTTCAGGAACCTTCTTCAGCATTTCACTGACTCACCAAAGACACGTGGTTGTTGGGAGTCAGGGTGGGAGGTGTGGGTAACAATATTATCTCTCTTTCTTTTTAGGCCAAAGTCACAAAATTCTCTTTGGCTGTGGCAAGCATATCAGTGGGAACAGAATTTTATGAAAAATGTAAGCATTTCTAAATGTCCAACTGCTTGACACCATTTGCCTGCTACATAGCAGACACTTAATGAATGCCGATTGACTGAGCACCTCTTTCTTGGGCTATTACAACAGCTTGTTGTATTCTCTCCATAGCTCAAGCCTTTTTCCACTCCAATTTATCCAACTTTGGATGGTAAAGCATAGAACTAAAGCCCGTTACTCATTAAACTGTATTGCTGTTCTATTTGCTCTAGAATTATATACACACTGTTTTATGTACAATTTAAAATACTTCACAAGCTGGCCCCTCCATGCCTTTCCAGACTCCTTCCACAGAATTTCCTCCAAATACTTAATGGTACAATCATACTGACTTGCTTGCTGTTCTATGCACTTGGTACTTCATGTCAGCGACTTCTCACTAACTGCTCCCCATGAATAGAATGTTTTCTCTCCTCTCCTCTACCTTTTGCAATCCTTGGTTTTCTTCAAGACACACATCAAGTATTACTTTCTGAATGAAGCCTTTTCTTGTCCTTGTGGTTGCTAGGGCTCTCCCTTCCAACAACAACCTGGTCTTTATTTTTGTATATGTTCTGTATGTACTTATAGTTGTGGGGCAGCTAGGTGGTCTAGAGGATAGAGTGGCAGAGACTAATTATCCAGAGTTCAAATCTGGCCTCAGTCACTTACTAACTGTGTGATCCTAGACAAGTCATTTCACCTCATATGACTCAGTTTCTTCCTTCATAAAATGATCTGGAGAAGGAATTTGCAAACCATTCCAATATCTTTGCCAAGAAAACCCTAAATGGAGTCATGAAAAGTCAGACACGACTGAAAAATGACTGAACAGCAAGTTATATGTGTACATATGCTCTCTCTAGTTCAAATATAAGATTCTGGAGAGTGGGGCATTTCTCTCTCTCTCTCTCTCTCTCTCTCTCTCTCTCTTTTTTTTACTTATGTCAAAAGAGCTCAGCACGATGCCTGTAGTATTTAGTAAGTCTTTAATAAATACTTCTTTATTGACCATGGAGACAAAACCTATATAATTTTTACATATAGCCACTCAGATATGTCAAGGGTCAGTGATTTATGAAATTCAGTAATTAAGTAATTATATGCTAAGAATCTACAGTGTAAATGCCACCTCATATTCAAGCACATATGAAAATTCAACCTTACTTTACATTTCCTAAGGGGGCAAAAGTTTAGGTTTCAGAAAAGCATATGAAGAGGCAATTAGATTCAAAAAACTGCTTTGATGGAAAATCTTGTTTCCAAAGGGGTTTTTTCCATTTCATGATTTCAGTGTATCACATTTCAAGGGATGGCTCATTTAAAAATTACAGGACAGCACAGTACATGTTAACTTGAGCCTTAACACTTACCCTAACCTTTGGATCTGCCCCAAAGAAGAATGGACTGCTTTGGGAAGTCGTAGCTTAGTGCTCATTTGTGGTCATCAATCGGAGGCTACTAGCTGGGCATGATGTAGAAAGTATTCTTTTTCAGTATTGATTAGACTAGATCAATCAATCGATCAACCAGCAGGCATAGCAATTAAGCTCCTTTCCAACTCAGAAATTCTGATTTCTTGAATTTAATTCACAAAGGTATATTGAAGTGTGAGAGACATTTGAATTACTTTAAAAAATAAGTCAACACAATTTTCTTCCCCTTCCCTTTTGCCCATGATGATTTAGAGCATTTCCAAAAAAGCACATAGCTGTTGGAACAAGGAAAGAATGAATGAGCGTGACTTGTTGGAAATAGGAACATTAACAATAACCTTCTCCACTTTGGCAAAGATGAAGGGGGAAAAGCAGCACCATTTTCCTTATTACTTGATTGCATTATCATAGACCTATTCGATCTTCATTTACTTAAAAGTTCAAATTTAAATGGGATAAATGGACTAGCTGAGAAATATTTTGTTTAAAAATTATGAAAAGGTTAAAATTTGAATTGTAAATTATTGGGAAACTCTCAAATCACTGACAATCAGTGGTTCAGATTATATATTAATATGTTTCATCTTGAGAAAGTGGGAAGATAAGTTCTGGGACTAAGAACTATTTATAGGTATCATTTGTCACCTCTTTTCAGTTTGATCTATTGTAGAAACATAGACTTAAAACTAGAAGGAATACTAGGGAACATCTAGCACAATATTTTAGCAAAAGAAACTGAGGCCCAATGAGGTCATAGTGCCATATCGTCATAAATTTAGACTTCAGAGGGGTCATCTAGCCCAACTCTCTCATTTTACAAATGAGGAAGTGGGGGCCAGAGAAGGTAAGCAATTTGTTGAGTGTCATACAGACAGTAAATGGGAGAGTGTGTATTTGAATCTGTGTCTTCTCCCTCCAAATCCATTGTTCTTTCCACTGTACCATACTAATATTCTTTAAATATGTCCTGTACCTTTTATGTGAACATCTAATTTGCAACAACAATAAAAAAAATCCCTCCTCCCCCCAACTCCTCAACATGTCAAATATTCTCCAAGTATTTTGCACAGATAAATTATTGCTGAAATTTTCTAAGGCAACTACCAATTTGGAATTTGGGTACCCAAATTTTAATTATCTCTGTTAGAACTTTGAAATATTAAACCTATGGATATTGCCTAAGAACCCAAAGAGACATAGTGAATACATTATAATAGTCTGGTTTTTATATCTTAAAGGCCAAGACCTCAGCCCTACTCACCTCTAATCAAACTATGAGATTTATTACTCTAATATTCAAATGTAGTTATGGTCTTACTGATGTGGAAGTTTCCTTAAACAAGGCAGATTGCAATGTATTCATGAGTGTCCATTTTTTGTGGGACTTTCCTCAATATTCCGGCAAATCCACCCAATGTTTCTGGAGTTGTGCTATCATGCTCTTGCCATAGAAAGGATACCAATGAAACAGCTGGCATGTCCACAGCTTAGCTGTGTTTTGCTCTCATCGTGTGGTCAGCCCATTTTCTCTTCTCTTTTTCTTTCATACATTTATATGTAGAATTTATCACTTCTTTCATACATTCATTTGGCTGCCACTGATCAATTTCCTGTTTGTAATGTGCTGTATACAAGCTGCTGATGGAGTACACATGCAAAAAGGACACGAGGAAAGATACGCTTCATTCTTAGTACTTTGGGGACCAAACTTCATCTTTTTTATTTGTTGGTGTGGTAATGAAGCTGAACATGGATATACAAGAAGCTCAGGAAACAGTTATGTCTAGTTCTATGTTTTTAATGGACCAAGGCAATGATGACCTGTTAGGTTTTATATGGAAATAGACAAGGGAAACTGGAGCCTTTTCAAATGTATCATTCTTGGCTAAATGGATTTCAGATGCCTTTGAATATATCAATCATAAATAGTTCAGAAAAAAAAAACAAACATGTATATAGGAAGGATTCCTTTGGGGTCGGGGGCTATGCTGAGTAATTCATCTGTCATTCCAACTGTCTTCATATCCTGCTTTGTTTCTGTGGGAAAAGGAGGAAAACCCTGATCTAGCAATCCAGCATCATGTCATGTTCCCGGTTGAAAAATATCTGATCTATTTGATAGTTGTACCCCTTTACAACTGAAAGAATAGCTGCATAACTTGTTACTAGTTTGGTTGATGGTTAATGCTGGGAAGTAAAAAAAAAATAGGGAGCTGAGATGAATGCTGGTGAGATAGTTTAAATGGATTTTTAACAGAAGTTTTGCTAAAGTATCTTATGTTATTCATGTGGAAAAAATGGAGAAATAGGTTCACTGTAGGGGTGGGGACCTGTATCCTCAAACTCTATGCCTCTGCCTCTAACCCTTACCCTAAAATGCCTCTGACTCTGTTTCTGACTCTAACCCTAATGCTAATCCTAAAATGCATGCCTCTGACTCCAACTCTAACCTGACACTAATTGTAACCCTAAATTCTAACCTTACCCCTGGGGATTTGTTCTGTGAGGTTTGGATTCAGTCAAAGGGCAGCACTTGAGGACCTAGAGGGCCACATGTGGACTTGAGGTCACATATTCCCTAGCCCTGGTTGAGGGGATGGATAGAGAACTGGTTGAATGACTACTCTGACTTGGAAGGGGTAGCCACTGGACAACGAATGGTTCAATGTCAGTGTGACAGTAGGTCTCCAGAGCAATATTCAAGGTATCCATGATTGGTCTAATATTTCTGTCAGCACTTTTGATGAGGGAAACATGCCATATTAATTAAATTTGTACATCACACAGGAAGGATAACTATCACCTTGGATAAAAGAATCAAGATATAAAGAAAGATGAAAAGAAGAAAGGAAAGATGGAAAGAAGAGAAGATGGAGATAAGATGGAAAGAAAGAAAAAGAGATTGATAAATAGAAAGACAAAAGACAGGTAAAACCCTTAATAAGTACTGATGTGTCAGGCACTGTGCTAAGCACTAAGAACACAAATGCTTACCGAAAGAAGAGTGATTCCTACCCTAAAAGATCTTACATCCTAATGGGGAAGGTAACTCATAAAAGGGAGCTGAAAAAACAGTGGTTGGGGGGTGAGAAAAAGGGAGCTACACATGTAAAAAGTAGGCTGGGGACTCATGGGCTGAGCTGGAGGTTCTGGGTAGTACTTACCAGTAAGAGTCGGGGTTTGTAGTTGTGTGGTTGTTGATCACCTGAAAAGGAAGCAGAGGTTGAAATAGAAAAACTGGCTGGAAGTTATGGGCTGAGTCTGGTTGGGAGTGATAATTTAATAGAAAAATAGAATTCAATTGAAGGAGAATTTAAATAGGGATAAATATAAAGCATCTTAGATTTGGGTACAAAAAAAAAACCAACCTCACAAACATAGCGTGGAAAGGCAGCAGTTGTTTAAAAAAAAAGATCTGGGGGTATTAGTGGTGTCAGTGAACTGCCAGCTCATTATGAGTCAGCAGTATGATATGGTGGCCAAAGCAGCTAAACTTTAGCTGATAAAGCTTTCTTTGACTGAGTTAAGAGGCAGAACTTGCAGGAAAAGGGAAGTCATAAGTTAATATATTGTATTCTTTTCAGACCTCATTAAGAATAGCAGGATTAGCTGTGAGCATCACAGTGGAATGACACTGATGATCTAGAAGTTAGAGGAGGAGGACAATCAGAAAGGTAAATGACCTTGACATCAGGAAACCCGAGATCAATTGAAAGAATTATATTTAACTTGGAGAAGAAAAGTTGGAATTTGGGAGAAATGATAGTTATTTTCAAGTACTGAATGGAAGAGAGGAAGGAGGAAGGAATCAACTGTAAAGCGGTATGGGAAAGTGGCAAGGAAGTACATTTGGGCTTAATGCCTGTATCAGCAAGCACCTTAGCATACCCAGGGTGGGTGCTAGCACAGGTTCTCAGATCTGCTTTCCTAAAGGAAAGCAACTCAAAATGGGTTAACAATCTTCCTTTAATCAATCAAACGTATATCATTTACCTAGTTCAGGGGGAAAAATCAGCATCCTGAACTTCAGAGAATATAAACACAAGTTACAAGCAGAAATTATAAGCAGACAAACAAACAAATCAGCAAATGGGCTTCCAACTGTCTGACCATCACATCCATACCTAGTCAGTTACCTGAGAGGGGAGCACCAACAGCTGGGTTTTCAAAGCCGGGGGGCTCAACGTCTTCCCAGACTCTTGTCTGGCCAAATCACAACTCTTTCCAAAGTGAGCCCCAAAGCAAAAACTCCCATCAGGGTATATATAGCCTTCTCCTGGATCAAAGAACGTCACAGCCCTCTTGACCCACTGCCCAATCACAAAGTAATAAGGTGTGGACATTCCTGAAGAACAAGTGTCCTGCTATAGGCTCCATGTGACCACATTCAACCTATAAGGGGGCAGAGTATACTTTAAAATCAGGGAAGGTTCTCAGAGTCACTTAAGCCTCATCAAGGCGCCTAGGAACAGGGAAGATCTTCAGATTCCCATAACAATGCCCACCTGAAGCACACAAACTAAGATCTTCATAAAAATGAAAAAAAAAAAAAGAACCAAAGAAACCTAACTCTCTAACAATTAGAATCCAAAAGTGAAATCATGATAGATTCCCCCCTAAGAGATCTTTTTAAAAAATGAATATACTGAGGTCTGTTCTAGCTCTGGCCTGCTGTATTCTAACGTCTCTTCCAGTTCTGACACTCTTTATACAAAATATGTACATAGAAAGAATTTCTTTGGGGGTCAGGGTCTATGCTCATTAATTCATCTGTTATTCTAAGTGTCCCAAGAGTTGTTAGTGACTTCTTTTTCCTGTTTAAAAATGCATAATTTCTATCATCATCACTAGCACCAGTGCGATATTTATGCCAGGCACTGTGTTAAGCGCTTTATAAATATCCTCAAAGGCACCTTGAGAGATAGATTTTACCAATCAGAAAACAAGAAAACACAGGTTAAGTGACTTGCCTAGGATCACACAGTTAGTAAATATCTCAGGCCAGATTTGAATACTGGTCTTCTTCTTCTTTTTATTTTTTATTTTTTTTGCTTTCTGGAAGGGTAATTGAGGTTAAGTGACTTGCCGAAGGTGATGCGGCTAGTAAGCGTTAAGCGTCTAAGGTCAGATTTGAACTCAGGTCCATCCTAATTCCAGAGCTGGTGCTCTATTCACTGCACCACCTAGCCATCCCTAAAATATGAGTCTTCTTGATGACAAGCTCAGTGTTCTATCCCCTGTGCCACCTATTTAGCTGGCATGTATTTTTCATTTGCCTGTCAATGTCTCTTTGTAAGTTGTTTTAATGTAAGTTACAGATAGACAGAGACTGTTTCATTTTTTTTCTTTGTGTTCCCAGGATGTAGTTAGCCTGACTCATAATAGACATTTAATTGAATGAATTAGTGGATGAATGGAAGTGTTGGATCTGGGATCTAAAGCTAGGTCTGTCATCTTCAGTTCCATTTCAATGATCAGAACTAGCAGTTTCTTTTCTTTTTTTTTTTTTAAGATAATCTATCTTGATTAAAGTGAATGAGTTCCAGATCTGTTCAGAATGCTTTTGAATCCCTTAGTTTTTACTTTACAATTCAAACTTCAACATTACATTTTGAACGTTGAATCCCAAAATTACATTTTGAAAGAAAGATCTTAGTTTTTCATAAGCTAACAAATTATTCCCTTTTTCACTACAAATATTAACAGAACCCTTGATGACTTTGCTGATGGTTACTCCCTGCTGGGACCATTGCCCTGTCTCATCTTTAGTCATAACTGAGATGTGGACAAAAACTTCTATCACTCTAGAGACCAACTGCAACCTGATTGATCCCATTTTTTTTGCTTCTGGTTTTTTTTTCCCTACAAAAGAAAATCATCTTTAGACTGGAAAGGATAGATCAGTAAGTTAATATCAAATTAATATTATTAGGTGGAGAAATAAGAGAGAACCCTCTCTCCTCCTTTCTCCAAGTGGTATAGAAGAAAGCCTTAGAATGTGAATCCAAAGTTATGGACTTTATTTCCATCTCAGTCATTACATATATAACCTCAGAATCATTGTTTCACCCCTCTAGGTTTTAGGTTTTGGGGGCAGTTAAGTGGCGTTTGGCCTGTGGTTAGAAAGTACCATCCTCCTGCATTGAAATCTGGCCTCAGACATTTCCTAGCTGTGTTACCTTGGGAAAGTCACTTAATGCTATTTGCCTCAGTTTCCTCATCTTTAAAATGAGCTAGAGAAGGAAATAGAAAACCAGTCCAGTATCTTTGTCAAGAAAATGAGGTCACGAAGAAATGGGCATGACTAAAACAACTAAACAACAAAAGGATCAAGTTTCCTGTGAATGAGATGTTTGGACAAGGCAATCTCGAGGGCCTCTTCCAGTTCTCATATTTAAAGTATTCTCTGAAGTTCCTTCCAGCTTTTATACTCTGTGTTCTGAGATCTCCCCCAACTATGATATTTTGTGTTCTAAGGTCCCTCCCATATCTGCTATTCTGTGGTCTATGTTCAAAAAGTCCTAACAACTCAAACATTTTAGATTCTATATTCAAATGTTTTTTAAGCCCTAATATTAATTTTTCCGTGTGTTGAGGTCTGTTCTACCTCTGGCATGCTGTATTCCAATGTCACTTTCATTTCTGATGTTCTTATTCTATGTACAAAGGTGTGAAACCCCTCTAAAATGTTATCTGTTCTCTTTCTTTATAGGCCTTATAGATCATGATTTGTGGACAAACTCAGTATGAGTAAAAGCTACAAGCTAATGTGCCAAGGGAATATATGTATTCCATTAAGCGCCAGATAACCAAATATCTCTAATGCAATGATAAGAGAAACACAGTGATAAAGCAGTCCCTGATTATACCTGGTTATTGAAGCCTGTATGGTCAAGAGCCAGGTTCCTTTATCTTGCTTAATATAAAATAGGGACTTTCAGGATATTTTTATTTGACTTAAAAGGCACTTTATTTTCAGATGCTTGACTATATGTATTTGCAATATTTTCTATATGCCTCCTCCCTCCCTTTGTTACAAGAACGTCTGCAGGAAAACAGGATTTCATTGGGACTTATTGTTTATTTCTTACCTTCTTATTTTGAGCATATAACAATTTCTGGAGCTACTGACTGTGAGGTCCCAATGAGAAGGCTATTTCTTTCATTTCATAACAACTTCAAGAAACCTTTATGAAACTATTTCCCTCTAACTGTAACTCCCAATATTAAAAGAAAGAATAGCTCTGCAGCATGGAAAATGGGATCCACAGAGTTTTGGAACTGGGAGGGAGGCTTAAAGAGTTCATTTGCACCATGAACATATAGCATGGGGATGTCCATCCAAGGGATCTTTTGGTATAACCTCCTCATTTTATGGATGAAGAAACTGGTGCCTAGGAATTGTGTATGAAATACCTAATGTCATATTGTGGCTTATGAACTGGGTCTCCATCCCAGATCCTGAGCTTCTTAATACAGTGTTCTTTTCATCTCACTGTGCTGTTTTCCTCTTCTCTTTTTCAGTCTTAGAAAAGGGCTTTGGTACTGTAATGAAAACAGAAGCAATTGCATCTTATCTAAAGACACACCCCATAGGAGACAAGGTGCTATTGACTTGAAGAGTCACTCTTTATCTCTCTCTCTCTCTCTCTCTCTCTCTCTCTCTTTCTCTCTCCCTTTCTCTCACCCCTCTCCCCCTCTCTTCCTTCCTATAGAAATACACACCTACCCACACGCACCCACCCACCCACCCACACCCACACCCACACCCACACATATGTATATATATATATATGTATATATATATATATACACATATATATGTATGTACATATGTACATATGTAGGTATAGCAAGTTTGTGAATAGTGTTCACAGTCTGTAGTTGCTGAAACCATCCCAATATTTTGGGATGGAACAGTATCCACTATGTCCACTTGAATTAGGATGCATAACATCTCATTCTTGTTTTTGTCACATTAAACATCATGTGCTTCCATTAGCAGAATACCCTGCAGTCTCACTACACTGCAGAGGTGACTCAGGTTTCTTGATGGCTGTGCTCATGGAATGCAAACACTGAGTGTGCTTGATCTGACCAAGGACAATGTGTTTACTGTTTAAAAACCAGCCTACCTGTATGTGGAAGGCAGAAGGATGGTCATGAAGCCATGATTTATTTATAGTGAAAAGATCCCAAGGAGGTAGTCTACCAAAGTACAGGTAGAATGAGATATCCCTTGGTGGAAGGAGTGCCTATGACATTTTAAAACATCGACTCTCCCCCTTCTTTCTATATCCAATTGAAATATTGCTTAAGCAAGCTCCCTTTGTGCATTTAGGGTTATACTTAAGAAGTCAACATCTACCATCCTGGGCCCATTATGTGTAGCAGGTTGAGAATATCGTTGGTCAAACAAAGCACCAGAAGATATAATCCTTGCACTCATGGAAGCATGTGAATATGGAACAATTGATAGGTCAAAGAATACAGTTAGCAATTGAAATTTAAACTGCAAGGTGTGGTTTCCCAAAAAGGGAATTACAGAAGTCTGCATAACTTCAAATACTCTGAGAAAGCTTCATGAAGGAGATGGGACTTGAACTGGGTCTTTAAGGATAATAATTTATCATTCATACTTGTAACATTGCCTCTTGATGTGATGAAATGTATTATTTCAAGGGATATTTGTTTTATTTCAATTCTGTCTAAATTCTTCAAGAAGAAAAAAAGTACAAAGAGAATTGGAAATGAAGTCAGAGGACCTGAGATCAATTACATAAGACTTGTGTGACTACAGGGAAGTCACCTAGGCTCTCTGGGACTCAGTATTCTCATCTGTAAAATAAAGAGATTGCCCTTGATGGGTTCTAGGGTCCCTTTTCCTTTGGTAAATTTTGATTTCTGATTACTCTTTTGAAAAAGGTTATGATGACAAAAACTACAGGGAAAAACATCAGTTTAAGATAGCAAATAGAGGGGGAAAGTTACAAAATGTTAAGAAGCTCTAAGAATATATGAGTTTCTCCTACTGGTCTGCAGGGATCTTTCCTGGCTTGCCCTATTCAGTGACTTTATTTAGTTGTTATCCCCTGAGTCAGCTGGAGCCTGATCTGTCTAGGCTGGATCTGAAACTAAACTCTCAGGCTTCTAGCCAAGATAAATTTAGATTGATGGAATGGCTGGCATTCTCAAGCCCCTTTAAGACCTTCTTCCTAGTCTTTTCTTCAGTCTGGGAAACCTGATTGCCAAAGTTCCCATTGATCCTTCCCATGGGCTTCTGTCCAACTTTTGTTGACCTTGCAGCTGCCTCTTGCATTCTCCCTGGAGGCATCAGTGGCTTTGGTCTTATCAAGCTGTTGGTTAGTTTTCTTGGAGTTATTTCACTTTTTAAAAAGTTGCTTTAATCTTTATGGCAAACTGCAATTCCTCTAACAAAAGTCCTAGGCTTATAGCCAGTCTTAGTTCTACTCCATAAAACATATGCTTTGGTGGCCTAGCAATAGAAGAACTAACTCCTTCCTTCATCCCTTGAATCCTGGGCCCTGCATTGGCTCTTCCTCTGAGGGACATAAACTGGTCCCTCTCTCTTCTGTTTTAAATCATGCAGCTCCTTTTTGGGGCAGCTAGGTGGCACAATGAATAAAGTACCAGGCCTGGAGTCAGAAAGTCTCATCCTCATGAGTTCAAATCTGGTCTCAGTTATTGTGTGACCCTGAGCAAGTCACTTAACACTTTTTGTCTCAGTTTCTCATCTGTAAAATGAACTCGAGAAGGAAGATGCAAACCACTCCAGAACCTTTGCCAAGAAAACCCCAAATAGGGACATGAAGAGTTGGATATGACTGAAAAATGACTGTACAACAATGACTCCTCCTTTGGCATCCTGATTAGGGGTAAATTTGAGTTTAGATTAGGGATTCGTAAGTGTGTGTGTGTGTGTGTGTGTGTGTGTGTGTGTGTGTGTGTGCGCGCGTGCACATGCGAGTGTGTGTGTGAGAGAGATCCTGCAGCACTCTGACAAAACCCACAAACTTCTCAGAATATTGTTTTAAAATAATAATTGAAGGAGATGCTAAATTTCAGTTAGAGTTTAGGAAAAAAAAATGAAGATGCAATTTCTTCCACATCTAAGTTAATGGGTCCCTGAAATTTATCCAAGGAGTATTTAGGATATCCGGTCAAGAACTATTGGTCGGGGAGAATATCCCTATTATTAAATTATTTTGTTCAGCTAATATGAGTTACTGTTCATTAATTCAATATAATCTTGAATATAATGTAGAGCTTTGTCAGCCTAGGTTAACAGGTTCACCTGGGTTAACTCTGATGACTACTCACAGAGTAGGAAGGGCTCTTCACGATCATCTCAACTAAACCTACTTCAGTAAAATGATCCCTTTTACAAAACACCTGATTAGTGGTAAGCCAGGCTTTATTTGAAGAACTTCAATGAGGGGATAGCATTACCTCCCAAGGGATCCCATTATAATCTTAACTAAATGTAATTATTACAAGTTTGAGAAATTATTGCTGATGAATAAAGACAAAGGGAGGGAATGGAGGAATGAATTTGAACAAGAAACAAATCTAATTATCCATGTATGAATCAGGGGTTAGAAGCTAGCAAGTCTCAATCTGGCCCTTTGCTACTTCCATAAATTACTCTTGTGTTTGTCCTTTAGGACCAAATAGAGGAAGTCTGATCTTTCATCCATGACGGTCCTTCCACTTAAAAATCTTGAAGCTAGCTCCTTTGTCCCTTCTTCCCTTAAGACTTCTGTTTTCTATATATCACCAATTTTGATTCATCCACATATAGCATAAACTTGAGTTCCTTCATTCTCCTGGTTACTTTCCTCTCTTCAATATCTTCCCTAAAATGTGGTAGTTAGAAATGAATAAAATACTTTACATGGAGTCTGGCTGGGACAGGGTTTCCTCTTATAATTCCTGTAATCCTGTATGCTATAACCCTCTCATAGTAATCCAATATCTTGCTATTTTTTGGCTTTCATAGCTCCCTATTGATTCATATTGACTTTTTAGTTCACTAAATGTCCAGATCTTTTCTTTCCTAGCTATGTTCTCCATGTGCTGTTCTTTTGAAACATTAATAAACAAGCACAAAGACTATTAAAACCTATATATTTTATACCATCTCTGTCTAGATCTGTCCTTTTATTCCTTTAATAGAAATGTAGATAGAGTGCTGGATTTTGGATCAGTGAGAAGTTGAATTTGCCTCAGATATTTACTAACAATGTGAACCTGGTTAAGTCACTCTGCCTTTCTGATCTGTTGAAGGGGGATAATAATAGCATCACTATCTCAAGGGTGTTGTGAAGGCATAATTAGATAATATATGTAAGGATTTTGTAAACCTTAGAGCCATATAGAAGTGCTAATTATCATGTGCAGTTTGTTAATATGTAATATTTCATGTTTCCCTAGCACATATCAAGATGCGTGATGTGAAATAGATGCTTATTCCTAGATTGTTGATTGATAAATGAATAATATGATTTATTCTTCCTCTCCTCTGATCTTTACCTCCCTTCCCTTACTGTGCTTCATTCATTCATTCATTAAATATTCATTAGATGTTGACTCTATGTAAGGCATAGGGCTGTGTTGCAGATACAAAGATAAGTGTCACCCAGGCTATGCCAATGAAGTGTATGTGTGTACGTTGACATATTTTTAGATAACTGTGATTCAAAGGCAATAATATAAGCACAAAAGGGGAAGCCCAGAAAAATTTGCTATGAGAAATTTGAGGAAGAAGCAATGACATTCATTTGGAAGTTGAGACAGGGAAGGTTTAATAGATGAAGCAGCATGTGAGTTGGGACTTGAAAGAAGGGAGAAGCTTCAAGAGCCAGGGTTTGGGACTGAAAGTTGTAAAGGGGGTCCATTTCAAGAATGAATAATATTAGGAGCAAGGGAACAGAGCCAGGGTAGCACATGACAAGTGTGAATGTAATATTAAATTGCTGGAAGACATTAGTCAGAGATCAGGCTATGAAGGAAATTTAGACTCATTGTTGAGGAACTTTACTAGTCTGTAAAGAAATTTATACTTTACTCAATAGGCAATGGGAAGCCTTTGAAGATTTTCTAAGGAAGGAATAACATAAGAAGAAGAGGAAGCTAGAAAGATTACTTCAATGCTGGTCTGCAGGATGAACTTTGGAGGGTTTAGAATAGAAACAGGAAGATTGAAGGAGAAGAAAACAAAGGTGGTCGCAGAAAAGATTGATAAGAGAGAACAGGTGATAGAGATACTGAAGATTCAGAGTCAGTAGAGTACAGGTTAGATGTGAGACTTGTGAGAGAGGGAAATACCAAAGAAGACACTAAAATTAGAAATCACCTTGATGGTGACACTAATAGAAATAGAGAAGCTGAGAAAGGGACAGGGCTCTTCATAAAGATAATGACTTTACTTTTAGTTATGTTGGATGTGGTGCTAACCCAGGTAGAGATATCCATCAAATATTTCTGTAAGAATAGAACTGGGATTTCAGGAAAACGGTTGGGGGTGAAAAGTAGCAATTTGAAAGACATCTGCATAAGAGTAATGGCTGATACCATAGGAAATAATGAGATCACTAAGGAAGATCACCTGGAAAGGGAAGAGGAAAGGGCCAAAAAGAGATTGGCAAAGTGGGAAGATGGTCAAGTCTCAGGAAAGAGGCCACTGGAGAAATAGAAGTTCCAGGAAGAGACACCCTAGTAGATGGCATCTAGAAAGAGGTAAAAGAAGCATTGATTTATAGGTTGTGGTCACTGAAGAGATCATCTAACCCAATCCATTCATTTTACAGATTGGCAACTGAGACCTAGAGAGGTGAGATGATTTGGCCAGAGTTACACAGCCAGTAAGTGTCAGAGGAAAGATTTGAATGTAGGTCTTCCTGACTTCAAATCGGGTGATCTAGCTACTTCACTAGGCTAGTCAATAACGTCAAATTTCAGAGAGACGTCAAGTAGGGTGAGCACTGAAAAAAGGACACTCCTATTGAATGCTAAAGAGTTAATTAGTGATTTGACAAATGTGGTTTAGAGTGATGGGAATAGTAGCATTAATAAATGTGTTTGAGAAGTTAGGAGGTGAGAAAGTTAAATCAAATGCAGCCTTATTATTTATTCAAAACTTGTCTTTAAAGGTACAAATAGAGATAGGATAATAGTCAGAAGAAATGTTAGGGTTATATAGGAAGTTCTCCTTTGGGATAGGTTTCACCAAAGTATATTTTTAGGCTAAAGGCAAAAGTCAGTAAAGAAGTAATGTTTGAAGAAGAGGGAGAAATAAGGTGTGATTAATGGAAGAATGTTCCAAAGGAGATTGGAGGGGATGGCATCAAGAGTTTAGGTTTACTAGTTAGTGTTGGAAATGAGGAAATATATCTTTTGCTCTGAGCCTGGAGGGAGAGAGGAAAGGATGGTTGAAGGAAATGACAAATTAAGAGATATGGAAGGGAGGAGAGTTCAGGGGCTTCTGGCAGAGGGTCTCAATCTCATCCAATGAGGAGGCAAGAATGTCTGCTGAGAAGATTCCAGGCTTGGAATGTTCTCCCAGGTTTCTTTTAAGTCCCAACTTAAAATCTCTTCCTTTACGGAAAGCCTTTTCCCAATCCCTCTTAATTCTAGTGCCTTTCCTTTTATTTTGTTTATATTTATACTGTATTTCACTTGTTTGCTTATTATTTCTGCCATTAAATTGAAAGTTTTGTGAGAGCAGAGATTCTTCTGACTCTGTGTCCCCAGCACTTAGCACAGCTTCTGCCACAGACTTGGCACTTAAAGAGTGTATATTTACTGGTGGAGAGTGACAGAGAAAGAGGGAAGTAAAGGGGAACATAAGGACAAGAGGTAATGCAGAGAACTCTTTGTAAGAGTTCTATTTTTAGAATTCTACCATAGAAAAATACTTTTATTTGGTAATAAAAGAGAAAATTCCCATAAGAGAGTGGTCCTCATTGTGATAAATAAAAGAACATTGAACCGGATGTCAGTAGAGCTCACCCTGTCACTACGTGGATGACTGAATGAGACACCACTTCCCCAAGACTTAGCGTCCTCAGTAACACGATGGACATGGAAAATATGATCTCTAAGACATCTTTCATCTCTGAAATTCTGTGATTCCATGCAAAAATGTGGACACTGACATAAAATATTCCTACGATGTTCAGTGATAAGTGGAAGGCTTGATCCAGTGCTGAAATTGGCACTTTTTCTTGATTGTACCTTGGCACAATAGGAGTTCTATCATTGTTTTTAAAAGTTTATGTCAACCTCCTAATGACAAGTTTATTTTTTTTATGTGGAGCACTGCTTGATCAGAGAAGGAACTTTAAAAATGCGTAGAAGTGAATTGAATCAAGTGTTCCTGAGACAATGATTAGAGAGACAACATGAGACTGACCAATTAATAAGTAGTTAACCAAGACAGTGGTTACTAATTGATGGATTTAGAGGCAAAAACATCTGCATTTGAATCTCACCTCAGACTGTAATTCTGGGAAAACATGTTAAGCAGTAAAATGGGGCTAATAATAGTACCTATCTCATGGGGTTGTTGTGAGAATCAAATTAGATATCATATGCAAAATATTTTGAAATCCTCAAAGTGCTCTATCTCTGTGAGTTATTACTATGCCATATTTCAGAAAAATAATTACATGACAATTCTAAGAAGTGCATGCAAAGAGGAAAAACAAAGCCAGGAACATAAAAATCAAAGCTATGTATCCACACACTTGGAGAATCTAGACAGTTACAGTCAGTTTGAAGTATAAATTATATAATAACAGCATCCTATTTTGGATCCCACAAAATGATGCTTATTTTTTTTTTACTGCTTTTTTTAAAAAAGGAGTTGACCTACTTCCTTCAGAGATTAATTGTATTTGTTCCTTCCAAGTTGAGGACCAAGTTTATTAAGACACTAACTGGAACAGGCTTGGGGGCAATCAGGACAGAAGATAATGAAATTGTTCTTGCCTGGGAGTTATTATGCCTAAATTTCAACCTGATAATAAGACATGCAGCAGGCATGTTTATTTTTTCTTCCCCATCCACTTACAACTTTCTATCACAGTATTAATTATGCACTTCTGCATGTGAAGAAGCAGAGATGGTGTGAAAAAAATTGTGTTTGGATTAGTAATGCTTCTGAAAATTCATTTGTATCCCTGACCCATACAATTAGTTTCAGATTCAGATGGCAAACACAATCCACTCAGACTTCTATAACCAAAGGCCATTTTGCTTGCTGAGTCTGTGTTTAAATACACAATACGAATCATGATTTTGTTGGAATTGGTAGGCTTGATCAACTTTTTAATTAAATTGACTGATCAAAATCAGCAAGTGGGTCAATTCAGAGGAAAGTGTGAATTCAATAGCCCAGGTATTTAAGACGAATCAGAACACTTGAAAGTGTACAGGCAATGGGCTGAACCAAAACAATGGCCAGAAGAATTCCCCCAGGAAATGATGCGGGTCTCTGTCATGGACAACATCCAAAACACCAGCTAATGTTCTCATTTTCCAGCTATTTTGTTTCTCTACATGATTGTTGGGGAAATCATTAAGGGTGTTTTAAAAGAGCTCAGTCATGCTGTTTTCAGAGGAATGGAAAGATGAGATGAATGATGGATGTGAATGTTAGAAACCAAAAATGGACTTTTTGACCAAAGAGTGATTGTCACAAAGGCTGCCTTCTTTCTACCTTGGAAATTGATTGATGATTGCTCCTTGTAATTTTTGATTTCCATCTTAAATTAGTCATTCAATTATTAGAAGGAAGTCTGTTCAGAAGTGAATTTAATAGGGAGTCAATGTGGTGTGATCAGAACAGCACTGACTCTGTAATCAGGGAACCTGAATTTCTATCCTACCTCTGACAGTTACTACCTTTGTGTCTTCAGCTAAATCTTTTAACCTCCATGGGCCTCAGATATTCCCCTCTGTAAAAAATAGAGGGTTAGATTAGATGGTTTCTGGGGTCCCTTCTAGCCTTGTCTATGATTTGTGATCCATTCAATGAACTGAAATCATATCCTTGTCATATAACTTCATTGGGTACCAGATGGTCTTTATTTTTAGAACTACAGTTACTAGAGAATAAGTAAACCCTCTTTTAGTTGTTTTTCTGCTTTTAAGAGGAATATGACTTTACTTGATAAATGTCATTTTACTTGGCAATCTTCTGGTCATTTGCATCAACCAAGCCATAAAAGAAGAAAATGTATGTTCACCCACCCTACTTCTTTTTGTCATGCAAGAGATCTATCACAAAGTCCTGATGGGAAAAGAATTCCCTCTAGAAGCTGAAATTCTCCAGATGCACACTTGTGGATGAAAGTGTGCTAATTATGTTAAGCTCCAGAATAGCTCAGAGCCTCTTAGATGAGCTCCACAACCACTCAAAAATTCAGCTAAAAAGTCAACAAAGGAAAGCCAAGTGGATGAAATATGAAGGATAACTATGATAAGCAGATAGATTAATTAAGCTGCTTCATCTACATAAGCCTGGGATATATATTATAGCCAAATAATACATTTGGATATGAATTTGATATAAAGAAAAGAATGGACTAGACTACATTTGGGGCTTTGTATAACACTTTCAACAGAACCAGGCTTATCCCCCAAATGGAAACTCATATTGTTAACACCAGCACTATTCAGAGATTCTTTACTGGATACCACAGTCACTGAATAATCCAAAGAGAACTGGTCCGCAGAAATAGGCTACATCATATTACCAACAATTAACTGCATAAAGAAGGTAGGCAGGTCATGCAGCAAAAGTGACCAATAACCGCTGGACAGAACCCACTTGTGCTCAGGGCAACTCAAGTCTTGAATCGGTATCCATATAACATTAAGGATTTTTTTTCTTTTTAAAAGAGCCCTGGATATTGTGTAAAACTAATGAAGGATGATTTGTGGAAGGATATAGCCAAGAATGTGAGGGTATGAGAGAATATGGGAATGCTTATACTAACAAAAGTATATACTCCATATTCAAATTATGAATTGAATATTATTATATTATAATATTACATATTATATAATATATTATATATGATATAATATATTATATCATATGTAATTATAATAATTATAATATTATAATTATCAATTGATTAAAAATAACATCTAGCTAGTTGGTAAACAAAGAATACCAGCAAAAAATAAAGTGGGATTCTGTTTACACAGAAGGAAACCTCAGTGACCAAGGCAAATAGATAGGATTTTTTTTAAGTCAGGTAATTGCCTCAGGAGATAGGTTGAAGGTGGAAAAATGGCCTCTTAAGTGAGTCTGTGGAAATCTAATTCCTGCTAAAATCCCATCTCCATCCTCATTGCACCACATGGGTAGGGGGTGATGTATTAACAGCCAAACAGCCACAGTGCAGCCTGCATTTAACACAGTCCATAATAGCATCTTTAGTCATTTCTTTGTAGGATTACTTATAATTGTAATGGGGCTCTCAGTCATTTGGTAGGGCCCCTGAGAAGAGATCATGCATCTGATTGAATTAAGCAAAATGTACGATGGCAAGAAAATTAAGCTGGAGGAATTGAATAGAAAATGGATAGAACATTTTATTAACGCTGGCCGGGCACTCTGGGTTCAGGTCATTGTACACATGACAGAACTAATGAATAACACCATGCCATCTGAGGAAGAGATAATAATTGGCTGCTGGGACCCAACTCATGCTGGCACAGACCCTTGCCTGTAGACCCAGTGGTATTTCCTCAGGAAGGCAGAGACTCCAAGTGTAGAGGGAGGTGAATGCCAGATTTATAATTTGGGGCTTAATATGTTGCTTCTATTGCCTAGGGAGAGGCAGGGCTGTAAATTCTGGGGGTCCATGTTTAAACCTAAAATGTTGAGACCATTTTTACACAGCAGGTGATTTTGAGCATTATTTTGAAAAAAATATAATTTTTGGTTTTTTGCTTTACTTCATCCTCTAGAGCACGGTGGGGTGATTTGTTCCGTGAAGTTTAGATTCAGTCAAAGGGCCACACTTGAGGATCTAGAGGACCACATGTGGCCTTGAGGCTGCAGATTCCCTACCCCTGCTCTAGACACATGGAGAAAATATCATACAGACTCAAGTACTCCTGCTCAATCACCATCCTCATATCTTTTAGTCCTGGCCTGCTCTTTTCTCTTGTAAGTCTTCACCTGTGAATTAGCATCAGGATTCTGGACATTCCTTGAGAAAGGAAGATGCTATAGAAGTTTTGTATGTATAAAACACTAAAAACTCACACTTATCCATTACTTAAGTAAAAGATTGATTCATCCATCTATTCAGTAAACATTTGAGTGATTTTTATGTGCTAGGCACTGTCCTTCATATTGTGGGGGATATAAAAATACATAAAACATGATTCCTTTCTTTCAGTAGCTTCCAAGTTAAAGGAGATCATACATTTACATAAAAACTATAATAATCTCTATTATTTAAGCAGAATCATACCCATCACAATATGTGCTATAGACAGTGTTCACTTTAAAAGTGAGGGCATTAGGTTAATTGCTCTGGATGGCCTCTTGGAGCTTGGAGATTCCAGGAATGCATGTAATGATAGCCAGTGTAGCTAATTGGGAGACAGGATGTTACAGTGAGGAGTGCTTGGTTTAGAGCCTGAAGACTGTGTCCTAAATCCAAGCTCTGAATTTCCTACCTGTGTGACCTTGGACAAATCACTTATTCTATGTCCTCAGTTTTCTTCTCTGTAAAAGGAAGGATTTGGATTTGCTGGCATCTAAAGTCTTTTGAAGCTCTTAATCTATGATGTTAGGGCAAAGTGACTCCCAAGGCCCTAGTATATCATCTCTATAAATTCCAATATCTTAATTAGGTATTATTATCCATCCTACTATCTATCCAGCAGCTGGCATACTAGTTTAAATACTTTGTGTAGTGGTTTTCTGTGAAACAATCAGTCAAAACCATATAGTAAGAAATATATTTTAATCATAATATATATATAATAAGAAATATATATTTAATCACCAAGCCTTGGTGGAAGATTTCTGGAAGGACATGACTAAGAGTTATACAAGAAGAGAAGTCCTGGATGGTTTGTGATTAGTGCCGTTGAAAGGACTACCAACATCCCTAATCATGAACCACTGAAATAATCCACTGAAGAAAACAATTCAGTGACAAGATAGGCAGACCTCATTCAACTGTTTCCTGTGTCTGTCAAAGCTGCCTGTGTACTATGCTAGAGAAGTGACCCATGCTACCTATGTGTGCTTTACAGAGGCACCATAGACATACATATGCACACTTGAAATGTGTAGTTACAAAATCTGTTATACTACTTTGAAGTAAAACAATTTTTGGGGTGAACTTTCATGTTGTTGTTGAGTTGTTTTCAGTTGTGTCCAACACTTTGTGATCCCATTTGGGGTTTTCTTGGCAAAGATTCTGTAATGTTTGGGCATTTCCTTCTCATTTTACAATGAGGAAACTGAGACAAACAAGGTTAAGTGACTTGTTCAGGGTCACACAGCTAGTAAGTATCTGAGGTCAGATTGGAACTCAGGAAGATGAGTCTTCCTGACCGCAGCCCAGCACTTAATCTGCTGCACCAACTAGCTGTCCTTTCATGTTGTAGTTAAGTGTTATTTAACAATCACTCACACTTTGTATTCTTTGACTTTGGCAAGGCAGAAAGGGCTTAGCTAATGGCTACTGACCACCAGGCAATGATTTGTACAGGGATAGTAGGGACTCTTTCTGTGTGTGCATTAAAAAAGAAGGTATGACTGTTGGGATTATATCCCAAAGAGATTACAGAAGTGGGAAAAGGTCCCATATGTGCAAAAATATTTATTGCAGCTCTCTTTGTGGTTGCAAAAAACTGGAAATATAGGGGATGCCCATCAATTGGGGAATGGCTGAATAAGCTGTGGTATATGAATGTAATGGAATACTATTGTGCTATAAGAAATGGGAAGGAGATG